>OX438995.1:10455434-11055434 GCA_949316085.1 Hypercompe scribonia
GACTAGTGGCGACGTGTCGGTAACGCACGTCGCTCACAGCTCCCGCGTGATCCGGTTCGAGGACAGTGCCAGGTGGGGAGTTTGACTGGGGCGGTACACCTGTCAAAGAATAACGCAGGTGTCCTAAGGTCAGCTCAGCGAGGACGGAAACCTCGCGTAGAGCAAAAGGGCAAAAGCTGACTTGATCCTGATGTTCAGTACGCATAAGGACTGCGAAAGCAAGGCCTATCGATCCTTTTATATAAAGAGTTTTTAGTAAGAGGTGTCAGAAAAGTTACCACAGGGATAATTGGTTTGTGGCAGCCGAGCGCACCGTAGCGACGTTGCATTTTGATCCTTCGATGTCGGCTCTTCCTATCATTGTGGAGGGAATCACAAAGTGTTGGATTGTTCACCCGTTAACAGGGAACGTGAGCTGGGTTTAGACCGTCGTGAGACAGGTTAGTTTTACCCTACTGATGGCGCGTCCTTGCGATAGTAATACTGTTCATTTTATAAACGCAACAATTGTATCGGACATTTGGTGTTGCACTCGGCCGAGCGGCCGGTGGTGCGAAGCTAGCATCCGCGAGATAATCTCTGAACGCCTCTTAAGAGAGAAGCTCATCTAGGCAAATTCGGCAAGGATATGTTCACAGAGGTCCGAGAGTCGGGAGGCTCTAAACAATGTGATGATTAGTAGTTGCGCTTCACTGCGTGAGGCGTGGCGTCGAAGCCAGTTTAGACCGCGGAGTTCAGCGCTGTTCGCATACGGGCGTGCGCTACGGCTCCGAAGGTCTGAATGTAACTCAGTTCGATGTCGGATCTTGGGATAGTCTGTAGACTACTTTCGTTCCTGGCGGGGTGTCGTATGCGATAGAGTAGTTATACTACGATTCGTTGAAACTCGGCCCTGTGCCAGGTGGTCCGTTTTGCAACACATAATACACGAATAACTGTTAGTTTCCGTTTAACGACATCAATAGTCCTCATAGCCAATGATTCTGATGCCGCAATGGCTCGTACTGAAAATCGGGCGATCGAACAGATATCCCTTTGATGAGATATTAATCCCTATAAGAATACTAATTTGTACAAAAAAATCAAGTATTAAATAAAAACATTTAAAAATATAAAGATCATAAACAATGTAGATTGTTATTATAGAGTGTAGGTCTATCAGCAAGCGTTGTAAGTGGCCAAAGTCTTTTAGATTGTCTGTGAAATCCGCATCCGTAAATTAATTATCCGTAGATTTGATTAAATACAATGGCCATAATGAAACTAATATCTATGCCATGTTAATCGACTAATACACGTATAGGCTAAATGCAGCACTAGTAAATAAGATGTAAATATCACTGTCACAGTGTTATTAAGTCAAACCAGTTTGATTTTGTTCATGGATCGCTTATTTTGTTAATTTGTTCACATGTTTTAACCACCTTTTCACATATAAGTTTGTTTGTAACCGACTTTTGTGTGCGTATATTTTCAGTTTTTAAACTTTATTTATTGAAGACTTTAGGATTGAAGATTTAAAATACTTGACATTGCGATATCATCAAAAGAAGAAGACTTTGTTTATTAGTCTAGTGGGTCGTGCCTCAGATAGATTAAACTCTATGGTCTCAGATATCAGCTAAAAATTAACTTAAAATTTACGATTGGCAGAGTAAGAATCACATGTACAGTTAGAAATAAGTATTTGAGTCATTTTAGTAATGTGGCAATGTGTTTTATTTTACAAAGAATTAATAATACGATTTGATTGTGCAAAGGATTGTCTGTTGTCGTCTGTGTTTGAATTTTTAAAAAAAATGTAAAGCCAGAAATAAAAAAAAATAATTTCCATTTCTCAAAGTTGAAATTAGACTCGTAAATAAACCATACACAAGAAGGAAAAGACGCGCTAAAAATGAAAAAAACATTGTTGGAATTTAGGCGGGAAAATCTATTCTGTTCCTCGGATGTCAATTGTTCAGTTCACAAATCAGTCACCAACTTACCAGTGTTCATCTCTTATTTAATGTCCAATTGCAATTGAAGTGTTTGGCTGCCTTTTCACGGTAATTTTTACATTATATTCAACTATTGTTAGTGAACTTGTCTCAAAATAATTTGATATGGTGTTAGATAAATTGTTTATAGTCCATCTCTTTCCTGTGTGTAGACAAGAAAATTTGATCTTTGATCTGGGAAATGGGAAAAAAACAGTACTGCATAGGTATTTACTTACCTACTTACTTCTTATTTACAACGAGTGTGATAACTCATTTTTACTCATCTATTTGTGGTTTGTTTATTTTTCCCGCGAATTTATAACCCAGTTTTAGAATGTTCTTCATCTGTACACTTGACAAAGTGTATGTTAACTTTAATATCCATCGTTTATGAATTTTTATACATATAAACACATTTTCGTATATATAATACTAATTATCTATATATTAATACACGACCCAAAAACTTTGAACCAGTTTTTACGAAAATTGCGCGGACGCAGGAGCGTAAAATTTGGCACACTTATAGTTTATGTGTAGGAGAAGTGCAGAACGCTAATATTTTTCAATAATAATGCTTATAAAGTACATTAAATCAATAAATAAAACATTACACAACCAGCATGCATTTGACACACGCATACACAAGTATTTGTACACGTATACATATTCTGTGGTCAAATTGTCTCTTTTGTTTATTATAGACATAGTTGAATGTCAAACAGAAAAGTTTTATTTGACGAATCCTACGTGAAACACTGAGCGCTTATACAAATTTATGTAATATATACATATATATATAAGTTGTGTGGCAGTAAGATACATTTAAATGTATACGGACTTTCATTATATGCATAAAGAAAGTTCTGTAGCAGCAATCTGCAATGACAACATTCAGGTACAATAAAAATATAATTTGCTATTGCTGGTTTTAGGCAATTATTAGTAGTTGTAGTATGTAGTTTACGATTTCAGTAATTGTATATACTTCAGGATAAATAAGTGATTTTGAGAGATACGTACATTTAAATGTGCTCTAAATGTCATTCCAAATGTGTTTTTAAGTTATAATTGTGGATTCATATTTAGAGTGCAGGTCTTGCAATGCGAAACATTTTGAATCTGAAGTGACTTTAGGCGACCGAACTGCATTCACTTCATGTTGTCACAAGGGTAAAGCAATATTACCACCCTTAAGTCAAAATGAATATTTTAAATCATTGTACTCATTGACTTACTTCAAATGAACCTTCAATAAAAAGTAAATCAAAAAATTATTTAGAATATATTAGGAAATGTAATTCATGTTTTGCTATGGTTAGCTCAGAAGCCAAAGTTGCTGAGGTAGGTACAAGTGGAGTGTATTATTTCAAACTATATGATGTTTTTTATCACAGATCAGGCCCAATGACTGCTGCATATAGTCGCTCACCATGTTATGCACAATTATATTTTTATGATGTTGACACTGCTATTAATTATAAATTACAAGAACGTATTAGTCAAACATGTAACAACAACATAATGCGTGAAATTTCACTGGAATTGGACAAAACAGTCCAAAAAATTGGTGTTTTATTAAAACGGCCAGGTTTTACATATGGGCAATTGTATGTCGCAGCAAGTGGAGTTCGTTCATTCGCTGGTTTAAGGTTTTATATATCCGTATATAATGGCCAAGGACATTTAGCAAACGATGAAAGAGTTTTTACAAAAAATATTGTTTTCAAAGAAGTTTTAAATCATTAATTATATTATTACAATATGCGATAAAAAATGTTTTTTTGTTTTGCATCCTCTTACAGCATGTTTTGTTTTAATAAACATTTTTTAAATAGGTATTCTTTATTTTACTTCTTTTTAATTTCATATAATTTGTTCAAAATAGAAATTGGCAAATAACAGTCTTGGTCAAATCTGTGGTTATAGTAGTTTAGTTTTGGACAGTAGAACCTTAATAATGTTTGAATATTATATTTTAATAATGTATATTAAGTCACTTACAATTTAAATTTATTATGGTCGAATTTCGACCAATGGGCGACCACTAGTGTTTCTAAATCGGGAGACTTTGTTCCTAATGAGAGCTTCCGCTGTTTGCGTTGCGTAAACGGTTAACGTTTCGCATAAATCATGTATGACAGAATTGTTCCCTTACTCACCTATATAAACGAAGTCGTGGGTTAAAGTAAGCGTCAGCCCAAAGTAACTATTCCACGCGGACGAAGTCGCGCGCGGAAGCTAGATTATTATATAACAAGATTAATGCCGTCTTGTCTATAAACGTTATCACGAAGTCGTAATACAAAAAACAATTGACAAGGTGGCTTCTCTCACTCAAGTATGAAGGCACAGAGATGCTTCTGGTAGTAATGAAATAATGTTATAAATATAAACAGAACGCATAAACAGACGCGTACAACCGCAAAAACACACGTTCACACACGCGCGCGCATGTCAACACTCAAAATAGCCTCTAACATATCTGTTGTTTCTTCCTCAAAATATTTTATAATACCTTGTTGCTATGTATTAGTAAAATGATTGTTTTCCTTGTAAGCAACTTCTATCCTAGGGGAGGCCTGGTAATCTGTGTGACAGGAACACCCAGTACGGACGCCACTTTCACACAAAGGAGATGAAAAGCAGATATTTTTTTTAAGTTTTAATATTAAAGAACCTTTGACGACCGATTTGTTGCTTCAACTTTACTATGAAATCGTTTCTTCACGTCAGTAAACTTCAAAACAGCTGAAGGAAGTGTGTGGAGTAAACTTGAGCGCACGAACAATGAGAAAAAGGCCGAAGGATGCTGCAATTATCCCTTTTAGGTCGATAAATGGACAACAGCTGTCTGCAGCTCACAGACGAGCTCGTTTAAAATTGACGCGTGAATATCTTTATTGAATTCAAGAGCAATAGGCCTCTATATTGGTGCCTAATGAGTGTTAGACAGATTTAATTGGTAGAGATGGTCGCAGAAGAGTCTATCGTCAGTCTGTCCTAAGGTAGTACTGCTAGGAAGAAAGGGTCGAACCGTGTAGTTCGGCAAGCGTGTGTCTATCATTCTAAAATAGTGACTTTCAAGACAAGCACTTGTTGTCCTGTAGAGGAAGGGAAAAGGAGGGATCAGTTGGCAGAGTAATAGTCTTAGAGGGCTCTTATGCCCGAGGTGGTGACATTCTGTGTTCTTAACCCCTTACAACAAAACATTTATAACTCTAAATTTTATTTATGTCTGTTGCTCTTGGTATGATAATTAATGGCACAAAATACTCCTAGTGAAGACTCCAATTTAAGAAGAAATTTCATGAAAGCAGTTCTGTACAGACTTTTATACAAGTCCGATGTGCCTGGATCAGCTTTTTTAAGTGTCTTTACCACTTGTTTGATACCAAGCGTGGTATCGTTGGACTGGGTGTGTGACACTAGTAGGGATTCAAATAAAACCAATGTGCACTGTACTATGGGTTCGTAGTACTCCACGGTTTAATTGGCTGTCGCCTTGTACTAAACTACAGGTTTGTTCTCCTCCAATTTTGTTCTCGTCATACAATATGCTTGTAGGCCTTATAAACTAACGCGTGTAACACAACGATAGCACGATCTAAGTTTGTAACAGCTCCATCTAGGGAACGTAACGGTAACTAATATTTTGGTTTCGACTTTGATCGCATTATGCTGTTATTGGTCTCGAACACCGCTCATTCCTTCCGTACGCGTTCTGAATGACGAATAGTAATAATTTCTCATAGTTTTTATTCTGGGCACGATATCCTCGACACGCGAGTAGATTATATGAAAGACATTGTTCGTTATTTTAGTATTTTGACATTGATGCAGGGGTGACAGTTATCGTGGTAATTGTGTAAGCCTTACACTGTCACGATGACTGTCATATCTTTTGTGTCCCCAAGCGGGGTGTGAAAAGCATCTCACAGGGTCGCCATAGTGTGGGTCACCATACTGTGTTGTCTGCATTTGCAATGAGTATGGCGACCACAACTCTTAGATTCTATTCAAGCAGAGTAGAGTCACTTTTGCAGGCTCACTGGTAAAATTTATGCAATTTTTTTCTATGTTAGTCTATTTCCTTATGAATCTACAGTATCTTTTATAGTCTTCTTTATTGAGACGTTGTATGTAATCTTCTAGGACTCAACTCTGTATTTTTGTGTTCGTCAATAAAATATTTATGGTAGTCTGGAGGTCTTGGATGGATGGATTTAGATCCACATCACTCGCTTTCACAAGCGGACGCAACGAAAAATCAACCGTATTTTTTGAAGTGAAACTTCTTTATCGGGGTTGGAAAAAAATTTAGTGTAACATTTTTTCGTTACGCGTCACGTTTCTCCGTTACGCGCCATCTTTTTCTTATCCCAACCACGCGTGATTCGAAGTATACTTTCTCCAGCGGAGTAGGGATTGGTAAATGTCTCCAATGTGTTTTGCGGCCCGTTTTGAGTAGTTACATTTTTGAAATCCAGGTGGCGATTGCATCGACTTCGGACGGGTTTAAATTATTTTTTTGAAAAATAACGTCATAAAGAAGTTTCACTTCTTACGAGTGTACGCTAGTACACGCACACATTTTTTTCTTTATAGATAGTTTTGGGAAAAAGTACAGATAGAACTCTAAGTGTACGTTTCCCGTGAAGTATTTAAAGATTTTTAAGATAACAGTTATAATTATTGTTCATAGCTCTACAGTAAATAAAAAAATATCCATGTGTTTCCTTACCATTATTAGCAAGCAAGCTGAAATTTAAATTGTAATATACCTGCCTCGGTGGCGCAGCGGTAGCGAACGCGACTGCTGTGCTTGAGGTCTCGGGTTCAATTTCCGGGTCGGACTAAATGTTTTTATGATCTACAAACATTTGTTTCGAAGTTTGGGTGTTTTCTATGTATAATATGTACGTGTTTACAAAAAAGGTATATAAGTATTCTATCAGTCAGTCTAATTATCATAGCACAAGCTCTGCTTAGTTTGAAACTAGATGACGTTGTGTGTCAAATGTTCGAAATATTGTATGTAACCAGAGGCTTACGACTAATACAGACGTGGGCAAAACCGCACCAGCAAGGTCCCTTGCCATCGTTTCCCAGATTAACCCAATAGATTTATTATGATAGTGAAACGCAGAAGCGAGCGAATAGAGGTCGGGGAATGTATGTTACATTTACCACCCAAGCTTTTGAAAGCGACTTACTTGAGTAATTTGCCATTTTCAAATAAGCTCTGGCTGAAATATAAAACTGAGAGTTATATTTGAATTTGCATCATTAACAGTCGGGTTGATATTGGGTTTGCCCTGTTTGATCTGGATGTCGTAAAAGCAGCGGTTCCCGGATCCCTCCTATCTCAGGCGCAGAGTGGCACACCGTGTGGTTTTAGTCGGTCCGATTCCGACACACCACCCCGCCGTAAACCCCGGTGAGGTGACGGCCCGTGGGGGTTTCCACATGTTAAAAAAAAAATGAGTTTGCCCTGTTTAAAGTTAACTTTTCCCTCTCTTTGCAGTGTTATTGTCCTGTGTACCGTTCAAGTCGGTTATTGCAACACTCAGGAATGCATACAAGAGGTAAAACTCCGAATTTTTTAAATCGTCACTACACGGATAGCATTTTTTTTTTATCTATTTCAGATTCATGATAAAGCGGAATAAAGTGACGTGTGTATGCCTTGCGCGTTGGTGGACAATAGAGTGTCGGTATAAGCGAAGAAAACCGAACGTCAGCCACGCGCGACGAAGTTAGCCGAAGATTTACGAACGCGATACGCGCTATCGACGTGAGGGAATCTTTGAACTTCATTTCCCTTTCAAAACAACGAACCGATTTGTAACTTGGCACACTTATCAAGGACCGATGACAATGCAATTATTTACATAATTTGTACCTTTGTCCTCGCCTAATAATGCCGCCGTAATGCTTTCCACATATGATATCGCCATAAAGTCGATTATTCTTTGATGACTAGCAAAGAACCAAAGACAAATGAGAGACAACCAAATTAAAAAATAAACACACTTTTATAGAAAATCGAACTAAAAATTTAAAAATAATTTTCAATAAATATAATTAAAAAGTGTAGAGTACTTGATGTCAACAGGTTAGACGACACCTTAATCAAATTAGTTACTTTTTATCATCTGTCAAAACGACAATTTTGTGTGAAAAATGTACTAAATACAAAATTGTGACGTCATTGTTTTAGACTACTCAATTGAACAATATATTTCACTGTACATTTGATTGAAATTCGTAATAATAATAAAAAGCTATGTTAATTGTATTTGCCGAGATGTTTCGCGATATTAGTTTTAATGAAGTGGACATTGGTATTTATTTACGATACAGTCATATACCCCATTGTAATAAATATTTCATTGATATAAAAATATATTAAAAAGCAGCCCATGGTTTTTTAAATTAAACAATTTTGTAAATTATACTTTGGTGCGTTAGGGAAAAACGACAAGAGAAAACTTACGATGTACACCGTCTCGAAAAATCGATTTTTTGGAGTTTACTACTTGAGAATCGGTTTTTTGTTGGTGCGGCTTCACTAGTTTTGGTGCGGCTGCACTGGTTGTGAGTGTATTAAGACGTGTGTAGAGTATTTTTTTAATTATATGTAAATAACTCTTTTGTAAAGGAGATTTAAATAAAGTCATAACAACTTAACTACATAATGCGCTATATTAAACTTTATTTCAATGTATTAAATGCCTTTTTTTCTATTATTAGCGTTCTTTTCTCTACAAACATAGGATAACGCGAAGTTACACCAAAGAAGTATAACTTCTTACGTGCTTACGTAATTACACACACACACACACTTTTCTTTTTTTAATCTCATTATTCTTAATTTAAATTTATTGATAATATTTTTTTTACTTTTTATTTTGATTTTCTAAAAACTACTTCGTTAGGACACCGTGTTTTTTGTACTTGGGTTTAAAAAGTTAACGCCTTGCAAAATTTTAAGAGCATAACTTTAAACTATGTTTCGAGACTAAATTTCAGGTACTAAGTAGTTTTGATTGATGATTGTTTTTTTTTATTTACTACCTACCAAAGTGACTCAATTCTGCCTGATGGAAAGCAGGAATAGAATCCAAGAGCGATGGTCGCCGTATTCACTGCGTATGACGACAGTGTAATATGGCGACCCACGCTATGACGGCCTAGTGAGATGCCTTTTCACGCCGCACTTAAAGGTCCCGGGATCGTAGTGGCAGGGAAACACGTACACGTACGGATGGCATATTGGTTTAAGTGGTCACCTCACCGCTTTTGGGACAATACTTTGACAATCCACGAATTATTGTTCTGTTTGTGTGTTCTAAGAGTCAATTTTATGTGTTTGTAAAGCCATGTAAGTAGTGCTTGTGAATTGCGGTAGTTATTTTTAAAAGAAAATAAAAATACGTGTGGCACTCGGGGACTGCCGCGGTAAAGCTATTGCATAGCATTTTTCATCAACTTATGCAATTATAATATTTCGGAGCAGCTCATCTCGACCCGTACTCACACACACTCAACCACTGTGCCGAAGTTTGCCGAACTAAAACGACGTTAGACGATGCACGGCTTTCAACGCCGCACCACTGTGCCGGTCGGAGTGGGGGCTGTTAGGTTTGTTTTCGTTACGGAATTTCTTTATTCAGTCGCCGCGCTCGGAGCTCGCGATAAAAGTTAAGCAATAACTTAAAAAAACAAAAAAATGTCTAAAGTGTATTTTTATTTTTAACACTTCCTGCATTAACAGTATTCGAAAGTTCCACTGCTGGACAAAATCCTCACCTTAGAAAGAGGGTTTTGACTTGCTACATCACGCAGTCTAGACAGGTTGATAGTCCCTTCCAATTTAGCTGTTTAATTGAGATGCTGATCAACATATTGACTTCAAGGAAATTTATTTGTTGCTCGTTGTCAGTTCTTGACGAGAAACCGACACCGTGATCATTGCGTGACTTCGAACGTATCACTAGCGCAAGAGTTGTCCTTAAAAATACTGTTTTGAGACTCAGTACACGCTGTACAAATTTCCATTCTCATATATTAAGCCTATGCAATGTTCATATTGTACTCAACAATGAATTAAGAGAGGGAATTTAAAATTCTCAAAATAAGACAGCTTATCGATCTCTAACATACATACATTTACACACAATTATCTGTATTATCACCAACATACCGAAAGATATGCAATATACAAAAACCTCCCCTCGTTTTTTGTGCGGGAATTCCCCCAGATGTCACCTACTGGTGGTTATGTCGGATTAGAAAGGACCAAAAACCGTACGCCATCTCAGGTACCAGTAGCCAGGGAACCAGGTGTACCCTAAAAAGGAAATCAGGTCAATTCTCCATAACAGGTCTTTCCGCCGCAATGATTGCCACAGCAGGCAATATGCATGTTTTTTTATTTATAAAAATGTTTCTACTAGATATTACAATACCAAAAATAAATATAACACATCCAAAATATAAACCAATTAGCTAAAAAAAAGATTCAAGTTATTATAATTTTCGGACGATTTAAACGCGGCCATTTTGGCGCGCTTATTCTGTAACGTGAGCAACACTCATGTCAGTAACGAAGTATTTGGTTCACAAATACAGTAAGTTAGTTTTTCTAATTAATTTGTTATCATGGAAAAGTGAAGAAATATAATGAAAAGTAAATAATATAATAATTGTGAAGATCATTTTAACATAAGTGAGGATATTTAAAAAATGATAAAATACATATAACAATATATTTACTAAGTTAACTGCACATACTTACTGTTTTGTTTACAAAGTTCGACGAAAATATAACCTACTTTACGATAGGATCGGAGCGTTGCGTTTTGGCAATTTACGAGGAAATTTTAAAAAACCCACTATTTATGTCAAAAATAACTATATGGCAATTTCCATATACAGCACAAACAAAAAATATATAACAGCGCCATCTAGCGAAGATACATCGAACTACGGAGTATAATGAACCACGGAGCAAGTACTAATCCTGTATCGCGAAATAGAGATTCGCATGGCAATTAGCATATAGACAACATCCCAACATCAACTATTGGGCCGTGGCCCGCCAGGCGAGGTGTCGCCTGGTCGGAGGATCGTCCCTTTGTGTCGGAGAGACATGACATCCGTTCCCTCCACTATTACACACATGTTTTTTTACTAGGAATAAAATTTTTTTGTCCATTTTGGAGTGCATATACCCTATTATCGATTCTGTGCTGCACGCAACCAACAGCTTCATTTATATATATATAGGTATTTTAAATTTAACATTGGATTAAAAATGAAAAACCCAATACCCAAACCTATGAATCTACAAAGGTTTAAAATAAATAAAATAATGTCAAATGACGCTTACTTAATAACAAAAATATTAAATTGGATGCAAATCTCTATATTATCTACTAAATTATTAATTATTCGTAAATTTGAGGTAACATACACACAGTTAAATAGTAGACAAAATCAAACTAATGTCTATACCATATTAATCGACTAAAACATATGTCAGTTCGCAGCAACATTGGGTAAGAAATAAACGTCACTGTCACAGCAATAAGTCACATCAGTTTGACTTTGTTCATTTAACAGTTGGGGTGTGTCTCAGATATCAGCTAAAAATAAACTTAATAATTGCGATCGGCTGAGGAAAAATCATATGTAGTAGCAGGAGAAACATAGGTGAGTGTTTATGTAGTATTAATTTCTTTTTAGTAATGTGGCAATGTGTTTCATTTTAAAAATATTTTAATGAAGCGGTTTGTTTATGCAATGGACTTATGTGTTGTTGTCTGTGTTCTCATGTGTTTTTTTTTAATATTGACTATACTTTTTCCTTATAATGCAATATAACTGGATGTTATTTTAAATAATTCTGATGTTATACATTATAATGACTGCATTCTTTTATATTTTATGATTGTTACAGTTTTTAATAGATCCTAAATTCGCGCCTTTTTTTGGTGTAATTAATAATACCTGCATATTTCTATTTTTGTGTGTGTATTTTAAACTCATTTACATATAATAAGGTTATCTTGGTTCACAGCAATTACGTCCATATCTATTTTATCCCGCGCTTTTATTTTTACAAGAGTTTTAAGCTATTTTTGTATATACGTATACATATATATACGTATTTTTTACTTAATACCACATTTTCTTGATAAATGTTAGCTTTGTACACTTTTTTACATGTAGGCATTAAGAATTCTAAAAATATAATTCTGTGCGCCAT
Organism: Hypercompe scribonia; assembly: GCA_949316085.1. NCBI lineage: Eukaryota > Metazoa > Arthropoda > Insecta > Lepidoptera > Erebidae > Hypercompe > Hypercompe scribonia. The sequence continues at coordinate 10,467,693 of OX438995.1, forward strand.
GTTTGTTTTAAAAAGTGCAGATGCAAAACATTTTCTTCCGAGTATTTTTAACATAAATATAACATTCAGTTAATTCTCCGTAATTCGTCTGTTTATCAACTTACAAAAACGATTGTTTGTTTATTTATATTAATGTTCAGATTAAGTTAAATAAAACTTTGCATAGACAATTAAAACTCGTGGATAAGGTAACGAAGTAGGGAAATCAATTGCAAAATTAATTATTTTTAACGTGTCTGGACCCCACTGTGTCCTCTAGAATACGTTAAGCAGTCAGGCCCGGTTGCCATGTGCACATCTTTGGCAATTACGGTTGGTTGGGACCCTATAACGTTAGACTACAAAACTTCGATGTCGCCTAGTACTTACAGGTCTGATGGCAATCGGTCCACGTGAAAAATCAAAAGTAAATCGTGTTCTATTAGACTTAAAGTCGGCCTCAACCTAGTTTTCGAAAAAGACGCCGGACTCGCTCATGAAGGTTTCCGTAGCAGCGATTTATGACGTATTAAAAAAACTACTTACAAGATCTCGTTTAAACCTATTTTCGGTAGAAGTTTACATTGTAATGTACATCATATATTTTCTTTAGTTTTATCATTCTCTTACTTTAGAAGTTAAGGTGGGGGATACATCTCACCACTCTGGAAGTCTCTCGCGCAAACTAATCAGTTTAGAAAATAATGATATTAGAAACCTCAATATCATTTTTGAACACCTATCCATAGGTATACCACACGTATGGGTTTGATGAAAATGAAAAGTCAGTTTTAGTTCTAAGTATTTTATGAAAATCTTAATGCGGTTCAACAGAATACATCTGCTTACCAAGTTTCAACAGTATAATCTTTATACTTTCGGAAAAAAGTGGCTTTGATATACAGACGGACAGACAGACAGAACGAGCCTATATGGGTTCCGTTTTTTGCTATTTGGCTACGGAACCCTAAAAAAGAGGAAAAAAGAAGCAACTATTCCTTCAATTAAAATGGTTCCAAATCATTTTGACACGTGTTTATCAGTTGATTTATGTAAATAAATGGCGGAAGTCTATTCTTATTTGAACTTGTAATTGATGTCGAAATGTAACGTAATATCTATGTAAACTACATAAACATACAAAATTACATCGATAATAAATAAATATTTGTCCGTGTGGTGACGGATTTAGAATACATAGTGTTACCACCCCTATTCATCCCGTGGGAGTCGTAAAAGGCGACTAAGGGACCAAGTATACAAGACAACATCATTACAAAGAGAAGGAAAACTTGAAACAAACCCTATTCCAACCCGTCTGGCCAGCGTGGTATAGTAGGACAACCTCCTTGCTAAGGAGAGGCTTATGTCCAGCAGTGGACTGTAAAAGGCTGTTGATGAAATAAGTATTATGATCTGTTAGTATATAAATTAATGTGCCGTACGGGGTCTAAGATTATTCCTAGATTTTAAACATACCATGTTTGCCATGAGTATTGCGACCCAACGGATGATGTTCAGAAGTTGCTTCCGTGGTAATCGGCGCGAGAATTTCTATATCGCGATGCAGGATTAGTAGACTTGGTTCGTCCGTGAGGTAACATTATAGTGTTACCACCACACTTATTCATGGGTGTTGTAAACGGTGACTAAAGGAATAAAATATTCAGGAAAATATCATTACAAACCCGTCTGGCCAGCGTGGTATAGTAGACCAAAACCCCTTTGTCAAGGAGAGGCCTATGTTCGAGGCTGCTGATAAAGACTTAGGTAGGCTTGCTTTACTTTGCAATGTGTAAAAATTGTTTACCACTTAACTACGAGATCAATAGATCAATTTCTTTAATAGCGACTAGTATACTGAACGGATAGAGTATTTTTTATTCTATTCCAAGAGCCTGACAAAGTGACTACTCTGTCTGATGGAAAGCATAAATAAAAAACAAGGGTTGTGGTCACAATATCAACAGCCTTTTACACTCTATTGCTGGACATAGACCTCTCCTTGGAAAGGAGGTTTTGTCCTACTATACCACGCTGACCAAACGGGTTGGAATAGGGTTTGTTTCAAGTTTTCCTTCTCTTTGTAATGATGTTGTCTTGCATACTTTGTTCCCTTAGTCGCCTCTTACGACACCCACGTGATGAATAGGGGTGGTATCACTATGTATTCTTAATCCGTCACCACACGGACTATTTATATTTATCTTGGTGTATTTCTCTGTGAAATCAAGATCTCTAGCTTCGTGGTAAATAAGTAACTAATGCCAATCCGTCTGGCCAGCGTGGCATAGTAGTCTCCTTCCTAGAGAGGCCTATATCAGCAGTGGACTGTTATTATGAACACGCTGTTCATAAGTACAAAATAGCTTAAAAGTGATTTTAAAAACATACATATTATACATAGAAAACACCCACATCCGAAACAAATATTGGCAGATCATAGAAACATTTGATTCGACCCGCATAGCAGTCCCTTTCGCTACCACTATGTCATCGAGGCAGTCTAATGGCAGTCAATGTAATATTATTAGCGTGTCGATTCCTGGACACAGATAATATATAATTATTAAGTCTTAATGTCATTAACCCACAGATAATAAAGTCATTTTAAAGAATGTTGATATGACCCACATGGATATATATATATAGGGTCAGAGACCCTTTGTTTTAAAGATAAAAATGTGTACATACATAAACATATACGATTAGATTATGTCTCTGTACATATGTTATCTTTCCGTGTGGTAACGGGTTCAGAATACCAACTGTCACTACTATTCATCCCGTGGGTGTCGTAAGAGCTGATAAAGAGAACCAACGCAGGACAAAAGCACTGCAACGAGATTTTTTTTGAACGTTCGGAAACCTCCTCGGGACTTCAACCGAGCAGAGCTTGTGGTGGGGTAGTGTGTCGGCAAAGCCCGGCTTAAACCACACGTTTTGTCACTCTGCGCTTGAAACAGGAGGGATCTGGAAATAGCTGGTATTACGACATCCAGAGCCTGCCTGCTATTGCTGGCACCACTCGGTCCATCTGCGGCCACACTCAGGGTGACATGAGGCGTTGGTAAGCGTGCTCACGCCACCGGTTCGCTGGCTTGCCGAGTTCACATATGTGTAACATAAGTTTCTCCTTGGAAGCAGACCTACCATACCGCGTGGATCAGATTGATAGCTTCCTGGTTGGTTTATGGCTCCGTTGTAGGCAACGAGATGACTAAAGGTCGTGGTATTCCATATTCTTAATCCATCACCACACGGATGAAAAATTGTTTGTACATAGTTGGCAAAATGCGACCTTTTGACCCCTCGGGGTCTAGTTATGACTACGTATGTTATGACAATTTGCAGACATGTTTAATACCTCACCTAATAAATGATTCATAATGTTTTCATATACAATGTTTGTTTATTTTTGAGTTTGTAGCACAATGATAGTTTTTGTTCGGGTGAGCATTTGACAATACCGTCGGTTTGTGGTTAGTGAACCTGACTGTTTTGCCCAGAGGTACTTGGAACTAATAACGATGCGATGACCAAAGACAAAAAACGATTAGACTCGTCAAACAATATTTGACCAAGGTGAAATGGGTTCCAAGACTGGGCCAGCAGGTTAGTGTGGGGATTTAATACTCCTCTGTCTACCCCTGAAATGAAAAGACGCGTGTGTATTCCATGTATATGTCTATAAATTGAATTTGTGTTCGTGCTGTAACCACGCTACTGATAACAGACATAGACTTTTTTTTTTGTTATTGACTTTAGTTATTGGCCTAGGATGGCCTCTACAACTTTACCCGGATTTTTCGGTAAGCGCTGAGGGCTCTCAACCGGTCATTTATTAAGTAACATCGCCCAAGGGCACCCCCTGTGGGGTACGGACCTCGGCTTGGGGCGTTACTGCTAAGTTGGGGCGACCTACTCCCATGTTTGGACGGTTTACGCGGTGCGTATTCCGCCCCCGGCGGCGGGGACGAAAACGCGGACGGTTCGTGATGGTTTCCCTAGCTGAGTTCGCTCTACGTTGAGCGAGCGTAATGTCGTCGTCTTCTTCCCCTAACGCGTGTTTGGGTCGACGTATGTTTGAGATCCTACTGGGTGTGTAGTTTACGGCCGCAACCATTGGAAGTTGGGGTGAGTCGGAGCAGAGTCAAAGTAGCTAAGAGAGCACTGTTTTATGTATTGCTTGATGGTCGGCAATCTGAGGTCGATGTGAAGATCGAGCTAGCTTGTAGCGTGCGCCGACTCCCGTTAGCCCAGACCGGCCGGCCGCGTCGGTAAGGCTCGCGTACATTCCCTGACTGGCCGTTGCATACGCGTTTTTAGTCTAAACACCAGGTTTAGAAGTCGAAAACACTTCCAGATGTAGGCGCTGATAAACAGACATAGACGAAGTTGCGTGGGTATTTATATAGAATTGCGCAAAACGAACATTTCTACACAATATGTGTTAGACAGTTAAAAAAAGTTGAGAGGTGTCAAAGGTCACCTGGATAGAACGAAGTCCCTTTCGATTAATTAGTGAAGGAATTGAAATAAAACAAAATTAATCGTCGCGACACTACAACATGCGCACACCGCACGGCTTACTATACTGTAGCAAAAAGTGTCGTGACAACTTTTCGTCTAAATTTTTTCCATCTAGCCTCCTTCGCAACGTGCGACAAGGAACTTCATACCAAAACGTTCCAGTATAGATTTCGGTTTGTCATTGTACAAAAGTCTATACAAAGACAATTCTAGTTTTACTGGTCTATTTCACAATGTTATATCAATTATCAATAATGGCGGCAATTCTTAATTTAAGTGTCATTTTAATGTGTCCATTCGCACATAATGAACACATTTGGAATGTTTTTATTATCACATATTTATAGAATTTATGGGATAATGGGTTTTGCCCGCGGATCCAAACGCGTGTAGGTCGGTTATCGCAGTAGATAGTAGCGCTATTATATATAATTTTTTTTTTTAATGAAACACTAAGCCGTAACGTCAGTAGTTATTGTCAACTAATTTATCTGCCTCGGTGGCGCAGCGGTAGTGAATGCGACTACTGTGCTTGAAGTCTCAGGTTCGATTCCCAGATCGGACCATATGTTTGTATGATCTGCAATTATTTGTTTCGAAGTTTGGGTGTTTTCGATGTATAATATGTATGTATTAACAAAAAAAAAGGTATATAAGTATTCTCTCAGTCAGTCTAGTTTAAAACTAAATGGCGTTGTGTGTCTAATGTCTGAAATATTTGTTTATTGTTTTAAATTTACAAAAGTCGATGTTCCGTAAAAACACAAAATTTTTAAACGCTGTGTTACCAATACTGGCATAACTTTACTAAATATGTCAAAACGATGTACTAAGGAATTCTTTTTTCTATCTTAAGATCTTACCTTTAAATCTTACCTTTTTTTTTTTTTTTTTTTTTTTTTTACGCGGGGAATGCTTTTCGCACCATACCCTCCGGAGGGACGAAGGGCGTGTGTGGGACTCCCGGAAAACCGATATACCCACTAAACCCCGCGGCGGCCTACCTCGGCAGTCGGAAGGAGCTCCAGGAACGCATTAGCGGCTTCTAGAGTACTCCCTGCCGTACCTCACAAGTGAGGTACATCCCGGGCACCTCATGCCCCAAGGACAGGACGCTATCACACCTCTCTCCGCCCTGCACAGTAAGAGGCAGAACAGCGCCCCGCCCCAGACGACACTCCCCGGCCGCACCGGAGTGTCACCTGTCTCGGGTCACTTGCAGCAGTCACATCGCCCCAAGATATGACCGCAGCGACCCTTAGACGGCGATTAGGGTACTAGCGACCTCTGCCGCGTCCCCTTCGCCGCCTCCTTCGAGCGGGATCGGCCCTTTCCCGATCTCGCTCTGCGGTCTCCTTTCGGAGCATAACATGCTCACAGAAGGAGACCGCGGCTTCCCAACCCTCACGAGTCGCCAGCATTGCCGTGATCAGTGCTGACGGCGTAAGGTTTCGTCCGATCCGTCCGACCAGGACTCGACGCTCAGACTCCCAAGCTGGGCAGTCCTCCAGCGTGTGCTGGGCGGAGTCCCGTTCGGACTCGCAGTGGTGGCATTGTGCCGTAGCCTCCCGTCCTATTCGATTCAGATACTCACCAAAGCAGCCGTGCCCGGTGAGTATCTGAGTCAATCGATAGGTGACACAGTCGGTCCTCTCTATCCACGCTTCGAAGTTCGGCAGAACGGCTCCGACGGCGCGTTGGCTAGCACAGCCCTCAGTTTCGAGCCGTGCCTGCCAAGCCACCAGAGCTTGCTTATGCGCGTTCTGCCGTAGCATTCCGGGCTCATGATCTGGCGCGGCCTCTTCAGCATTCCGACCGACAGGACGACGAATTTGGTCGTAAACCATCGCGTCCATGTCGGCCAGAATATCGAAGGGCGGAGATCGTGCCAGGATCGTCGCCGCCTCATAGGAGATTGTGCGGTAGCCCCGCACGATCCGTATGGCCATCAACCGCTGAAGGCTCCTGAGTAGAGCCCGGCAGCGGGAGGCACCCGCCAGGTCACTAAACCAAACGGGCGCCCCATAGAGGACCATGGATCTAATAACCCCCATATAGAGGCGGCGAACTTCTTCCCGTGGTCCCCCGAGATTGGGCAACAGACGATGCAACGCACCTGCTACCCCCCGCACTCGGGGGACTAATCGCCCGAAATGCTCTTCGAAGCTCCATCGACTGTCCAGGATAAGGCCTAAGTACCTCATGTAGTGGCCCACCTGGACTTCAGCGTCACCCACGCGAAGGCATGAGCTGGGTGGTTCCTGGCGTCTGCGTAGGCCATGAAACCATATCGCCTCAGTTTTCTGAGGCGCCACCCTAAGGCCCAGCTCACAGATCTTGTTTACAACACAAGCCACCCCCTGCTCGGCAAGCCAAAGCACTTCCTCAAAGCGTGACCCTCTAGCCAATATAAGTGTGTCGTCCGCATAGCAGACTACACTTAGGCCAGAGGGCAGACTGATACGAAGGACCGCATCGTATGCGAGATTCCACAGCAATGGGCCCAGTACAGAGCCTTGGGGAACCCCACAACATACCTCCCTCTGGTTTTCTACTCCATTCCGACCGATAAACTTCACTGTCCTGTCGCGTAGATAGGCCTCTACGACGGCCCGCAGGTAGAGCGGTACCTCGTGATATACAAGGGCCGCCCTAATTGCCTGCCAGGGGAGGGTGCCGAACGCGTTGATAATATCAAGGCTAACCGCCAACGCCACCCCCCCTGATTGGATTGTCGACTCCGACAGGGATCGAACACACCTGACAGCATCTACTGTCGAACGTCCCCGTCGGAATCCAAACTGACAGGCCGACAGATCAGGGCCCACTCGCGACAGGTGCCCACTGATCCGGTCGGAGATAACCCTTTCAAAGAGTTTCCCCGACTCGTTCAGCAGGCAAATCGGTCGGAATGCAGAGGGAGAATCTGCAGCCCTTCCTTCTTTTTTCAAAAGTACCAGTCTCGCTTGTTTCCAGTCGAGGGGGAAGATACCGAGGCTGAGACAATCTGTGAAGATTCGCCTCAGTTTGTTCCCCAGAACCGACAGAGCTATCACCAACGCCCGGCCTGGAACACCATCAGGTCCAGGCGTGGTGTTGCGGGAAGCCAGCCGCCGTATGACCCGGTCCAACTCCAACTCCGTCACCCCATATTCATCGGACCAGGGTTGGCGGTCCGATTGTGACGGAGGAATCGGGGGACTGTCCTGGACCCTTGGAAAGAGTGTATCTAGCACTCTTCCCAAAAATTCTGGGTCCAGAGTTTCCGTCAACGGAGGGACCCATGGCTTCAGTTTGCCCAATATCATTTTGTATGGGCGCCCCCATGGATCCCTATCCAGTCTCGCGATGAGTTCTTTCCATGACCGAGCCTTGGCCTCTGCGATTGCATCGCTGAGAGTCTTTACAGCAGCTCCATATTCCCGCCGTGCTCTATCGATCTCTTCGACTGTGGCTCGCCGTCTTCTCCGAGCTCGAAGGTACGGGCGGCGCAATCTAGCAACCGACGTTCTCAGCTGCGCGATCTCTGCGCTCCACCAATACGCCGAGCTCTTTCTGGCTGCCCTGACTCGGGGCATTGAGGCATCACATATGGACGCCATAATATTCCCAAACCAGACAGCCAGTTCTTCTGGATCGTACGAAACTCTTTCCTCCGACCAATCCGCGACGTGGGATGCAGCCACAACCATATCTCTGTTGAGCTGCTTAAGGGACCATCGTCGCGAAGGTTCTCTTTCCTGCTGAGAGCGATCCGGGCGGCGGAGTGACACATCGAATAAGATGTGTCGGTGGTCCGAGAGAGTAACCACTTCCTCCGCCACTCGCCATCCCGACACCATATGTACTGCAGAGGGAGTTGCCCACGACAGGTCGACAATAGACTCCCCCTGCCAGCGTACACAGGTGCTAACTGAACCCCGATTGAGAAGTCGGAGGTCCAGTCCAGCTGCCCACTCCAGGATAGCCTCTCCCCTCGCGTCGTCCCGGGTGTCGCCCCACTCTCTTGAGTGGGCGTTGAAGTCACCTAGGACGAATACCGGACGGGAGGTGAAGCTGCGGATGCAGATTCCTAACCCGTGTAGGTATGCCTCATACTCAGCTAGGCCGCGATTGGGAGAGAAGTAGCAGCCTATCACCACTGTTATCCCCCACTCGACTGCCACAAAGCCCGCACCTTTTTTTAGAAGAGAGCAATGGAGGCTTTCCCCACCCACCCAATGTATAACCGCTAAACCATCATCCGCCCCGAACCAACGCGGATGGTCCGGTATGTTGTAGGGCTCTGCAATGACTGCCAGGGCAACCGACTGCTCCGCAAGTGTCTGAACAAGTAAATCCTGTGCTGCGCGGCAGTGGTTAAGGTTGCCCTGGAGAATCTTAGTCTGTGGTGGGAATTTCAAGCCTCCATTGCCTCTCCCGTCGAGTTAGAACTCGTTATGGGTTGAGGTTGGACCTCTCCCCTCTTCTTTTTCTTCGGTGGGCAGCAACTTTTGCTGCCCAGTCGATGATTTGCAGGCCGGCCGTGGTCAAGACACACTGGACACCTCGGTGTGTCTGCTACACAAGCTCGGGCCTTGTGGCCCAATTCCCCACAGCGGAAGCAGCGCCCACTCCTGTCAGCGTGGCCCGAGCACTTCACCCTAACGTGCCCCATTTCGAGGCATTGGTAGCACTGCAGGGGCCGTGGTGCTAATACTTCTGCACGGACTGATGCCCATCCCACTTGCACACGTTGAGCGGCCGCAACTTGGCGTATTGCCGTAAGTGGGCCCCGAACCCAAACCGTTCCCAGCCGCGCTGCAGATCTGCGTATTTCTCCGATCTTAATGTCGGACGGGGAGCAGCCTCTATCTTAAGACCTACCAAAGTGACTACTCTGCCTGATGGAAAGCATGAATAGAATCCAAGAGTTGTGGTCACGACACTCATTGCGAATGCTGACAACGCAGTATAGTGACCCACACTATGGCGGCCTTGTGAGATGCTTTTCCACACCCCGCTTGGAGACGTGACATGACAGTCATCGTGACAGTGTAAGGCTTACACAGTTACCACGATAACTGTCACCCCTGCATCGATGGGCCCTCGGTCTCACACTCACCAACGTAACACGACAACACGGATGCTGGCGCTTTAGATTGGAAGTTTTGTATATTATAAAAATATCTACAAAAGTGCCGTAATGGCGTGTGTTTATATTATATAGATAATTCACAGCAAACATTTATATGTTGTAATATGTAATTTATTCGTTATTTTTACTTTTAAAGTAATTTTAACCAAGAAGACTGCACATTTGGCCTAGTGGTTTAAGCGGTCGCCACGCCGCTTTCTACTGCGCTGAGTGGTTCAAACCCCACGTGGGACAACACTTTGTGTGATCCACAAATTGTTGTTCTGAGTCTGGGTGTTCTTTCTGTCCGTTTCTTGTGTTTGTAAAGTCCCTTGCGATACAGGATTTATTCTTAGCGCGGGCGTTGTCTTTTTAAAAAAAAAATCAAATAAACACATTAGATACGTTGTGTACTTAATGTAGACCAAAATTACCTTTTACAGCATATCATTAAAATAAATATCTTACAAGATATCAGAGATTTAAACGGCGTGGACAAAGCGGGTAACACCGAACGCATCTATACAAAGCCGTGGTGAGTGTTCAGATATACCACGCAGACAGTTTATATACGTATGCTCAACACATCAATAGCCTTTTACAATCCACTGCTGGACATAGGCCTCTCCTTAGCAAGGAGGTTTTGGCCTACTATACCACGCTGGCATGACGGGTTGGATTGGGGTTTGTTTCAAGTATCTGGATGTCGTAATAGCAGCGGTACCCGGATCCCTCTTATCTCAGGCGCAGAGCGGCACACCGTGTGGTTTTAGTCGGTCCGATGCCGGCACACCTCCACCATAAACCCGGGAGGGGGGGGGACAGCCCGAGGGGGTTTCCACACGTTAAAAAAAAGAGGTTTGTTTCAAGTTTACTGTTTGTAATGATGTTGACTTGCATATGGTAACACACAATGATTTATTCTAGCCGTTAGGGTCTCTTACCACTAGAACACACAGTTAACAAAACCTATAAAGTCCTATAAGGTACATCCGTGTAAAATGCTTTTATAAGCACTAACCATTCGTCGACGAGAAACAGTTACTTGGCACACATTTTTCTTATAATTCCTGTTGGAGCTAGATGGACACGGAACGCATACTTCAACTTTTTCTAAGCCAGCTTGGAGACAAGATATAATGGGTTTGACCAGGATAAATAATTGCATGGTAAATGTGATCATATGCTCAATGTTTGTGTGTTATTTATCAATAACTAGCGGACCCGACAAACGTTGTTTTGCCATTTTTACTAAAATGGCTATTAAAAAATAAGGGTTGATCGTAGAAGGGTGAAAATTGAGGATTGTATGTATTTTTGTATGTTGTATCATAAAAAAATAGAAATTAAAAATTTTGTCTAAAAAATAAAAAAAAAAGTTTAAGGTTGTACTACCCCTAACATTTAGGGGGATAAAAAATAGATGTTGGCCGATTCTCATAGATACCGGATAAGCACAAAAAATTTCATCAAAATCGGTCAAGCCGTTTCGGAGGAGTATGGCAACGAAAACTGTGACACGAGAATTTTATATATTAGACTAGCTACACCCACGACTTCATACTCGTATGCTGTACCCGCTATGTCCAGCCGTGGACTGTGGAGTTTTATTTTAATAATGCACAAATAATTCTTTCATGGTATTTGTATAATATTTATTTAACCAGACTAAATGTACCAGTGACTTCGTCCGCGTGGATTTTTTTATAATTCCAAAATTCTAAAATGTAAGTATCCTAAGTTTTTCCTTATAACATCAGCTATCTGTCAGTGAAAGTTCCGTCGAAATCGGTCCAGCCGTTTCAGAGATTAGCCGGAATAAACAGACAGACAAAAATTGTAAAAAATGTTATTTTGGTTTATGTATTGTATGTATTTATATAGTAAAAAGCGGTTATTTCAATATGACAAACAGACACTCCAATTTTATTTATATGTGTTAGAGTTATTGGATTATGTAGAATTTATTTGAAATTAATGAAAAGTTTTATAGTACAACAACAGTCTTTTAATGATGCCCACAGAGTATAAAAAGGAATAGACAAACATTGAAAAAGGTGCGAATTTACACCACAGACTATATAACTATTACTAGTGTGTTACTTAGTATATTAGGCACAATATAGAAACTAATATTTTAACACTCCTACCAAATTCAAGCCTTTCATCGGTTTTATACAGTAACAAAAGTTCAACAGAAGTTTACTAGACTTCTAAATAATGTAATCTATCTAATACTCTACAACACACATACAAATTAATTTAGTTTTGACATTCCAATACTATTTCTCATGAATATAAATTTGTCTTTAGACAAGGCTTTAGTAAACATATCAGCATACTGATTATTAGTGTGTACATAGTTCAGACTGATTATATTATTATAATATTTTTCTTTTATAAAGTTATACTTAATATCTATGTGTTTACATCGCTTATGAAATTCACTGTTTTTAATCACGTTTATTGCACTCTGATTGTCAATGTTTATGCACACGGATTTTTGTCTGAATACACCTAAATCACTGAGTAACTGTCTAAGCCACATAGCCTCTTTAGTTGCAGCACAAGCAGCCATGAATTCGGCTTCTGTCGTGGATAAGGCCACAGTAGGCTGGCGTTGTGATGACCAAGTGACAGCTGCTCCACTTTTTAAAAAAACATAGCCAGTCGTTGAGCGTCTGTTTTCCAAGTCATTAGCAAAATCTGAATCGCTGTATCCAGTTAAATCCGTGCTGTCACAGTTAGATGTATAGCATAATCCATAACTTTTTGTCTCTTTCAGGTATTTTAGTATTTTCTTTACAGCGTTCCAGAGGGGTTCATCATGGGAATGTAAGTATCGACTCACCTGGTTTACAGCAAGCATTATATCAGGTCTGCTCACCGTTGCTGCATGTACAAGTGATCCTACAGCTTCTCGGTAAGGATAATCTTTCTTCAGTACATTCTCAGGCTTCTGACTGTTGGCGAAAAAGTATCATCATAATCAATGCCCTCTTTTTGTGCATACCCTTTTGCACACAGACGAGCTTTATAACGAGGGCCTGTTGGTTCATCTTTGACTCGAAAAACCCATTTGCATCCAATTGGCTTCGCATCTTTAGGCTTTTCTACCAATACCCAAGTTCCATTTTGCTTATGTGATTCTAGTTCCTTTTCTATTGAACATTTCCATTTTTCGGAATCAGGTGATGAGATCGCCTCACTATAGTTCAGCGGTACAGGAATATCTTCACTACAGCACAGGTAACCTTTTCCTTCATCATCTTTTTGTTTTGAAAATAATTCTTTATTTCTTGGTCTCAGTGTTATATTGGAGTGAGACGGTATTTCAACCTTTTGGTTTGGTGAGTAGTCACTGTCAGTACCTTGATCTTGATCAGAGTCAGCAGTGGCAGATTGTAATGTGTCATTAGAGCTCTCAAATGTGTCATCATCAGTTGATTCGGATGATGAGTGACACATTGTGCTGTCCTGTATCAAAACCTCTGAAACATAATTTCTCTCTACAGTTGTTTCAAGAAAAACTGCATCTCTACTTTTGATTACTGTTTTGGTGCCAGGAATAATAAATCTGAATCCTTTAGTATTATCACAATAGCCAATAAATATTGCTTTTTGTGCTTTTGGGTCCCACTTTCTTCTTTTTTCTTTTGGAAGATGAATCATTGCTTCACACCCAAATATTCTTAAGTGACTGATATTTGGTTTGCTTCCGGACCACATTTCTTCTGGTGTCTTGAAGTTCAGTGACTTAATTGGAGATCTATTGATGAGATAAGCAGCAGTGTGTATAGATTCAGCCCAGTATCCTTTAGATAATTTGGCGTCAATTAACAAGCACTTAGCTTTTTCAACCAATGTCCTGTTCATGCGTTCTGCAACTCCATTTTGCTCTGGAGTATATGGAGTGGTGGTTTGATGAACAATTCCGGCAGCTTTTAAGAACTCACAGAAATTTGCATTCATATATTCAAGACCGTTGTCAGAGCGAAGACACTTTATACTACATTCTAGTTGTTTCTCCACTTGGCTCTTGAATTCTTTAAATTTCTCAAATGCATCAGATTTCTTGTGTAGAAAATAAACAAAAACTTTCTTTGAGTAGTCATCAATTAGGGTCATAAAGTATCTTGCACCACTCAGCGAGCTAGTCTCCATCGGACCGCAGATGTCGGAGTGTACCAACTGAAGTACTTTAGTAGTGCTGGTTTCACTTTGTTTTAGAGGTAAGCGAGTTTGTTTTCCTTGCAGGCAGGTGACACATGTAATATTCTTATTTTTCTTAGACAACTGTACACCTTCAGTGTTATCTATTAATTTTTCCAGACTTTCAAAATTCAGATGGCCCATGCGTTGATGCCAGAGGTACATGTCTTGCTTGTCAACTTCAGATATGTATGCATGTTCACTTTTCATATCTAGCCTGTACATATTATTGATTAAGCTTGCCCTTGCAACAACAACATTGTTTTTATTAAATATTAAACAGCCTTTACTGTTGAATTTTACCTGACCTCCATTCTTTATAATCTGACTGACTGATAGTAGATTTGTTGCCAGTTCAGGTACATACAAAACATTTTGGAACAGAATTTTGTTGTACTGATTTTTATCATTACACACATCTAATGTCAACTGACCAGTACTGTGAACTGATAATAACTTGTCATTTGCTACCTTTATAGTTTTGATAAGTGGCTCCTTTTCCTGTTGTAATAGATTTCTATGTTTGGTCATATGTACAGAAGCGCCAGAGTCTATATACCAAGGATCTTGTTCCAGGCTATGTGTTGAAGCTATGAAAGCAGCGGCATAACTTGAACTCTCTTGATTCTTTTTAGAAGATTTCGACTTACACTCCGCAGAAAAATGGCCATATCTATTACAGTTGTAGCAGCGCGGGCCTCTTCTAGGTTGTTTCTTGTTACCCTTATTCTTGTAGTTATGGTTGGCGGCAAATGCAGATGAGTCATTTTCACATATTTTGACATCTTGTAGAATTTTTGACTTAACTGAGTCAGCAGTTATTTTCATACCAGAGCTTTCTATACCCATAATCATCGGCTTGTATGTTTCGGGTAGACCGGATAGTAGCAGTGTCCCGAGCCACTCGTCATCTACTTTAAAGCCGATGTTCCGGAGCTTGTGAGCCGTGGTCATAATTTTGCTCACGTATTCTTCGACATTTAGACATCCAGTAAGATTTGTTGTACACAGATCTCTAAGTAATCCCACACGGCGTGTTAGCCCCGAGTCGTCGAATGCACTTGCCAAGCAGTCCCACACTTCTTTTGCAGACTTTGCATCTTGAATGTGAACGTAGTTTACAGAGTCCACCAGTAAGATGATCTTAGATTTTGCTTTTATGTCGCGTTTTGAGTCGACAGAGTCACCGGGCGCGGGTTCAACACAGTCCCACAAGTCTTCGTGTTGGAGATATGTTTTGACTGCAAATCTCCATGTGGAATAGTTTTCCCGACCAGTAAGCTTTTCGATCATTACGAGAGGATTGCTTGACGACATTTTTGACACAATATTTGTAATGTTCAGTGTTTTCGATCCGTAAAACCAACAGTCACTTTGAGGTTATGTTTTACCGGCGTGCGATATTTTCACAATTTTCACTGTAATTTTATGTTCACTGACTTTCACTTCGATTATCAGGGCTATACTGGGCCCATAACCTGTTAGAGTTATTGGATTATGTAGAATTTATTTGAAATTAATGAAAAGTTTTATAGTACAACAACAGTCTTTTAATGATGCCCACAGAGTATAAAAAGGAATAGACAAACATTGAAAAAGGTGCGAATTTACACCACAGACTATATAACTATTACTAGTGTGTTACTTAGTATATTAGGCACAATATAGAAACTAATATTTTAACAATATGTATAGATAAGTAGTACCTGGAAACCCGATTTTGCTTGATATTGTTTTGGTAAACCTAGCAGATAGTCGTTTCGTAACTTACTGCTTTTCTCGTTCCCTGATAAGTGTCAAAACGGGCCTATTAGACAACGCCATCTACTGAACTATTTAGCTTTTGCGTTGCTGTGTCGGTAAAGCAGCATTTACCTTCGTATTCTAATGACATTGTAGCAATTTTTCATTGCTTGAAAACACGGATAAAACAACGTTCTCTAAAAATAAAACCTAGCTAGGTCGATTTATCGCTCCCGAAATCCCCTGCGTACTAAATTTCATGGAACTCGTTGGAGCCGTTTCCGAGATTCAGATTGTATATGTATATACAAGAATTAAATAAACACACAACGTCATCTAGTTTCAAACTAAGCAGAGCTTGTGCTATGATAACTAGACCAACTGATAGAATACTTATATACTTTTTTTTTGTAAATACATACATATTATACATAGAAAACATCCAAACTCCGAAACAAATATTTGCAGATCATACAAACATTTGGTCCGACACGGGATTCGAACTCGAGACCTTACGCACAGCAGTCGCGTTAACTACCGCTGCGCCACCGAGGCAGTTAAATTGCTTTCTTCGTAAATAGATTATTGTATTTAAATGTCTTTTTTTTGAAATGTCGTTTTTTGAAATGTCTTTTCTTATTTTTTTTTCCATTTTACAAATATACTTAAGACAAACACATTACACACACAGAAACACATACACACGTACCTGTGTGATTTTTTTAATGTTTCATTTATTACTGACTAGCTTTTAACTGCGGCTTCGCTCGCATGGAATTGGGTCGGCCACATTAAGTTTCGTAATAGATCATCTATATATGCATAAAAGAAAGTGGTGTTAGTTACACCACTTATAACTCGAGAACGGCTGAACGGATTTAGCTGAAAATTGGTGGGGAGGCAGCTTAGAACCAGGAGACGGACATAGGATACTTTTTATCTCGTTCGACGGCGTTTTAGTCCAAAATCTGCTTATTTATTGCCTCTAAGGCGAAACAGAGTTCGTGGGGTAAGCTAGTTTTAAATAAATAAATATTTTTTTTAATAAAAAGTATCCTATGTTACTTCTAATACCTCCAAGAACGTGTGTACAAAATTTCATGACGATCGGTTGAGTACTTTTCGCGTGAAACCGTGACAAACAAACTTACATTCGCATTTATAACAGTAAGGATACGGTTTTGTTTCTTTTTCTGTTAGTTTTTTGTGCTTTGTTACATAAAAATATTGTAACCATTTAAATAGATTATTTTAAAATGACAAGTCGTGATCCGAGTGGTGACCTGGTGTCTCGTAATACAGGTTTTTAAACCTATCTTAGGCACCAGCGATCTACAGCCAAAATAATTCATCAACAGCCTTTTACAGTCCACTGCTGAACATGGCCTCTCCTTAGCAAGGAGCTTTTGGCCTACTATACCACGTTGGCCAGACGGGTTGGAATAGGGTTTGTTTCAAGTTTTCCTTCTCTTTGTAATGATGTTGTCTTGTATACTTGGTCCCTTAGTCGCCTCTTACGACACCCACGGGATGAATAGGGGTGGTAACACTATGTATTCTTAATCCGTCACCATACGGACAAAATTATTAGATTCTAATGTTGTTACGGCATCTGTCTATCTAATTTGTATCGTATTTCGATTATAGTGAAAATATATAGGGTGGGCCACGAATTAGTTGACATTTGAAAAAATCGTTTAAACAAAACCATTTGATATGTTATAAAAAATGTTGAAAAATTACATCGTGTAAATGGCCACCGTTTCGACGTTTGCACTCTACTAAGCGAGCACCGAAATTTTCGAATACTCGTCGGCAAAGAGACCGCGAGACTACAGACACCTCTTCGCTGATTTTACCTTTAGTTGACGTAGAGTATTTGGTTTATTGATGTAGACACGATTATTTACATAACTCCGTAAAAAGAAGTCTGCTGGGGATAGACCTGGACTTCTGGGTGGCCTTCTGGAAATTAGCTTTTCCGGAAACATGTCTTTGACCACCGACAGGGACTCATTGGATGTGTGACCAGTGGCTCCATTTTGTTGAAACCATGTGTTACGATTATAGCCAGCACTTTACTGCTGAACATAGACATATCTCAATAAACATATTTACATATCGGCGTACCTAAAATGCTGGTCGCTCTGTAGAACCCATCCACAGAGGCTTGACCTCGTTAGAGACCTGCCCCCACCGTTCGATGACGGTCCAAGGGCCAACAGGAGGAGGAGATACCAACAGGTCCAAGGGCTCAATCCAGTGACCGCGGCGCGGGGGACCACTTAGACAGGCCATAAACCTAGTGACCCCGAGACCCCTCCGAGAAAAACCACAAAAGAGACCCCCCTTTGCTAACCATGAGTTTTGTAGATACAATGTAAGTCAGTTAAAAAGTAAACATTATTATCTATGACAATGTGACAAGTCAATCACATCTCATAGATATTTGTAATGTGGCAACATTTCAAGTGTTTACACGTTTAAAAGAAATTTATGCAATATGTATATCTAGTGTTGTAATTTCTGTTTGTTCGTACGATAAAACACTTAGGGAATGTTCTACATACAGAGTTAAGCAACCTTCACCATTAATATTATCTTTGTAGAATGATTTACTCTCGAAATATAATCATTGATTATCATATCTAAGTTTGATATTCAGTATAAATAGTCAGATCAGAGATGTAACCTGCACAAAGATCCACAAGTCACCCAACACAGTTCGTCTGCCGTAAAAAGGAATCAAATGTGAGTTGATTAATTCTGTGCCTTTTTTGTAGTGATAACTTATGGGAGTGTAAAACGTGTCGTTACGTAACGCGTTACGGTAACAGTCTGGCTTTCCTTTCACTCACGGGGTTCACTATAGGGGTTGATTGTATTATATAAAGGTGAAATCCATCCATCCTAACCATTTTAGTGTATAAAAATGACCTATTGTCAGATCTACCAAAAATACAAAAAAAAATATATAAATCGGTCAAGCCGTTTCGGAGCAATTCGATAACAAAAACTCTGACACGAGATATATACTAAATACATAAAAATAAATAAATACTCACTCTATTTAATGTAGGAATTAAATAATTTAATACCATTAGTCACTTTAAAATATTGTTAGAAAATTTACAAATTATCAATTTATGACAATACTAGCTTTTGCCCGCGGTTTCGCTCTCGTGGAATTTCTTCTGCCACATTTACTTTCGTAAGAGATCATTATAAATAAATATATTATTTTTACATACAAACAATCCTACGGGACATCATCTTTGTGTAACTTCAATGGTTTAGGCAGCGTACGTCAAGATAACTCTCAGAGGCGAGATTTTTTGCCGACTTAATAAACATGTTTCGTTATAATACAAACAAAATTACACGAAATCATTACAAATTGTAGCCTATATGTTATTCTGATGTATAACCTATATTACTGCAAAGTTTCATCCAAATCCGTCCAGTAGTTTTTTCGTGAAAGAGTAACAAACATCCTCGTAAACTTTAGCCTTTATAATATTACTAGGATATTAACATAGTACTTACACGTATATTGTAAACATAAGATATTTTTAAAGTGATTACCGTTTTACGCGTTTCAAAGAGTATCGCGTTCGCGTTAATTACTTTAGCTGTTAAATGTCACAGTTGACAGACTTTGATTTTTTTTTTATGTTAAGAGCCTGCCAAAGTGACTCTACTCTGCCTGATGGAAAGCATGAATAGAATCCAAGAGTTTTGGTCACCATACTTACTGCAAATGCAGACAATGCAGTATGGCGGCCTTGTGAGATGCTTTTTCACACCCCGCTTAGGGAGGTAAAAGGCATGACAGTCATCGTGACAGTGTAAGGCTTACACAGTTACCACGATAACTGTCCCTGCATCAATGGGCCTCCGGTCTCACACTCACCAACGAAACACGACAACACGGATGCTGTCGCTTTAGGTTGGTCTTCTGTGGGAGGGTAATACTGCCCCGGTCGAGCCGGCGCGCTCGTGCTGAAGTCAGCGTGGCTCTACTACCTAGTTGTGATCGACCTACTTTGTCAATAAAGCATATATGATAAGCGTATCAACTATAAACTTTCGTTAGCCCACTGCTGGACAAACCTCTCCTCAGAAAGGAGGTTTTGGCCTAGTATACCACGCAGTCCAGGCGCGTCAGTATAGCTTTTATATCCAGTTTTATTTCTCTGTGCTAACGATGGCTGATGGGGCCATACAGTTCTGGAGTGGCGACCGCGTACTGGGAAACGCAGCGTCGGTGGTTCGACGACCTGGTGAAGGTCGCGGGAAGTTGCTGGATGCAGACAACACGGGGCCGACAGTTGTGGAGAATCTTGGAGAAACCTATACGCAGCAGTGGACGTCTTTTGGCTGATGATGATGATGCTGTTCTGCTGTGTATTTTGCTTCCATAGTCGACTCTTACTGCGACCAAGGGATGAATAGGGGTGCACTCCATATTTGTACATTGATGACATTATTTGTTCAACAGGTAACCATGCAGTTGCTCTTACTGCTCACTCTTGGGGTGATTGGAGCGTATGCCGGCCGCATCTACGATGATTTTACGCCACGGAGGGGAGAAAAATGTGGATACGAGGTACTAGTTATGGCAATTTTTACTACTTGTACTATGGGTGGTCTACAAATTAGTTAACGTTTGAAGAAAAAAGACTATTTGATATATTATAAAATTGTTTATTTACAAGAAAGCTAGTAGGTACTTATTTTTTAAAAAATACATCGCCTAAATGGCCACCGTTTCGACGTTTGCACTCTTCTAAGCGAGCACCGAAATTTTCGAATACTCGTCGGCAAAGAGACCGCGAGATCGCCGACATCTCTTCGCTGATTTTTTTTTAATTGACGTAGTGTATTTGGTTTATTGATGTAGACACGATTCTTCAAATAACCCCACAAAAAGAAGTCTGCTGGGGATAGAACTGGACTTCTGGGTGGTCATGTCGCTTCGTCTAGAAATCAACTTGCCCGAAAACATGCCTTTGACCACCGACAGTGACTCATTTGATGTGTGACAAGTGGCTCTATCTTGTTGAAACCATGTGTTACGATTGTAGCCAGGTATCGGGTATCGGTCCCAAGAACTCTCGTAACATGTTTGCGCGGGATGTTAGATTCAAATGTTAACGAATTCTTGACCCACCCTTTACTTGTAAATAATTTTCATACAAATAAATTATAGTATTGCTTTTAATCACTGCGATTCCACCTGTGGTATATCCTCACTTGCTTATTGTACTACGACTTCACAAGTGCTATATTGATAACTTACTATTTCGACATTCAGTGTTTTTACGCTAGTCACAAATTCACCATCATCAACAGCCTTTTACAGTCCACTGCTGGACATAGACCTCTCTTTAAGAACGAGGTTTTGGCCTACAATACCACGCTGGTCAGTCGGTATAAAGTTTGCTTCAAGTTTTCCTTCTCTTTGTGGTCATGGGTATGATGTATTATTAAAATATGATTAATCACAAATGACTGCGATCTGGTCCATCCCTGTAAGGTATATCTGTCACCTATTTCTAATAGTAACCTTATACAGACTGACTGGTGAGATACCTTCAATATTTGAGGACGTGATAGTATGCGAACATATATCATGAAATAAAATAACATAAAAACGAAATATTAAATAACTTCTTAGTAAACTTCGTACACAGTACACCGAGAGCCCAGTATTTAACTGCAGAATACTTGGACACCGCGCGGACTTATTTTTTAGAGACATTTCGATAAAAAATAGCACCTATTTTTTTATATCAAGTTAACGAGAATCGAGTACCGAGCACTCTCCATAAGTATTGAAGGTATCTCACCAGTCACAGTGTATATATATAGAAACCTACCAAAGTGACTCTATTCTGCCTGATGGAAAGCATGAATAGAATCCAAGAGCGGTGGACGCCGTACTCACTGCGAATGAAGACTGCGCAGTATGGCGACCCACGCTATGGCGGCCTATGAGATGCTTTTTCACGCCGCGTTTAAATCCTCGCAGAAGTAGGCCGGGGTGGTGATACGAGCGCTACAGACTGCGCGGTCTTTTAGGGGGCAGTAATGGAACCACGAGGTTCCCACACGCGAGGGGGCCATCCACAGCCGTAGGTCCGAGATACGTCGGGATGCCAGGGATTTCCTTACTAGGATGCCCCTGGTTCGCCGGTTATCGGTACCTGAGACGGCGTGCGGTTTTTGGGCGGTTCGAGTCCGACCTTTCGGTGGTATCCGTGGGGATTGCCGCACAGAAAAAATGCTTCACCCGTGCAGTTTTGTGAACAGTTCTTGTGTCGCGGGGACTTCACAAACGTACATGGAACGGATATGAAAAACACCTAGACTTGGAACGTGCAAAGTGTTATCTCAAGTACGGTTTGAACCTCAACACTCAGCACAGTAGAGAGCGGCGTGACGATCGCTTAAATCACCACACAATTCGTGCAGTCAATACCATATTATTTGTCAATAACACGTTTATTGTGTACAAGGAAAATAAGACAGTATATTCCAATTTGTGTACAGTTTTGAACTAATAGCAATATCAACAAATACTTGTTTTTCTTAAGATGTTTAATAATGTCGTCAGATAAACTTTGACACTTACATTGTGATAATTCACGTTTCAATAGTAATTGTAATCACGCCCACTTCCCGGAAAGAGGGCATTTCTATTAGATATCTGGCGTCACGGCGCTTCTGGGCGTACTTCCAATGATTCTTTTGACGCGACAACGTCTTATAATTCGATAGAGCCGGCTGCACGCACCAAAAAATATGACACATGCGGCGTTACCTCGCTCTGAGGCGTTCCATTTAAGGCTTGAAGTGCAAGCGAGAGCGCAGAACGAGCGACAAAGAGGCACAATTGGCCTCCGCGTTCGGCAGCGTTCGACATCTGTCTCTCTCCTACTTGAGTGAGCGATGCGTCCGCGTGGACAGCTGCTATACAATAATACATTTACATGTTTTCGTCAAGTATGAAGTGCAGTGATATGACGTTGTCACGCTCAACTATCGTCAGTAAACCGACCTCACAGACAACCGATTTTTTTTATGTATTTGTTAGGTATGCCTCGTTGGTCTAGCGTTTAACGTATGCGACTGCCGGTCAAGACGTGTCGGGTTCGATCCCCGGGCAAATGTTTAATAACAGCTGGGTGTTTGGAAGTTAGTCTTAACCACCATGGCTTGGAGAGCACGTAAAGTTGTCGATGCTGCGCCTGATATCCTCGGTTGTGTCCGATAACAGTTCCATCGGATAATGAGAGTGAAGGAACAGAGAGTGCACCTGTGATTGCACACACTTGTGTACTATCTCTTGCGCAGTTCGCTGGTCTTCGTTGAGACTGATCGCCGTGACGAAATCGGCTAGAATTATATCGTTAGGTTTCTAGGTGCCAAAGTGACTCTACTCTGCCCGATGGAAAGCATGAATAGAATCCAAGAGTTGTCGTCACCATACTCATTGCACATGCAGACAATGCAGTATGCTGACCCACACTATGGCAGCCTTGTGAGATGCTTTTTCACACCCCGCTTGGAGACCTAAAAGGCATGACAGTCATCGTGACAGTGTAAGGCTTACACAGTTACCACGATAACTGTCACCCCTGTATCAATGGACCTCCGGTCTCACACTCACCAACGAAACACGACAGCACGTACGTAAAGAGGTCGTAAGGTTTTCCTAGGGAGGGAAGGGAAGTGTTGATTTAATTTTGATTTGATTTCTTTAACAAAAAACGTTTGCCAGGTTTGCTAGTATTTAACGATAATACTGACTTCACACATCTCACACACGGCCGTTTGAATCCACACCAGACAGAGCCTGTACCATGGTAACCAGACCACTGATAAACACACTTATACATTACTAAATACATACAAATTACATACATCCAAATACTAAAAAAATAATTGTGCTCATTCTCACGATCTCTGACTGTCAGGATGACTAACCGCTGGACCGACATGCTGGTATGTATTATAAATCAGAATTAGGGACGAGTATCCTTGTATAGAACTGTTATAGGATCGTGCTTCTAATAGCGTTAACTTACGAATAGTTCACACAAAGTTTTTGAAAGTATATTTTATTGTATATGGATATACACAGTTCACACAAGAAACTTCTAACACGAATATATATATAGACAGTTATTGAGGAAAGTGAGAAGATGCGACAAATATAAGATTTTAAATCTATAATATAAAAAAATGTCGGGTTTTTCTTCCTGACGCTATAACTCCAAAAAGCACAAACAGATTACCACGGTTTTGCATTCGTTGGAAAGGTCTCGGTCTCCGTGAGGTTTATAGCAAACAAAACTCAGGGAAAATTTCAACAGAAACCCAGGAAAATAGGGAAAATCATTTTTCGCATACAGCGCCATCATAGCATATACTACAAACCAATATGGTTTTGCATGGTGGTGGAGCAGATGGCTCCAGTATTTTAAGTAGATGGCGCCGGTGCGTGATACATTGTTTGATAGCTACTCATTGTACTCTGCTCAGTTAATTTCATGTGACATTTATTACGCGCAAGTTCTTTCAAAAAGTGTTACAAAAAACGAAGCCATCTGGTGGCGAAACGGAGTTCGCCGGGTTTGCTAGTATTGAATAAAAAGTAAAAACAATTTGTGATATAGACGGTAGCGGTACGTCTCGGGCGTAATTCACAGTCAGTTAGCGGCGCGACGCTTATGCAAGGAATATTGTATATATGCTAATTGCCACGCGAATCTCTATATCGCGATACAGGATTAGTAGTTGTATTGTTCATTACATTCATACGTTTCGTTCATACTTCGTCGTAGTTCGATGTATCTTCGCTAGATGGAGCTGTTGTATGTATTTTTTCTTTGTGCTGTAATGTAGAAACCGCTGTGACTTTGTCCACAGTGGACTGTTAAAATTGAAGATTTGACTTCCTGGTTTGAAACTTGGACTTGCAGTGATATCCAGCCCTATTCTCCCACGATAATATAATGTAATTTCTTGTTCTTGTTACAGAGTTGTCCAAAAATGAAACGAGGTCTTCTGAATGTTCATATAGTGCCGCATACTCATGATGATGTCGGCTGGTTAAAGACAGTCGATCAATATTACTATGGAAGTAAGTATTTCAGGATCTTGCGAACATCTGACACTACTGTACACTTTCATAGCGGTAGCAAAAGCAACGGCTTGAGGTCTCGGGTTCGATTGCCGGGTCGGGCCAAATGTTTGTATGATCTGCAAATATTTCTTTCGGAGTTTGGGTGCTTACTATGTATAATATGTATGTATTTACAAAAAAAAAGTATGTAAGTATTCTATCAGTTAGTCTAGTTATACATAAGATTTGACAGCATCAGGTCAGGGTACCATAGCATGGTAATAATGATATTGATGTACTCTTAGTCAATTTCGGTCACGGCAGCCTCTCAACTCTCCTCTCAACGGAGATCAGTCAGCTACGCAGGATATATAGTGCACGCGTGTGTACACAAACACTCTCCGTTCCCTCTGACAATTCAATGGGACGGCTATCCGACGCGAGAGGAGCAAATCAGGCGCAAAAACGACGACTTTATATGCTCCCCGAGGCACGGGGACTCCCAGACCGCCGGTCAGTTATTTAGCATTTCTTTAATTAGAAAATCTCAATAAAAGTTATGGCACAATCCAAAACCGAAATTGACACCTCTTGATCGGCAATCGCACGCGTTAACCACCTCTGTACACCACAACAAGACACCATGATATCACTTAAGTAACAGTACATCCCATTCAGTTTCGGACAATCCTAATTCATTCGCTGTCAGCCTTTTTAAATCTGTCAATTTCCAGGTCGGAATAACATCCAAAAAGCTGGCGTCCAGTATATTTTGGACTCCGTTATCAAAGAACTGTGGGAGCATTCTGAGAGGAGGTATGGATGTCGAGTTTTTGACTTTTCCGGGTTCAGTCCAGGCACATGCTCGTAGTTGGCCTAGCATAAATAGCGCTGGGAATTTAGCCGTGAATTTACAGTCATTTTGATTTTTTTTGTGGTGTGGCTTTCCGCATGGTGATGGATTATGAACACAGAGTCTCACGACCCTTATATGTCGCATACACACACATAAATAGCCTTTAACAGTCCACTGCTGGACATAGAAAGGAGGCTTAGGTCTACTAAACCCCGCAGGCCTGGCAGATAGCTTTTAACAGCCCACTGCAGGACATAGGCCTGGCAGGGAGGGTGTCCTTCGTAGTTTTTTTGTTCTAACAATCTATTAATATGTTTGGCCTTCTATTAATGGGCTCAATGTGTCTCCAAACTTACTTAACCTTATTACAAACTAAAGATTTCTACCAGATTTATCTACGTGGAGACTGCCTTCTTCTGGAAATGGTGGGTACGCCAAACTAAATATATGAAGTTTCAAGTCTACACGTTAGTCAGAGAAGGCCGACTTCAGTTCGTGGGAGGGGCTTGGAGTATGAACGATGAGGCAGCTGCACACTACCAGAGCACTATTGATCAGTTTACGTGGGGTTTAAGGTTTGTAGAATCGGTAAAATTTATCTTTTAGAGACCAGCATGTACTGTAGATCTGATAAGAATTATGATAACCTAACACATCGCACACACGGACGTCTGATCCCAAACTAGACAGAGCCTGTACTCTCAACTTAAAAGCTGAAAAGTTTGTTTGTTTGTTTGTTTGTACGCACTAATCTCGGAAACTACAGATTTGATTTAAAAAATTCTTTCAATGTTAGATAGCCTAGTTATCGAAGAAGGCTATAGGCTATGTATCATCACGTTAAGACGACAAGGAGCGGAGTAACAATGAAAAATGTTGCAAAAACAGGGGAAAATGATCCCTTTTGAGAGCTTACACTGCGTAAACAGTTAGTTTTGCAAAAATAATGTACTAAAGAATTGTTCCTCTTTAAAAGTTCTATAAAAGAGTCCAAGACAGTATACGTCTATGTTTTGAGGTTGGCTCACTATTTTCACATTTTGTTCACGCTACAATTGCACTTGTAGTATATTTGACTACCAAATTAAATGGAGTAGAGGCTAAGCCCAAGGTTGTGGGCTCGAACGCCATACAGAATGTGTGATGAAGATGATCACTTGTGTCTGGTATCACGATCTCTCTAGTTTGAAATCAGATGGTCGTGTCCTTTTTTTTTTTCTATATTAAGAACCTGCCTGATGGAAAGCATGAATAGAATCCAAGAGTTGTGGTCACCATACTAAATGCAAATGCAGACAATGCAGTATGGTGATCCAACTATGACGGCCTAGTAAGATGCTTTTTCACGCCCTGCTTGGGGGCGTAAAAGGCATGACAGTCATCGTGGCAGTGTAAGGCTTACACAGTTACCACGATAACTGCCATCCTTGTATCAATGGGCCTCCGGTCTCACACTCACCAACGAAACAGAACAACACGGATGCTGGTGCTTTAGGTTGGTCTTCTGTGGGACGGTAGTACTGACCAGGTCGAACCGGCCCGTTCGTGCTGCAATCAGCGTGGCTCTACTACCTAAAATATGTAAATGTGTCAAGTGATAAAACAATTAGTAATAATAATGTTTAGTGTAAAAGTATATAAATACTAGCTTTGCTCGCGGCTTCGTTCGCGTGGAATTTGGTCTACTACGTTAAATTTCTTAACAGATAATTTTAAATAAACAATTTTTTTTAACATACAAACAATCCTACGGTACATCATCTTTGTGTAACTTCAATGGTTTAGGCAGCGTAAGCCAAGATAACTCACAGATTTTTTTCGTTATACTACAACCAAAATTACATAAAATCATTACAAATTGTAGCCTATATGTTATTCCGATGTATAACCTATATTACTATAAAGTTTCATCCAAATCCGTCCAGTAGTTTTTACGTGAAAGAGTGACAAACATCCAAACAAACTTTCACATTTATAACATTAGTAAGACTAACTGTATCCTGCACGCGTTCCTACGTCACCAATTAAAATAAATTGCAAGAAAAGACAAAAAAAAAAATATGTGTGTGTCAGCTCCGACGCACGACTGGAGTTTACTTCTTAAGAACGATTGTCAAAACAGACGCAAAAATCTTATTTAACTGAAATTAACTTTATAAAGATTGGTACCGTATGAAAGGGTAAATTAACAAATTAATGAAAATAACATGTAGATATAGTCGCTTTGCAGCATACTCTATACACGTCTTAATACACTCACAACCAGTGCAGCCGCACTAAAACCAGTGCAGCCGCACCAAAAACGTAACGAGGTCATTCGTTCAGTAAATTTTACTCCTCACATTTTTCTCATACCGGGCGCCTTATATCAAAAAACCGATTCTTAAGGAGTAAACTCCAAAAAATATTTATACCAACTCAGAAACCTTCCTGGGCACAACAACTTTGCAAAAGATAATCACATGATCAAATACATAGCTTACGATTCTATAAAGAACATACAGACAGACAGACAGACAAACATTCATTTTTATGATTTTTAAGGGTTACCAAACTTATTTTTTTACAGCAAATTGAACAAAACTTTCGGCGTTTGCGGTCAACCCCGAGTGGGTTGGCAAATAGACCCCTTTGGCCACTCGCGAGAGTTCGCCTCCCTTCTATCCATGATGGGGTACGATGGACTGTTCCTCGGACGTATTGATTACCAGGACAAGAACACCAGGCTCAAGAATAAGTCTATGGAGATGCTGTGGCGGGGAGATGACGATCTTGGTATGACTTTCTGATTTTCTGAACTTTTAAATTTAAACGCAAAGAATACTTTTTTCCATATTAAGAGCCTGCTAGAGTGCCTGATGGAAAGGATGAATAGAATCCAAGACTTGTGGTCACCAAACTCATTGCAAATGCAGACAATGCAGTATGGTGACCCACACTATGGCGGTCTAGTGAAATGCTTTTTCACACCCCGCTTGAGGACGTAAAAGGCATGACAGTGTAAAGCTTACACAGTTACCACGATAACTGTCACTCCTGCATCAATGGGCCTCCGGTCTCACACTCATCAACGAAACACCACACCACGGATGCTGGCGCTTTAGGTTGGTCTTCTGATGGAGGGTGGTACTGCCCGCTCGTGCTGAAATCAGCGTGGAGCAAACCTTATATCCACCCGTCTGGCCAGCATGGTATAGTAGGCCAAAACCTTCCTTCTGCAGAGAGGCGTTTGTTCAACAGTGGTCTATTAAACACTGTTGATAAAACCCACCTCTCCCCCCTTCTGGGAGAAGGACACTCTAAGATTGGCAGCGTATTGTTTACACACCATAGTATACGCGTATATACAGGTGTATTTATCGCAATCACACTCTATATCAGAAATTCATTTAGTTCTTTTGAGACGATTTGCGAAATTTGAACGAAATATATTCAGTAGTTTAGCCATCAGACACTTTTTTCTGTTTCGCAGTTTACAACACCATGTATCGTATAATGCTATATTACGTAATGGCCAATGACATTTCACTCTAATCACTCTATTTTTAAAGCAAAATCAAACATATTTCAAAGAGCATACGAAAGATAATACTGTGTATGACAAAGAGGTTCATAGACTTTATTTGCACTGTGTTGGCGAATATAAAATAGACGCATGTGATTGGTTGTCTGTGACGTATTAGCCAAACGGTAAGCCGACACTTTGAAAATTAAAAATTTAAATGAAATGGATGAAATAGTTAAATTTTAAGTAAATATTGATCTGAAAAAAAAGGGAAACGAGTGAAAACTAATCAGTGATACGAATGTCATATTTCGCGACGCGACACGACGCTTGGCTCACATTTGAATATGCCGTCATTTTTATGCCGCGAGTGAGTGAGAGAGCGAGACAGGCGAATGATCCGTGTAATAGATGGAGCTCTAATTTGACATTGAAATATGTAATTGTATTTTTTTTTGTTCTAAATTAGCATTTCTGTATTTTTAAGAAAAATTTTCACACCAAAAGAAGTATAACTTTAAAACTAAAATACTGACTAGCTAATTTCATGGTGTCCGCTTTTCGTGACGGTGTCGATTTGCCGTGACAGTGTCAGTTTTTCGTGACGGTGTCGGATTTTCGTGACGGTGTCGATTTGCCGTGACGGTGTCAGTTTTTCGTGACGGTGTCAATTTTTCGTGACGGTGTCGATTTTTCGTGACGGTGTCGTTTTTTCGTGACGGTGTGCGCGCACATCGTAAAAAATTACTCTCATAATTTTACTTCAAAACTGTAACACTCGAAACTGGTTATTAGCAGGTCTGACCACGGATCCCATCTAATCATATATTTTCCCCTTTCCAGGTAAATCGTCGGACATATTTACTGGCGCTCTCTACAACACTTACTCCCCACCACCAGGGTTTTGTTTCGATGTGTTGTGTAGTGATGAACCAATTGTTGATGACCCTGATTCTCCAATAAATAATGTCGACAGTAAGGTAAGGAAATTCATTTTCTATTCTTCTTAGTTTTTCTGAAGTAAGAGGTTTTGCTCTATGCTGTGTTCTTGATTAAGAGGTGACTAAGCTCTAGCAGTGTCCAGCAGTTTCATTTTTAGGTTATATCTGCTTCTACAGGCTTCTAGAACTCATGAGTTTAATATGGTTTTAGTCGGTTCGATTCTGACAGACTACTTCACCACTACATCTGGTGCTTACCTGTGTGGGTTGCCACATTTAAAAATAATGTTATAAATACGACGTTAAATTCTTTGAAAGGGATTTTTTTTTTGAATAGGCAACGCTCGCACTAGAAACATATCCTGTGTCGCGGGGGTCTTTACAAACATACAAGAAACGGACACAAAGAACACCCAGACTCAGAACAACAATTTGTGGGTCATACAAAATGTTGTCCCATGTGTGGTTTGATCCCACAACAACGTAGTAGAGAGCGACGTGGCGACCGCTTAAACCCACTATCTAGTGTGTTTGTCATGTCAAATGAGTGTTTTTTTTGTATGGCACACTAAATCGTGACGTCATTTGTAGTTATTGTCAAATAATTCGTTTGCCTCGGTGGCGCAGTGGTGAAGTTTGCAACTGCTGTGCTTGTGGTCTCGGATTCAATCCCCGGGTAGGACCAAATGTTTCTTTGTTTATAAAAAAGTAAATATGTATTTTTATTAGTTATCTAGTACCCATAGTACAAGCTCTGCTTAGTTTGAAACTAGATGGCGTTGTGTGATAGAAAAAAAAATGTTGATTTGAAGACAGTTCATTCTGATGACTGCACGGATGGCGTAGTGGTTTAAGTTGTCGCCACGCCAGTCTACTGCGTCGAGTGTTGTGGGTTTGACCCACACGTCACACTTTGTGTGATCCACAAATGGTTGTTCTGAGTCTGGGTGTTATTTGTGTTCGTTTCTTGTATATTTGTAAAGTCTCCCGCAACACACGATATGTTACTAATGCGGGGGTTGTTTGACCGAAATTGACCCTATTCATGTGACGCGTAAATATGTATAAAAAACTCACAACGATCGATAAACAAGTCTAGTTATTATCTTATCTATAATAAATCAAATATCTCCCTCCCTGAGTCCCTCCCTGAGGCCCTCAGTCTGATGGAAAGCGGTTGCCTTAGCATATGACAACAAATATACAGGGTGTTACACAAATATATTCAAACTTTAGGGTTATATAATCGACCCTACAAATAGCGTAAAAGTTACACTGTTATATGAACAAAATTAATATTAAAATTGACTGATATTGTTAACATTTTGTGAAAAACATGGCCGCCATGACACTTTAATTTGCTTATTTCGTATTTATCCGCTACACAATGTTCTTAAACGTCGCCTGACATTTTATAACGCGCTAAAGTAACAGATATTAGATGTACTAGCATATGATTTCCTATCTGTTGTCGAAATGACGCGTAGAAACGTCAGGACATGTTTGTCGTGCATTCAATTATTGTGTAGTAGGTATAGCGTGACCCTGTGACGACTTCCACATACAGCGCAAACTAAGACATTACAGCGCCATCTACTGAAGACACGCCGAACTACGGAGTTACTACAATTCCTGTACCGCGATATACAAGTTTACGTACCAATTAGTATATATACAACTGCCCAACACCAACTGTTGGGCCGTGGCTGGAGGATGCTCCCTTTGGGTTGGAAAGACACCCGTTTCTCTTTCACCCTAATTCGGAATCTATCGTACCCTTTATTTCAATTAAAATGTTTGTTATATCACTTTTATGGGAATAAGCTTAGCTGTCTCTCTAGATAAACATGGGGTAGGCAGAGGTTTAATTGACGTCAATATTTTGTATCATTTGTTGATGCTTATGTAGTAGGGAAAAGGGTTATAGTCTTCAACTAAACACTTTCAAATGAAAGATATATAAAAGGCTAGGTATATTGGCAATGGCCATGAATGGGTTGCTTTCACAATGTTAGGAAAAGGACATAACTAACACGGATGAATTGGGGAGTGTAAGCAATGGTTCAAGTTATACTGGTCATTGCCTTGTTAACGATTGAAATTTTACCACCAAGCGATCTTCAATTACTAAATTAACCAGTAAATATGTCCCACCCCTATTCACGCAAGACAACGTCTCTGCAAAGAGAAGGAAATCTTGAAACAAACTATTCCAACTAGTCTGGCCAGCGTGGTATAGTATGCCAAAACCTCCTTGCTATGGAGAGGTGTATATCCAATGATGAATTGCTAATTATTATTGCATTTCAAGGTCGCTACATTTGTGGGTCTCTGTACTAATTATTCGAAGGCCTACAGAACCAATAATATTCTGATTACAATGGGTGAGGATTTCCATTATCAGGACGCTGCGATGTGGTTTAACAATCTTGATAAACTTATACAGTAAGTTATTTTAAGGATAGCGAGATATACAGGATGTTACAGAAAGGTGGGGTCGTGTTTTAGGGTCGCATTGTCGCTGGATGTCGTAATAGCAGCTGTCCCCGGATCCCTTCTACGTTAGGCGCAGAGTGGCACACCGTGTGGTTTTAGTCGGTCCGATTCCGACACCACCTCACCGTAAACCCCGGTGGGGTGACGGACCGAGGGGGTCTCCACACGTTAAAAAAAAAGGGTCGCATTGTCGACCCTAGAAATTTTTGCGTTGTATGTACAATACTGAAAGATTTAGTGAAGGGAAATGGTTTTGTAGTTAAGGTTGACTATGGTTCGTATGAAAGATCCGAGTTGAATAACTTGAATTGATAAATAGCCCATAATTTTTGACCAACTTCAAATGAGGACGAGGTTCTATGTTCAACTGTATGTTGTTTTCTCTTTTTTAGGTGTCCATAGATTAAAAAAATCGTAATTTATGCCTCAGAGAAATGTATTCCAATTAAAAGCTGCCAGTTTTAAAATTTAAACTTTTTCTTATTTTTTTAATAAACAATTTATCAATAAGCAGAATGCCCTTAAAATATTATTAAAAAAAAATTAACTGAAAATTGACACTGACCAACTGAACTAGACCACCAGACTGCTGACAAACAAACTTACGTTACTAAATACGTATAGTATAGATGAATTAGACACAAAACAAATTCGTGTTTATCACACAATAGGCTAGATGACACCTTAGTCAAATTAGTTACTTTTTATCATCTTTCAAAACGACAATTTTGTATGAAAAATGTAATAATTACAAAATTGTGACGTCACTTTAGACTACTCAATTGAACAATATATTTCGCTGTATATTTGATTGAAATTCGTAATAATAATATAAAGCTATGTTAATTGTATTTGCCGAGATGTTTCGCGATATTAGTTTTAATAAAGTGGACATTGATGTTTATTTACGATACAGTCATCTACCGAATTATTATCAAGGGTGGAAAGGGATCAAAATACCATCCAGCACTCGGGATCACTATCCGGTATTGAAAAACCACCGTATACTAGACCCATGTGATGATTTGCGGGACGCGGGGCGGGGGAAGATGATTTTATGGAAATTATTGCAAAAGTATGACGCAATTTTTCCAGTTTTCTTCTGAATAATTTCTTTGCGAGTTCAAAGACAGTTTATCGAGGTTATACTTGTTTTGGTGCGTCAAGGAAAAATAATGTCTCGCGCACATACCGTCACGAAAAACCGACACCATAAAATTAACCAGTCAACATTTAAGTTTTGAAGTCACTTCTTTTGACGCGAAATTTATTTAACTAGATAACGCGTTATAATAAAACTTTCTTTCAATGTATTAAATACCTTTTTTTCTATTATTAGTGTCGTTTTCTCTACAAACATAGATTAACACGAAGGATAACATTTTTAGAAAGATTTTATCTTGTTACATCAAAGAAGTATAACTTTTCATGTGCGTACATAAGTACATAAACACTTCTTTTTCTCGGTACTACCCATTATAATCTCGGTGTTCATGGGTCACTACTGTTAATCCTAGTGTACAGGAGTTAAAGTGGGATTATTCAAATTAAAAGGCATGAAAATGAATCCATTTTTATTGCGTCGTATATAGATTAATTCGCAAACCAATAACAGATCGAGCTTGTAAGTTGTGTTGCGTGTAGCCGAGCGCAACACCCGCCCCGCGTCCCGCAAACCATCTGGATTGCCTTACGACGGTTCGACTAAAGACAAATTCACTAATTGACCAAACTTTTCTGTAACATTCTGTACAAATATGCCAATTGCTTGATATATTCATGTATTTCTATAGAAAGAAAATTAATTAGCAAAAAAGGTATTAAAAAAATACAAATTAACCTCAATAACTAGCGCTATGAGAGCGAAATTCGAAGCGTAAAACTATTATGGGTGATATATTTCTTATACTAATTGCATGTGCATGGCGCTTTGTTTTTTATTATATTAAATTATAATAACGCATAAATAAACTGATTTACATTCAAAAAAATAGTTTATGGTCTTCTCAATGACCTGGCAAAAGTATCTAACCTACAATACACCTTATATACCAGTGTTTATATATGTTTATATACAGAGAATACAGATTTTTTTTCTTTTTTTCTTGCTTTAAGAAGACGTACTCAATGTCTAACGCATTCTCGACCAGCCAATCTTTAGGTGATGTAGACAACATAGCAAGTAGGTGCGTTGAAGCCGTGCTGTCGTGTTTCGTTGATGAGTGCGGGACCGCAGGCCCATTGATGCAGGGGTCACAGTTATTGTGGTAACTGTGTGAGCCTTACACTGTCATGCCATTTACGTCCCTAAGCGGGGCGTGAAGAAGTATCTCACAAGGCCGCCACAGTGTGGGTCACTATACGTTATTGCTTGCATTCGCAATGAGTATGGTGACCACAACTCTTGGATTCTATTCCTGCTTTCCATCAGGCAGAGTAGTCATTTTAGCAGGCTCTTAAAATAGAAAAAAAATAGCTTGAAATACTTCTTTTTAACATTATTATTAATCTAGCTATGAGAATTCAATTATATTTCTTTTTTTTTAACACTTTCTGCGTTACATTTGCATGAGGGGGACTTAATACCATATGGCATTCTCTACCAGTCAACCTTTAGGTGGTTCAGTAACTGACATGGTAGGTATACGTGTGTCCTTAAGAGAAGCAATGAGTTGGAAGCAATAGTTTACAATGAATGTCTAACAAAGGAAAATATATATACATAGATGAAAACAAAATAAATATTTAAACAATAAACACGAACAAAAATTCACATAAATCAACCGTTTCGTGGGTCTACTTACTTTGGGACCAAACTGCAATGTGTGTGGTGTGTCCAGCTGTGATAATTAAATATTTTTAAAGTAATTGTGAGATCGCGTAAACTTTTCTAGACAGCAAGAGACTGTTATGGATTTTTTAAACTGTATCGGCTCTTATTTCGAAGGCGCCTGATTAACTTTAGACAGGAAAGAGTCGCTATTATTATTTAAGGGCCTACCAGAGTGACTTTACTCTGCCTGGTGGAAAGAAAGAATAGAATCCAAGAGATGTGGTCAACATACTCATTACGAATGCAGATAATTCAGTATGGAGACCCACTGTATGGCGGCCTAGTGAGATGCTTTTTACGCCACGCTTGAGGACGTAAAATTACTTCTGCGTCAATGACCCACCGGTCTCTAGCACTTCATCATCTCAGCCAAAAGACGTCCACCGCCGGACATAGGCTTTCCGCAAGGTTCTCCACAACAGCTGGTCCCGTGCCGCCTGTATCAAGCGGCTTGCCGCGACCTGCACCAGGTGTGCCGCCTTGAGTGTGGCCGCGGGTAGACGGGACGGGTTTTCCCCTCCATCCGCTATAGTGGCCAGCCGCGAGGAGATGACGTCCGCGTGTGACGTACGTCGCCTAAATAGAGAGTTTAGCCGCAGTGAGTATGGCGACCACCGGTCTTAGATTCTATTCACGCTTTCCATCAGACGGAATAGAGTCACTTTGGTAGGTTGCTAGATGTTAAGCTTATTCCCATTCCACTGGCACTTCACGAATTAGATACAGAAATTTGGTTGATAATTAATAGAAAGGTACGAACGTATATTGTTTTTCGAAGCGAATATGGTTGTGAACGCAATAAGTCAAGCAGGTCTGATTAAGAACCTAGCTATGCTCCTTTGTTTTATATGTGAGACTCCACAGGCCGTCACGCCAAAGGGGTTTCCGACGAAGTGGTCTGTCGCAAAGATACAAGACAACATCATTACAAAGAGGAGGCAAACTCGAAACAACCCCTTTTCCAACCCGTCTTGCCAGCGTGGTATCGTAAGCCAAAACCTCCTTGTCAAGGAGAGGCCTATGTCCAGCAGTGGACTTTAAATGGCTGTTGATGATGGTGTGCCGGAATCGTACCGATTAAAACCACACGGTGTGCCACTTTGTGCTTGAAATAGGAGGGGTCCGGCAACAGCCCTTATTACGACATCTAAACAAGAACCTAGCTATTAAGGTCCGAAGTTTGTGTTAATTATCATGCTAAAAGGAAGATTTTCTTTACATTTTAAAGATGACCACGTTCGTGGATCTCTGCACCAATTATTCAAAGGCATACAGAACAAGTAATATCTTGATTACAATGGGAGATGATTTTAATTATCAAGACGCTGGCATGTGGTTTAAAAATCTCGATAAACTCATTCAGTAAGTCTTGTGGAATCCGCTTCAAAAGCAATAGAATCCTTTGATTATATACTATGGTTGCTATGCTTCTGTCTTTGTCTAAAATATATATGTATTAAGTACTATATAAGTATGTTTATCAGCAGTCTGGGTACTATAGTACAAGCTCTGTTTAGTTTGAGATTAGACGGCTGTGCCTGTGATGTGTTAATGACAAGTTTGGTCATGTTCGGTAATTTGCGGAAGATGATTCGTGTAGTGGGGTGCACGATTCGCACGTTGACATACATATGTCGCGTCGGATGTTGGCCAGAACAGTTGTACACTGCCACAATTCATTAATATACGTTGACCAGTACTGGTTCCGTTTTAGAACTATTTTCTAAGGTAAAATTCGAGACGTCTCATTTGTGCCGAACCATGATTCTCATACGATACTATTCCAAATAATTAATTATTTAATTATTTGGAATAGTATCGTATTTAATAATTAATTAATCTCATGTGATACTGTTATTTTCTGTGTGGTGACGGATTAAGAACACACATTGTCACCGCCCCTATTCATCTCGTGAGTATCATAGTAGCTGACTCAGGCAGCAAACTACCATTGCAAAGAAAGGAAAAACTTCGAACCCGTCCAGCGTGGTATAGTAGGCCAAAAACCATCTTTCTTTTTTTATTTGAAGAGCCTGCCAAAGTGATTCTACTGTGTCTGTTGGAAAGCATGAATAGAATCCAATAGTTGTGGTTACCATACTCATTGCGAATGCAGAAAATGCAGTATAGTGACCCACATTATGACGGCCTAGTAAGATGCGTTTTCACGCTTCGCTTGGGGACGTAAAGGCATGACAGCCATCGTGGAATTGTATAGCACACACTCAATGAATCAATGAGCCTCTGATCTCTGATCTCGGACCAACGAAACACGACAGCACGAAGACTGTCACTTTAGGTTGATCTTCTGTAGAAGGGTAGTACTACCCCGGTTGAGCTAGCCCGTTCGTGCTGAAATCAGCTTGGCCTTACTACCTATATCTACCTACCTATATGTTTCTAAGAAGAGGCCTATATCCAGTGGTGAACGATCAAAGATTTTTAATGTGATGTGTAGTATAAGGCAGTATCCCACCAAACCTTTTTTTTACCTGCCACTACGATCCGGGGTCCTTTAAGCGGGGCGTGAAAAAGCAGCTCACTAGGCCGCCATAGCGTGGGTCGCCATACTGCATCGTCTTCATTCGCAGTGAGTACGGCGACCACCGCTCTTGGATTCTATTCATGCTTTCCATAAAACAGAATAGAGTCACTTTGGTAGGTTGCTATAAAAAAAAAGAAATTGCAATGCGAACTTTTCATAGTTATGGATCCTCATCACTTAATTGGTTGTCCCCACCACTGTGTGCTTTTCCCGCATTTTTTTTTATTACGCAACCAATCAGTGCTATTTTCAACTCAATAAAACCTTCAGAAATAGTCTTACCACAAAGGTTGGCAATAAAATTATGACCTTTGTGTTGCCAGTCTCTATGTGTCGTTTGTATTCTGTGTCATAAAACACATATAGTTTTGACACCGAGTGCTAGCAGATTTTGTGAGTATACCAGTCTACAATTCCAAAATAATTTAAAAAGACTACGATACGTTCTATTTTCCGACGTGCATAGCGCTAGAGGTTACGGGTAGTCCGTAGTAATCTCAGCGCCGCCTTCGTGACGTGCGAAGTGTAACTACCCACAGTTGCTCGCGTTGATTGTTTATATTGTCAGTATTTCTGCTCACTACACTTACGACGTCTGTTTGTTTCGTCACTATGTTGGTTTTGCAGTATTCATTTAAATTGAATTGAAGTTAAATGATAGCCTTAGAAAATAAACGAACTTGAATCTCTGATCATATTTTAAACTGAAACTATATATCGTAGGAATATGTGCAACCTGCGGTAACCGCTCAACATCAGGCAAAATATTATTCTTAAATAATCAGAACTTGGTAAACCATAGCATACTTATGAAATACGTGTAAAATAGTCACAATAAGATTATAAAAGAACTGTAGTCATTTGAAAAATAGTCATAACAAGTAACATCTCTTTTCAGATACAACTATTTATAGATTATGTTCAAAA
The DNA here is from genome assembly GCA_949316085.1 of Hypercompe scribonia. Taxonomy (NCBI): domain Eukaryota; kingdom Metazoa; phylum Arthropoda; class Insecta; order Lepidoptera; family Erebidae; genus Hypercompe; species Hypercompe scribonia. The sequence goes on from OX438995.1 coordinate 10,506,512, forward strand.
CCAGGCAAGGAACTTCCGCACAAATAATATTGCTATTACCATGGGTGGCGACTTTACTTACCAAGACGCTGCCATGTGGTATATCAATTTAGATAAATTAATAAAGTGAGTAATCGAAAGAGTTTATTTAAGATACTAACTTTTGCCCACGTCTTTGTTTACGTGTATGTCGGTTATCGCGGTAAAAAGTACCATATTTGTTTCGTTAAGAATCAGAGTATCTCTATGCCGAATTTCATCAAAGTGACTCTACTCTGCCTGATAGAAAGCATGACTAGAATCCAAGAGTTGTGGTCACCATACTCATTGTGAATGCAGACAACACAGTATGGTGATCCACACTATCGCGACCTAGTGAGATGCTTTTTCACACGCCGCTTGGGGACGTAAAAGGCATGACAGTCATCGTGGCAGTCACCACAATAACTATGAACCCTACATCAATGGGCCCCCGGTCTCGCACTCACCAACGAAACACGACAGCACGAATGATGCCGCTTTAGGTTGGTCTTCTGTGGGAGGGTAGTACTGCCCCGGTTCAGCAGTTTAACCGTGACAGTGTCACAGATAGCTACTTTCGCATCTTCATCAATCCATCAACCTATCGCCGTCCAATGCTGAACGAACGTCTTCCCCAAGGAACGCCAACCATCCCGGTCTTGGGCAATTCGCATCCATCCGCTGCCAGCCACCTTCGCATCTTGCGTCCTACTAAAGGCGATAGTTTCTAATGGATATTTGACTATTTGTTTCTCTTTCACGTATATCTTCTCCCTTCCTCTATAAAACCTTAGGTCTTGGGGGTCACCGTTTTAGAATGAAAAACATACGCTCCCGAACAAAACACTTCGACTCTTCCTTCCTACACAAACCAGTTAAAACCTGGAACTCGCTACCAGCGCACGTGTTTCCCTCCCACTATAATCCCGGGTCACCATGCTGCATTCTCTGCATTCACAATGAGTGCGGTGACCACCACTCTTGGATTCTATTCATGCTTTTCATTAGGCATGAAACAAAATGGCTGAACGGATCGAGATGAAATTTGGCATAGAGTTAAAATTAATTAAATCGGGAAAAAATACAGTCTTCTCGTGGGTTGAACAGGTAATATCACGGAGCGTAGCTAGTCTGATATATGTTGCAAAGGTTGTGATTTTATGTCGGTGTTGGTGTGTTTATGCATAGATAAGAAATAGTTAATGACACTAACTGTCGGTTTGATGGGGTTACGCCACGGCTTAAGGAAAACCTGTCTTAAACAGATTTTTCGTAACCTTTCACCAGGAATTTGGTGTTACCAGAGCCCAAACCTTGCTTAACCCCCCTTGTTTGCACCCCACCCTAAATGATGTATTTATTTTGCATCTAAATAGTATATATAAATGATAGCTCTTGTATGTTGGCTATCGCGGTAAATAGTAATCTATGTGTTATTCTGTTGTATGAGCTATAGTACTATTAAAGTTTTATCTAAATACGTACAGTAGTTTTTGCGTGTCAGAGTAATAAACATTCATACATCCACACAAACTTTCGCATTTATAATATTACTAGCTTTAGCCCGCGGCTTCGTTTGCGTGGTATTTGGTCTGCCACATTAAGTTTCGTAACAGATTTTTTTAACATACAAACAATCCTACGGTACATCATCTTTGTGTAACTTCAATGGTTTAGTCAGCATACGCCAAGATAACTCTCAGAGGTCAGATTTTTACCGACTTAATTGACATGTATCGTTATATTACGACCAAAATTACATAAAATCATTACAAATTGGAGCTTGTATGTTATTACGATGTATAACCTATATTACTGTAAAGTTTCATCCAAATCCGTCCAGTAGTTTTTTCGTGAATGAGTAACAAACGTCCTCGTAAACTTTCGCATTTATGATATTAATAGGATTAGGAATTAGGGTCAAAAGATTAGAAAGTAAACGTGATTCGCTCATACTAATTAATATATTGTTACAAATAAAACCTGTATAAATAATTACTCTGTAGCGTGAAACATTCACCTTCAAAATATGTAAATTAACAGAAGCTTACAATACACACATACCGACTGTTTTAGTGAATTTGTCCGTGTGGTGACGGATTAAGAACACACAGTGTCCCATCCCATGGGTGTCGTAAGACTAAAGGGCCACAAGACATCATTAAACAAACTTGTCGGGCCCGCGTAATGTAGGCCAACTTCCTTGCTAAGGAGAGGTTTATGTCCAGCTGTAGACTGTTAAAGGTTGATGGTTAAGTGGACTAGTAGATAAAAAACGCGTGCGTGTACGCACGTAAGAGGTTATTCTTCTTTGGTGTAACAAGATAAAAATCTTTGTAAAAATGTTAACCTTCGCGTTATCCTATGTTTGTAGAGAAAACGACACTAATAATAGAAACAAAGGTATTTAATACATTGAAAGAAAGGTAAATGAATTTTATTAAAACGACGTAAAGTAATTACTATATTTTATTTCATTATATACACATATTTATTACATTTTTAAATATATAAAAAATAGTAATAGACCACCGACATCGCGTACAGGGACTAAGACAAAGGTGGTTAGGGCTCCAAAGACAGGAACCTCCTCACAATACGGGCCGTGTCAAGAAGGAAATTATATTTATTTCTCTATTTTATATACATGTATGTTTATGTATTGTGTATGTATTGTTTATATAAAATTTGATTAGTAATGTATGTCAACTTCTGGATTTTACCTTTGCACCTATCGCATTGTGTTTCTACATCACCTGAAGGTTGACTGGGAGAGAATGCCCCATGGTATTAAGTCCGCCTTTGTACAACATGTGCATTAAGTATAAAATAAATAAGTATTTGTACATAATTGTAATAACTGAAATGTTGCGCTGCGTGTGCTGTTGTGTGTGCGCACACCCGAATAATCCTCCCACCATCCTAATAATCATCCCTACTCCCATCATTTTTCCCTAACGCACCAAAAGAAGGATAACTCCTAAAAAAGTAATTTAATAAAATATCTAGACAAATCTCTATTAATATTATGAATGCGAAACAAATTATATTATTACTAAATCTTATCTTACTTGCTTCGTTGGTTTAGCGGTTAACGTATGCGGCTGCCGATCAAGAGGTCTCGGGTTAGATTCTCAGGTCGGGTTAAAAAGCATTATTGAATTTTTCTGGTGTCGGGTAGCCGTCCCATTAGGTCATGAGAGTGAGAGAACAGAGAGTGCATCCGTGTTTGCGCACTGTACTATCTCCTACGTAATTGGTCTCCGCTGAGACCGGCCATCGTGGCTGAAATCGGTTAGGAATACGTCAAATCTTAATAAAGAAAATTATATAGTTTTATGTAAATATATATATATATAAAAATGTAATATAATATCTACTAGCTGATAAAAATATTTATATGCCTACTGCTTAACGCTTCTACTTGCATGTCACCTTGGTCTCTTGCATGTGTCTTTAAAAAAACAAACAAAAACAAAATGGCTGATACACTTATTTTCATTACAGATATACGAATTTAATAGCGGCCAAAAATCATATGAATATCACACTGTATTATTCGACGCCCAATTGCTATTTGAAAGCAATAAAAGACTCCAAGTAAGTATGTTGCAGTCACTACCCCTATTCATTCCATGGGTGTCGTAAGAGCTGGCTAGGGGAGCAAACTGCGGAGGACACCACCCTGCCGTCACCCCACCGGTGTTTACGACGAGGTGGTATCGGAATCGGACCGACTAAAACCACACGGTGTGCCACTCTGCGCCTGACATAGGAGGGATCCGGGAACAGACGTTATTACCACATCCAGATACCAGGGACACCACACTGCCGTCACCCCACCGGGGTTTACGACGGGGTGGTGTGTCGGAATCGGACCGACTAAAACCACGCGGTGTGCCACTCTGCGCCTGAGATAGGAGGGATCCAGGAACAGCTGTTATTACGACATCCAGATACCAGGGACACCACCCTGGCGTCACCTCACCGGTGATTACGACGAGGTGGTATCGGAATCGGACCGACTAAAACCACACGGTGTACCACTCTGCGCCTGAGATAGGAGGGATCCAGGAACAGCTGCTATTACGACATCCAGACCTTTCCTAGCACCATCGGGCACGGGCACCATTTGCGGGTAAACTCTTTAGTAACTAAGGTGGGACTGCTGATCTTGAGGTCTCGGGTTCAATTCCCGGTTCTGGACCAAATGTTTGTATGATCTGCTAATATTTGTTTCGAAGTTTGGGTTTTCTATGTATAATATGTATGTATTTACAAAAAGGGTATATAAGTATTGTATCAGTCAGTCTAGTTATCATAGCACAAGCTCTGCTTAGTTTGAAACTAGATGACGTTGTATGTCAAATGTCTGCGTATATAAAAAAAAATGTACGGATGGCATATTTTTGTGTGTGTAAATAATTTTATGCTTCTGTCTTAGAGATGTGTGTTGTGTTTTGTATATTATATATAAATCGAGGCCCTTAGTAGTGGTTGGTAATGATGACTGCTTCACCAAAGATGGTGTGTTCGATTCCTACCTAGAACAAATAGTTTGTAATGAGTTTGGGTGTATTACAATATATATTTACCAGTAATCTGGTCAGACGGCCGTGTGTGAGGTGTAAGGTATTAATATTTGCTACGTTTTTAGCCCGGATTTGCCTACGAAACAGGACGACTTTTTCCCATACGCGAGTGACTCTACAGCTTATTGGACGGGTTACTTTACGTCGAGACCAACTACAAAGTATTTTGAAAGGCAGGCGAATAACTATCTACAAGTAAGTAATATTTATATTTATAAGTATAAGCTAGGTAGTAGAGCCACGCTGATTTCAGCGCGAGCGTGCCGGCTCGACCGGGGCAGTACTACCCTCCCACAGAAGACCAACCTAAAGCGACAGCATCCGTACTGTCGTGTTTCGTTGTTGAGTGCGAGACCGGAGGCCCATTGACGCACGGGTGACAGTTATCGTGGTAACTGTGTGATCCTTACACTGTCACGATGACTGTCGTCCCCAAGCGGGGTGTGAAAAAGCATCTCACAAGGCCGCCATAGTGTGGGTCGCCATACTGCATTGTCTACATTTGCAATGAGTATGGGACCACAACTCTTGGATTTTATTCATGCTCTCCATCTGGCAGAGTAGTCACTTTGGCAGGCTCTTAATATAGAAAAAAAGTTTTGAGTATGAATAGAATCAGTGGTTCGTGTGTTGCCAGATTAAGAATACATAGTGTTACCACTCCTATTCATCCCGTGGGTGTCGTAAAAGGCGAATAAGAGAACAAATTATGCAGAAAAAAAGCAATGCTAAGAAAAGAAAAACTTAACATAAGTTAATACTTTCGTGTTGACACCCCCTCGGGCTGTCACAGTGGTGGTCTGTCGGAATCGGACCGCCTAAAACCACACGGTGTCAATCTGTGCTTGGTTTGGGAAGGATCCGAGAACTGCCATTAAAAAACCCGGAAAGGACCAGCGTCTGTCGGAAGAGAGTGCTATGCTGCCGCTCTGCCCACTCGGCGATGATCGGCTGGAGAGTCTCCAAGCTAACTTAGCACATGGAGCTTGCAGCCGCGACGACTAAAGAGTCATCGTGGCTCGACGAGTGGCCTTACGCCAGTCGCATATCTCTTCGGTCAGGGCCCATTGTCACTATCCGCCCACCGATAAACTTCAGTGAGCACTTCCGCCTCCAAATGACACGAGGGAGTTCCGGCCAGAGTTGTCCGTGTAATACGCTAGATGACACCTTAGTCAAATTAGTTACTTTTTATCATCCGCAAAACGACAATTTTGTATGAAAAATGTACTAAATACCAAATTGTGACGTCACTTTAGACTACTCAATTGAACGATATATTTCACTGTATATTTGATTGAAATTCGTAATATTAACAAAAAGCTATGTTAATTGTATTTGCCGAGATGTTTCGCGATATTAGTTTTAATGAAGTGGACATTGGTGTTTATTTACGATACAGTCATCTACCGTGTTGACTGACTTCTCAATAATGATTGCCATAGATGCTCATGACATCCAGGACCCAGGGCTAAGGTTCTAATAATTAATATAACTTCAGTAAATAATTTTAAATGATATTTACAGATGGTGAAACAACTTCAAGTACTCGCCGATTTAGATAAACATAACGAATTCGTTTTAAATGAACTCAAGAGTGCCATGGGTAAGTTATATCTATGGTAATACTAGTTTTTGCTCGCGGCTCTGTCTGCAGCTATGTTACTCTCTGATAATATAGCCTTTCATTGGTCAAAGAATTTTTAAATGAATTTAAAACTGTGACTGAACAAATGGCGTGATGGTTTAAGCGCTCGTCACGCCGCTCTCTACTACGCCGAAATTTGAGGGTTGAAGCCGCTGGTGGAACCGTTCCCACATAACCTTGGGAATAATAATAAAGGCATGATCACTATCATCATCATATGCTCAAGTCTTTATTTTTGATGGGGTAGGCAGAGACCTATTCAATGCCCACATTTTATTTATCACACGATTGTTTGTTTGGGTAGGAACTGAATCCGGTTTATATATATATATACATAAATGTCAAGGGAAAAAATCGACTGCATGAAAATGTATCTACTTAAAATTTCATAATTTGCAGTCACAGTGTCATTCAAAGTCAAAGTCAAAGTCAAGTCAAAGTCAAATTCATTTATTCATTTAGGTCACAAAAGACACTCATGAACGTCACAAAAAAAACAATAAAAGATGAAAGATGAACAATCTGTCGATTAAAATTACAGCTAGCTGGGTTCGCAGATTGTTCATGGTAGAGTGGTGAGAAAAGAACCCAGGAAAGAAACTCACCACCACTCTTTTAACTCAAAATCTTTTAAATATTAAACTAGCAGTTACATTCACAATCATAGGTCTTAAAAAAAGAGCAATTCATTTCCAAACATCTAAATCTGTGACATAGTCTGAAACTGAGTAATAAGCCTTTTTGGACAACCTCAGCTTAACAAATTTCTTAAATTTACTAATAGATAATAATACTATGTTGTTTGGTAATTTGTTATAAAATTGTATACATTGACCCACAAACGAATTCGATATTTTATGGAGCCTAGTAGTGTGCAAGGCAAGTTTATTTTTATTTCTTAAATTAAATTGATGGAGATCACTATTTTTCTTAAATTTACACAGATTTTTATGCACATACAAAAGATTCTCGTAAATGTATTGTGAGTGTAGTGTGAGAATGTTAATTTCTTTGAATCTGTTTCTTAGTGACTCACGCGGGCCCATCTTATAGATAGCCCTAATAGCTCGTTTCTGGAGCACAAAGATTGAATCAATATCAGAGGCACTGCCCCAAAGCAATAAACCATAGGACATAATGCTGTGAAAGTAACTGAAATAGACTAATCGCGCAGTATCAACATCCGTCAATTGACGAATCTTTCTCACAGCATAAGCTGCAGAACTAAGTCTACCAGATAACGTTTCTATATGTGGGCCCCATTGTAACCGTGAATCTAAAGTTATACCTAGGAAGACAGCCTTGTCTGTCAATTCCAGTTCCTCCCCGTTCATCAAAACACTAGTTTTTACTTGTTTAACATTCCTAGTATAAAATTTAACACATTTGGTTTTACTCCTGTTTAATAACAAGTTATTAGCGCAAAACCAAAGTACCATTTTAGAGAGAGCATTGTTTACATCGTCAATTACCGATTGCTGTCTGTTAACTTTAAATACTAAGGATGTGTCATCTGCAAACAACACTATCTCATGGTTATCCCTCACAAGATGAGGCAAGTCGTTGATGTACACAAGGAACAGAAATGGACCCAGAATAGACCCCTGGGGCACCCCCACCGCCACAGCTGATCCCTGGGATAATTTACCATTAACATCTACTCTTTGAATCCTATCACTCAAATAAGAAGTAAGAAGATCCAAAGCACTGCCTCTTATTCCATAGTGGTGTAATTTCCTGACAAGTGTTTCATGCTGCACACAATCAAATGCTTTAGATAAGTCACAAAACACCCCGTAGGCGTCACGTGACTCCTCCCAAGCCTCAAATATATACTCTAATAATTTAACCCCAGCATCACATGTTGACCGACCATGAGTGAAACCAAATTGTTTAGTATGCAGCAATTGATTTTCATTAAAATAATTAAGCAACTGAGTAAGTATCAGCTTTTCAAAAACTTTACTAAATGTTGGTAGGACCGAAATTGGTCTAAAATTTGTGGGGTCTAATGGACTACCTGATTTAAACAAAGGAGTTATCTTGCTATACTTCATCAGGTCAGGAAACACACCATAATCTATACATCTATTAAATATAATAACTAAGTCAGGTACAATAATGTCAATTATTGAGTGAACGACACTTACAGAAATTCCCCAAAGATCAGCTGTCTTTTTTATATTAATAGATTTGAAGGCAGCTAAAACATTAAGTTCATTTATATACTGAAAAGTAAAATTATTAAAAAATTCTGGTACATTTTCTCTGATCAATGATTCTGCAGTGGAGGTGGAAGAGCCTAAATTACCTGTAAGTGCGACTGGGAAAGTGGAAAAAATTTTTTCAAATGTGTTGGCCACTTCCATGTCATTCTTGGTAATGTGACCATCAAAATTTAATTTAAAATCAGACTCCTTTGTTCCACTTCTCCCAGTCTCAGCATTAATAACTTTCCAAGTTGCTTTAATTTTATTACTACTGTTTCTGATTTTAGACTTAATAAACAAAGATTTGGCTAATTTACAGACACTTTTAAAAATCTTTGAATAGCATTGTACATATTGCTTAAAGTCCTCACTAGTATTATATTGTCTTTCATGATACAGCCTATACAATGTTTCCCTACTCCTATAAATTCCTACTGTTGCCCAGTTACTGAATATAGGACAATCAGTAACAGTAACCGTCTTGGAGGTAAATATTGAATTAAATAGACTAAGGAACGAATTAAAAAAGGAACAATATAGTGCATTAGGGTCTAATTTGTTATTTAAGGAAGGTAAATTATTAATTAAGTTAATTCTCATACGTTCCAGGCGATCAACTGTTACTGGTACAAGAGTAATTTTTTTTTTAAGCACTGTTTTCTTTTTGCTTACAAAACTAACTAACTGACCAGAGTGATCAGAATCTAACTTATTAATAATAGATTTATGTCTAGGAACAATATCTGTATAGATGTTGTCCAGGCAAGTAGATGTAGTAGCGGTTATTCTAGTAGGCTCCATAAACAAATTTAGCAAGTTGTGGGACTTAAAAAGACTAAGAACTTTAAGGGTGGAATTTGATTTATCAAGAATGTTAATATTAAAGTCACCACAGACTAGTACGCTCTTACCTGAGATGGCAAGTTTGCTTAGGGCTTCATCCATTATTTCTAAAAATAGTTTCAAATCCGCGGAGGGAGGTTTATATACACTTATAACAATGAATTGCTCTAATTGCACACATGCGAATTCTATAGAACATTCTATAGAGAGGGACACAATATCTTTCCGTTCCTTAAACTTAAGGTTTTTATGTAATAGAATAAGCGACCCACCATGTATTGTGTTGACTCTACAGAATGAACTTCCAACTTGGTGGTTGCTGAAATTAAACATGAGTTGATGCCCCTTTAACCAATGCTCAGTAATACACATAATATTAACATTCTCTGAATTCATGAATAATTCCAGCTCAAGTTGCTTGCCCTCCGTCAAGCAACAAATGTTTTGATGAACCAGATTAATTACATTACATTTATTTAAATTATTATTTTGTTGATATTTTGTGTAGCATGTGTTAAAGTGTTCATTTGACTGTACTGCCAACTTAATTAAAGGTGAGTTTAAAAAATTGGAGCTAGAGGTTGCTACCTCTATTGTCTCACAATTCAATTTAAATTATTGGAAATGTCAATAAGAATGTCATTAGAACAAGACTGCTCAATAGAAGCAGGTCTTGTAGTCAAATCTTTGGTCAAAGTTTGTAAAAAAAAGGATAGCGAAGACGCTATCTGTCTAGTAAAACTAGGAGTGAGGTAATGCTTACCCTTTGTCTGATAAAAAGACTTACTAACACAGTTAGTATCTATCAGATGAAATTTGTCATTGTAAGTGCATATGGTATGCAGTGTAACATTAAGCTTATACCTAAGTCTATTTTCTACATCTGGCAACATTTTAGAGTAGGGGAATGTAAACAATATAATTTTATTAACACTTAAAGCTAACAGAGACTCACAATATTTAATTAAAGCTTTTTTGTTAACATTACCCCTGTTCCCTGTTAAAATTATAAGATTATTGCAATCAGTGAAATCATAATTTACAATCCTTTGCATAATAACATCAAAGGGTGCAGCTGGTAGGCAAATATTTAAAACAGACTGACCAGTAAGATTAGATCTTAATTTAGAGCCCATGTTTTTTCCAATGTCATCGCTGAACATGATAGATTTTTGTGGTGGTGGTGCATCATTTAATGTACTTTGTACATGAAATGATGCACCCAATGACTGCTTTGTTCTCTTATTGGTATGTAAGGTGTCACATTCAGGCGTACTAAAAAGAAACGTACTCTCAGGCTTTGGATGATTGTGTGAGCGAGCACATTCACATAAATGATTATTTACCAATGAGTCAAAGCGCTCTGTATTATTTGATGATAGTTTTAAAAGATCATCCAAAGCCTTGGAATACTCCTGAATCTCCTTCCGAGAGATATCATACTTGTTATTTAGTATGTCTAAGGAGTCTTTAAGGTTATTAATTTTAAATAAAAAATTCTTTCATTCTTATGAGTAAGATGAATCTAACTGCACAGTTCGCGTAGAGGTTTAAGCGGTCACCTCACAGCTTTCTACTAAGCTGGGTGATCAGGGTTCAAAACCCCCACGGCACCACACTTTGTGTGATCCGCAAATTGTTGATCTGAATCTGGGTGTTCTTTGTGTCCGTTTCTTGTATGTTTGTAAAGTCCCCCGCGACACAGGATTTATAAAAAGTGCTGCCGTCGTCTCTTTAAAAAAAAAACTTTTTTGTTTCAGGTATAATGCAACATCATGACGCTATAACCGGTACCGAGAAAGAACACGTCACCCACGACTATGAGAGGATCCTGACCCAAGCTGTTGATGATGCGATGATCATCGCTACGCAGGCATTCAAGTAACTTTACTGTAGTTGACTATACGTACACAAACGAACACGTACACATACGCACGCACACACACACACACGTTCACACACATACGCACACACACACTCACACACGTGCACAATCACACACACACACACACACTCACACACGTGCACAATCACACACACACACACACTCACACACATGCCTCTACTCTGTCTGATGGAAAGCATGAATAGAATCCAAAAGTTGTGGTCACCATATTCATTGTGAATGCAGACAATGCAGTATAGTGAACTACACTATGGCGACCTAGTGAGATGCTTTTTAACGCATCGCTTGGGGGCGTAAAAGGCATGACAGTCATCGTGGCAGTGTAAGATTTACACAGTTACCACAATAACTCACCCTTGCTTCGATGGGCCTCCAGTTATTTTGGCCTCAAGATTAACATGGTTCAGGTCTTCCAAGGCTGACCTTGGGGATGGATATAATGGAATCACCACATACTACTGGTTCCTATGTCCTCGACGGGCCTATTGGCTTAGTGGTTAGTGATCCTAACTGCTAAGACAGATATCATGGGTTCAATTCTCACGAAGGACAAATCTTTGTCTGTGTCTTTGTGTAATTTATCCGTGATATGTATGTATTTAGAAATATTTATAGGTATGTTTACCAGTAGTTTGGTTACTATAATACAGGCTTTGCCTAGTATAGGATCAGACGTCCGTATGTGAGACGTGTGAAGATAATATATTACATATAAGGTGCATGAGATCGAATGCCTTTCCATACCTAAAAACTGTGTCTAATTTTGGATTTCTTTCTTCAATTTCTTTTTAGTAAATACACGCAAGGAGACGCAACGAAACCACCAATATTAGACTTCACTAGATGTCGTTTGAACGAGTCTAGTTGCTATGTTTCAGAGAACAGTGAACAATTTGTTGTGAGTAATGCTTAATTTATTATTAGACTAGGTTTTGTCTTCGGCTCTGCTCCAGTGTATGTCGGTTATCACGCTTATGCTTTAAACTGATATAACTTTTTTATTTGTCCATCGATTGATATAAATCTAACACTAAATGTTAATTGAAGTTTCATCATCATCATCATCATTATCATCAACAGTCTTACAGTCCACTGCTGGACATAGGCCTTTCTTCAACAAGGAGGTTTTGGCCTACTATACCACGCTGGCCAGACGGGTTGGTATAGGGTTTGTTTCAAATTTTCCTTCTCTTTGTAATGATATTTTCCTGAATACTTTGTTCCCTTAGTCGCTTTTTACGACACCCACTGGATGAATAGGGACTTAAGTGAAGTTTACCGCAATACATAAGAGAAAACCGCATCCAAATCGGTTAATCCACTTCTGAGATCAGCGCGCACAAACACACACAGTAAAAAAAAAAAATTCTAAAAACTATTATTTTGAGTTTTGTTACTCTAACATAGACCACCTTTATTAGTTTCTCTTCAATATCTTTAATGTACAGTCATTTTACAATCGACCTTTTTCCATTTTATTACATATCGATGAGAAGGTCTGTTAGTCTAGCATAGAAGTCGTGACTTCATTTGCCACCCAGGACAAATTAAAGTTTTGTGATGTCGGCTGTACATAGTGGTATAGTCGATGCCAACATTTTGCCGACTGTTGCCAATTTAAGTCCCGTTCACTTAATAGCTTTTTAGTCCCGCTTACTTAATGAATTGCAAACCCATTATGTAAGCGAGACTTAAATAACAGTCGGCAAGGTCAGCGTTTAGCACGCGTCTGTCTACCCCTTTGAGGATAAATGCTTGAATATAAGAAAAAACTTATAGCTTTAATTTTTATTATGTATTACAGGTAACAATATATAATCCCTTGGGATGGCAAGTGAGGGAGCCAATCAGAATCCCAGTAGACGATGCAAAATATGAAGTATTCGGACCTGATGGTAAGCTATTTTGAGAAGCACACGTCAACTTTTTTAACCAACTTCAAAGAAAGAAGTATCTTAATTACGTTTGTTTTGAGTGTAATCTTTGCTAATTGTGCTAATTAGTTAGTAGCCCAGGCTGCTAAATCGGCAGTCGTGAGTTCGATGAGACCAGGACAAATATTAATGTGGTGAGCACGATTATTTGGTCTGTGTCTGTGTGTAATTTATCTATAACATATATATATTTAGTAATATATAAGTATGTTTATCAGCTGTCTGGTTACCATAGTACAGACGGACGGACCCGTTGGTTTATTTTTTGGGTTCGATCGATATTTTTCATATATAAGTATTTTATTTACAGGTAAAAAAATCAATACTCAGACAGTTGATATTTCAAAATCTGTTAGGTACATCCCGACCCGCGTATCTGCAGCCTCAAAAGAAATAGTTTTCATAGCAGATCTAAAACCGCTTGGATACAAATCTTTCTATGTCCGTAAAAACGTTCGCGTCAAACGCGATAACAGAATCGATTACTACACAAACGTCAACTATTATATCAATACGGTAAAAGGCAAACTAAACGAAGACATAAATGAAAGAGAATATAATTATTTACCAGAAAAAGATGTACCTATTCCACCTGTACCTTTTAAAAGTGTTGGATACAAAGATGCCAACGTAGATTTGCTAAAAGATGGCACTAATGATGGAGATTTACGAGATTTGGAGGCCTTCTTGAAGCTTAACAAGAAATCTGAAGAGATTAAGGCTAGGAACAAAATTGAGTTTCCAAAATTGAACGATGAAGAAATGAGGATGCTGTCGGATGAGCCTAGAATTGTGGAGAAGTTTGAAGATGAGTTCGTCTTAGAGAATCAGGTGAGTAATAGCCTAGTAGTTACTGTTGTAAATGCGAAAGTTTGTGAGGATGTATGGATGTTTGTAACCCTTTCATGCAACAACTGCTGAAGAGATTTAGATGAAACTTTTTAGTAATATAGCTTATACAGCAATACGAAATATGGATGTCTGATGGTTTGTTACTCTTTCACCCAAAAACGACTGAACGGATCTGTATGAAATTCGACACAGAGACAGTTTATGGTATGGATTAGCCCGTATCCTGTTTTTTGATATCCCGAAGGTAGTGTTCCCGTGGGAGGAACAAGTATCTGATAAACCGTAGCTGGTTACATAATCTAATTATCTGAACTTTGTATCACTGCTTCAGGAGTATAAAAAATAGACAAGTTACTTAATGGTAGGCATCTACCGCCAACAGATACTTGCAACTCAGAAGACACAAGTACATTGCAGCCCTTTGACTAACCCTTCCACTATTAAATAGGGGAGGATTGTTTTCCGTTAACGTTACTGACTTGGTGGTAGTTACTTACCATCTTACTCTTATAAAGTCCAAGATTTCTAGCTTTACGTGACTGGTATTGGACCAACGCAACCCTGAGCGTGAACTGAATTCGATAATTAAAGTTTTCAGTATAATTCCCCAATAAAAATTACCATAGATGTTTATGAAATCCCGAGACCAAAGGCTCAAGTGCTCTCCGAGGCACGGTAAGTATTTACCAATAATTTTAAAATATTTTTCTTTTACATTTTTCACAGTTTTTCAAACTCAAAGTCGACACACTGACAGGCGAGATCATCGACTTATCATTCCCTGATGGATCTCACCTGAACTTTACAGTCAACATGTACTATTACCCTGGATGCAAAGGCCGTAATACTCAACCATCGGATCGAGCGTCTGGTGCTTATATATTTAGACCCAACGCCACCAATCCTACAAAACTAAGCATGGTTAGAAGTACAGTCGTCAACGGCAACATAGTCAAAGAATTCAGAGTAAAGCTACACCCAAGTGGCTATATCAATACTAAAATATACGATAACCTAAACTTTATAGAAAATGAATTCGTCGTGGGACCCATTCCCATTGAAGACAACATTGGCAAAGAGTATATTATAAAGTATGGTTCAGATATACTCAATAATGGTGAATTTTACACAGATTCTAACGGCAGACAGATGCTGAAAAGAAAATTGAACTACAGACCTCAATACAATGTTACACTACACGAGCCAATAGCTGGCAATTATTATCCGGTCACAAACGAAATATTTATCCAAAATGACGACCTAAAAATGTCTGTACTGACGGATAGGTCTGTAGGTGGCAGTTCCTTAGTAGAAGGGGAAATTGAGCTAATGGTGCATAGAAGATTGCTATGGGATGATGCGTTTGGAGTAGGTGAAGCTCTGAATGAAACCGCTGGCGGAAAAGGGTTGGTTGTTAGAGGGAAACATAGAATTTATATTACGAAAAATGATGATAATCTTAAGAAAAATGTGTTGGAAATGCATTTACCACCAAATGTGTTAATTTCTGATGCTGCTACGTTACAGTTAGACGATTGGTTGAAATTAAACAATGATTTCAATTTCATCAACAATGATTTGCCTAATGGTATCCATCTTCTGACTCTCGAACCTTGGGATGAGAAACTTCTTATAAGATTCGAGAACTATCTGGAAAAAGGACCAAATTCTGATGTGGAAGTTGATTTAGGATGCATCTTCAAAAATATTGTTGTTAAAAACGCAAAAGAAACTATGCTAGCTGCTAATATCTGGGCTGATGACTACAAAAAATGGATGTGGAACGGTGATACACCTGAATCCAGCAGTGCTATCGAAGGGTTGAAAATTAAAGTCAAATCAAAAGAAATAAAAACATTCATTGTAGATTATGAAATAAAGAAATAGGGGTTTTTTGTGGTATTTAAAATATATAAATCCATCCATTAGGAAAAATTAAAATAGATTGTTACTTTGATATAGACTAATAATACGTAATATACGACCGTTTAAAATATAACATAAGGTTTTAAGATTAAACTTTTTTTCTTAACATTTGCTCGGAAATTCAAGTAAAAAATTTCAATAGAGGTTTTTAAAAAAAATATGACATGTTTCAAAGAAGAAACTAATAAAAGTGTTAAGTACTACATGGTACCCTTTCATGGTACGTAATGTCCATGTTTTGACAGTTCATTTTATATTGGTTATTAAATCAACCACCTTAAGGTGATTTTTAATAAGAATTATTCGACGTTGAGAACTTTTCTACCGCGATGCAGAGTTACTAAGTGATTCAACTTGTATTGGTTAGATGGCGTAAGCTGTATTGATCCAATAATTTACAAATAGGATGATAACTTAGATTTGAACATAAGAATGTTGTTTTTAGTAAAACGAGTTAATCGTTACAGTTATAGAATGCCATTACTATAACATTTTATGTTGAAGGTCAGTCCATATATATACGAGCCGTGCCCGGAACGTGGGCGGAACGTGACGTCAGTAGCTTTAAAAAATATCATCGCGTACTTTTTTCTTCGCTTCGATTAAAATTAACGAAGTTTTAGGTATATGAAATTCCAAGTCCCGTTTGGCACTTTTGGCAGTGGGATTTTTAAAAAATCTCTATTGATGCCCATTTACCTTACCTAAGGAACATTTGTGCAAAACTTCATGCTTATAGATTCAGGAGCTTCTTCAATCTCTCCTTTTTAATGTAAAGTTTTTTCTTTTATCAAATCTCTGCACGCTAGACCTAATAGTTGCGGGGCTTGAAGGATACAGATTATAATGAGTAAGTAGGCTCGGACTCGACCTTAAAATGTGTGCTGATCACGGACCGCGGCCATGGTGTTGATAGACCTTAATACATTTAACATTCGTTGCCTTGCCACTCATATTATTGTAATTGTGTATAATTTTGTTAATAAATATCATGAACCAAATAAATATTTTTATTATATTGTGTGTACTTTTTTCTTATGTTTGAGGGTAGTTCGATATGTCTAATAGGCATGATGACAGTCAGCAAGAACTATTAAAATAATGTATTTAACTACTAAAATATAATATATAGATGCATAAAAATGACGTTCTTCTTTTTTATAACACGAAATTATTAATTTATTGTATAAAATAAAACTACAAAAGACGGGAATCCGCCATGATAGGTTAAACACCAATCAGATTGCGTTACGTCACGAAACAACAGTCGTACAATGGACGGCCTTATTGCAGTCTGCGATCTCTTCCAGGCAACCGTTAGATGGACTATACTGTTTAGTATTATGATACTATACTGTATAGTACAATTTACGTGTATTAGCTACCGTTACATAGCATAACTACACATACGAATTCATACACTTACATACGTAAATAACATATAGTATTGTCCAAAATATCTTTTTTGAAATTATTTTTATACACATGCATAAGAATTTTATGAATGGGGTTATATTGATTATTTATTTGTTTCATAACTTTATGCTCAAATGTAAGCATCAGCAGACTTAATAACTAAGGCATTTTCTACCATTCGAATGATTGGACATAGAAAATACAAATGTATGCAACAGCTTCAAGTTAAGAAAACTCACTAGGAAGTTCGTAATTGCATACAAACGTTCGTATTTGCTGCGGAGACAATTTTATACCCACAGTCAAATCAACTCTATCATACGGTTTTTCAACATCTTCAGCGAACTGCAAATTACTTGAATTACCAAAAACATCGTTAAAACTTTTAACGAATTTATCTTTTTGCCATTGCATCTTCACGTAATCAGATTTCCAAATATTGGTACCCAACATTGTCTCTTTACAACTAGTTATGACATAATTTTTGAACAAACCCAATATGTTGACCATTTTAACACCGTTCCTGACTACATCGTTAATTTCCAAATAATTTTCCAGACGAATTAATAACTGATGGTTCCATTTCTCGAACGATAAAACGTGAACGCCTATCGGTAACTTCTTTTTTATTGCCGAATACTCGTTTCTATACGAAGACCAGTTCCCAAATGTGATGCTTGGATCGAAATAAGGATGTGAAGATGTGAAGACCTGAGGTCGTAATTCAAGTTCTTTGGCGAATTTCTTTTCGAAGAACTTATTAGGTTTGTAGTCAGCTTTGGATAAATATAAGCGATGATTTCCTCTGACCATTAGACCTTTTCCACCAAACCCAGTTTCGTTTACGATTCCACTCATTCCAGTGTCAGTGGTTAGAATTCTTCTGTGGAGCATTATATCAATTTCGCCTTGGTTTAGAGATGTGCAGCCTTCCGCTCGGTCGGGAAATACGGAGAATCTGATGTTTTTATCTGTGTCTTCGATGTATACTTTAGATGTTATTGGATAAAAGTTGCCTGAAAATGAAACTGAATTCAATAATTGCTCCAGACTCAAGAGTTTTAAATTATATAACTACACAAAATTGTGATATACGGAAAATCGTAAATATAGATTAGCTTGAAAGTAAGAGTTTAAAAAAAAACTTGCGTCTCTAGACGCTTGACAGAAATAACCACTTCAACTAATCCAAGTTGAACTATTTAACATTGAATCGTTTAGCTTGAGAAAAGCTTAGGTTATTACTTAAATGTTATGTGTATTAATATGAAAAAATAAGAAAAGGTTATTGGAGAGAGAAGCGTCTGTCCGAAATACATCTAGCGCTGTGAATTAGAGTGAGAAAGGAGGTGCCTGCTTGCCACTGCCGTATACGTGAGAAAGGGAAACCAGACCAACTGGCACCGTAACGCGTTACGTAAGTAGCAAGTAGATACGTTACGTACGTCTTTTAATAGAGAATTAACAGAGGGGTATGAAACGCTCACATTTTACGTAAACGCAAGCCCACTACCATCAATCATAAAAATACATAAATGTAATATATAAACGATAAAGATTGTTAATTAAGACGACTAAATGATTGTTGATGAGCATGTAAGCAGTTATTACTGCTGGTAACTATAACTGGGGATCTACACGTGTGCATATAAAATTGTTCTGACGAACTCTTCCAACTGATACCATCCTCTCCGTTCCTCTACAGGATAACTCGTGCTGACCTTGGAAGTCACCGCTTCAGAATAGTAGACATACGCTCCCGAACTAAACGGTTCGGCTCTTCCTTCCTGTGCAAATCAGTTAAAACCTGGCATTCATTACCAGCGTGTTTCCCTCCCACTACGATCCCGGGTTCTTTGAGCGGGGCGTGGAAAAGCATCTCACGAGATCGCCATACTGCACTGTCTTCATTCGCAGTGAGTACGGCGACCACCGCTCTTGGATTCTATTCATGCTTTCCATCAGGAAGAATAGAGTCACTTTGGTAGGTTGCTATAAAAAAAAAAAGCTGCAAGTAACTTACTCGATACATCCAAATTCACCGGAGTGTATGTAGATCTCATATTTTTAATCCTCTTGATCGTCTGTCGGCCATTACTGTCCGTATAAAATACACCATTATTCTCCAAATCGGTGGTATACCTTATAAATACATCTTTTCCTAAATTATCCTGGACTGGGATAGATCCTACTACCCAATCCACTTCGACATATGGTAAATCTTTATACAGCCTCAAAGACGCTGCTGAATATGGCGAAAATTGAATTTGCGCTTCTTGAACAAATTCGGATTTGATGACTTTCAAAATCGGATTATTTGATGTGAATACCGGTTTTGGATCCATAGGTCTGAAGACAAAAGCTCCTGGCCTCTTCTTAGTAGTCTCCATCTGGTCGGGGTCATCAGACACATAGTACATCATTTTGATGTCCAAATTCATATAGACTCCGTTAGAAAGCGCTATGCTTGTGACTTTGCCTAGACTTTGAGCTAAGTTGATCTTTATATGCTGGAAAAAAATTACTCATAAATTAGACAGGACTGATCTGAATTCAGTATAGCGACATCTAGCGAGTTGAATTAAACAATTTATTACTCTCGTGTAATAGATTAATAAATCTATGGCATACCATTGAAAGAGCAATTCTTGTATATACATATATAATCTGAATCTCAGAAACGGCTCCAACGATTGTCATGAAATTTAATATCTAGGGGGTTGCGGAAGTGATAAATCGATCTAGCTAGGTTTTATTTTTAAAAAACATTGTTTTTCCGTGTTTTCAAGCAATGAAATGTTTATCTAATAGGCACGTTTTGATACTTATCTGTGGAACAAAATTATGGATGGACAGAAAACAAGTTTTTTTTTGTTAACCTGCCAAAGTGACTCTATTCTGCCTGATGGAAAGCATGAATAGAATCCAGGAACGGTGGTCGCCATATTCACTGCGAATGAAGACAGTGCAGTATGGCGACATACACTACGGCGGCCTAGTGAGATACTTTTTCACGCCCCGCTTAAAGAACCCAGGACAATAAAATAGCCAGGGGGGACGCACAGACTCACGCACACAGTCTCATACTCACATACACATACACATGCATACAGGCACACATGCACACATACACACACACGCGCACCCATAGAAAAACACACACATTATTAACTTACTTTTAGGATGTTTATTTATTGCGTTTTCTTGTTTTCCTTATATTAATGTCATGATAAATAGCTTAGGCTTACATTTAATAGTAGGTACGGGAGGCGCTATCTGTCTGAAATTCAAGTATTTAAACTTATTTCAGAGGACAAAGTTTGTTGTTGATATTATTTACATCACAAACCTCTAAAACTATCTATGTTTCTCTCGTATTTTATACATGTATTATACATATAAACCTTTCTTCTGAATCACTCTATCTATTAAAAGAAACCACATCAAAATCCGTTGCGTAGTTTTAGAAATTTAAGCATACAGGACAGACAGACAACGGGCAGCGACTTTCAAAACAATCCTATTCAAGCGTATCAGTTTCCTAGAGTACATTGCCCACATTAGTATAATTGCACACTTTAAAGTATACTTAGTTTTATTCTAGATGGCGTTGTGTTACCTATCACAAAGTATAATCTGCTTTTTCAGTTCTGGACATTATTACTGCCTTGGGCGCAGTTCAGATCAGACAGCAATAACGTTCAAAACTAAAAAAAAGGTATATTTTCTTTTGTATTATTTATTGTGTTAGTTGTGGCGATATCCACATGCAAACAAAAATATACAACCGCGCCATCTAGCGAAGATACATCGAACTACGAAGTATAATAATTAACTACGAAACAACTCCTAAACCTGTATCGTAAAATAGAGATTCGCGTGGTAATTAGCATATACATATACAACATCCCAACATCAACTGTTCGACCGTGGCCCGCTAGTCATGATCACCTCGTCTGGTCAGAGGATCCTCCCTTTGTGTCGGAGTGACATGACACCCGTTCCCTCCACACGGTTTTGTGTATGTTATAAATTTGTTTTTTTTTTTTTAATTTTTTGTACTGTTTTTTGTAGTGTATTGCTTATATATTTTTAATTTTAATTCGGCTTTATTGTATTGAATGTAAACTGTAATAATAATGGTATGATAATAAATAAATAAATGACCCATTGACAGTTATCGTGGTAACTGTGTAAGCCTTACACTGTCACGATGACTGTCATGCCTTTTACGTCCCATAGTGTGGGTCACCATACTGCATTGTCTGCATTTGCAATGAGTATGGTGACCACAACTCTTTGATTCTATTCATGCTTTCCATCAGGCAGAGTAGAGTCACTTTGGCAGGCTCTTAAGATAGAAAAAAAAAGATAGACTGAATGCTTGAGATGTCGGGTCCATTCCCGGGTCGGACCAAATGTTTGTATGATCTGTAAATATTTGTTTCCAAGTGTGAGTTTTTTCTACGTATAACATGTATATTTATGAAAATAAAAAGTATACAAATATCTCTGCTTAGTTTGAAACTAGATGGCGTTGTATATCAGAAGTCTGAAATATATGTATTAAGATTTAAAAATCAACTTACTTCATTCTTAATAAAGTTATCCGGGGACTTGGTGCTGAAATAACCAGCTCTCTCCAACTTTCGGAAGGCCATCTCCTCAGCCCACGTCATCTCCCCTTCGTCATAATCATCATTGGTAGAATTACGGATCAGCTCGTCATAGTAGTCTGGAGTAGTAGAAGTGGTTGTTGGTGTGGTTGTCGGAATGGTGAGGATGGCTTCTGTGGTGGTATCGTATCGTTCTTCGGCTATGTAGGCGTTGGAAGGCCATTGGGTTCTTTGGGGGTGATAAGGATTTGTGGTGGTTCTCATTGGGTGTATGCGACGGGAGCTGAAATTGCAGATAGACTAGATCAGAGTACAGAGTGTCACCTAGGACTAAGCACTAAGAGGACACACAGGACAACATCACTGCAAAGAGAAAGAAGACCTGATATAAACTCTATAAGAACCTCGCCATAGTAGACTAAATCTCCTTTTTAAGGAGACGTATATCATCAGCAATAGGATATTATAGGATGACGATGCTGGCAACTGGTTAATAATAAAATAATAACATGTATACGTACTTATGTACGCACGTAAGAAGTTACACTTCTTTGGTGTGACAAGATAAAAATCTTTGTAAACATGTTATCCTTCGCGTTATCCTATGTTTGTAGAGAAAACGACACTAATAATAGAACAAAAAGGTATTTAATACATTAAAAGAAAGTTTTATTATAACGCATTATCTAGTTAAATAAATTAATCTAAATATCATAAAAGAATAAACTGCCTCGGTGGCACAGCGGTAGTGAATGCGACTGCTGTGCTTGGGGTCTCGGGTTCGATACCTGGGTCCGATCAAATGTTTGTATGATCTGCAAATGTTTGTTCCGAAGTTTGGGTGTTTTCTTCATATAATATGTGTGTATTTACAAAAAGAAAAAGTATATCAGTCAGTCCAGTTATTATTCTTAGTTTGCACTTAAATGGCGTTATGTCAAATGTCCGAAAAAATTGTGTGTGTCAGCTCCGACACACGACTGGAGCTTACTACTTAAGTACGATTGTCAAAACAGACGCAAAAAAAGCATACTTAAGTGAAATTAACTGAAACTGAAAAAAGATCGATACCGTATGGAAGGGTAAATTAATAAATTAATCAAAATAACATAGATGTAGTCGCTTTGCAGCATATTCTATACAAGTCTTAATACACTCACAACCAGTGCAGCCGCACCAAAACCAGTGCAGCCGCACCAAAACCAGTGCAGCCGCACCAAAACCAGTGCAGCCGCACCAAAAACGTAACGAGGTCATTCGTTCAGTGGATTTTACTCACATTTTTCTCATACCGGGTTAAAAATGTAATGTCATCATTGTTCCATAACGCGCCAAAAGAAATATAACTTCAAAAACACACACAATAGGCTAGATGACACCTTTGTCAAATTAGTTACTTTTATCATCTGTCAAAACGATAATTTTGTGTGAAAAATGTACTAAATACAAAATTGTGACGTCACCGCTTTAGACTACCCAATTGAACAATATATTTCACTGTACATTTGATTGAAATTCGTAATAATAACAA
Organism: Hypercompe scribonia; assembly: GCA_949316085.1. Lineage (NCBI taxonomy): Eukaryota > Metazoa > Arthropoda > Insecta > Lepidoptera > Erebidae > Hypercompe > Hypercompe scribonia. Next base: position 10,529,986 of record OX438995.1, read on the forward strand.
AAAACTATGTTAATTGTATTTGCCGAGATGTTTCGCGATATTAGTTTTAATGAAGTGGACATTGGTATTTATTTACGATACACTCATCTACCCAATTAAGATAAAACTATAATCAAATCAAGACATCTCAAACGTCAAAGTGATGCCGTTCAAATTACAGAGCGCTCCAAAGGAATATACACACATATGAAAAATAACTCCAATGCTTCGTTAATCTAGTAGTTAACATACGTGACTACCAATCAAGAGGTCTCGGGTCGGGCCAAGAATATTATTCCAAGCAAAAGAAACTCCAAAAAACAGTCTGCAGTATGGAAGTGGCGATGTTTCACGCCCGTGCCTCGGACAGCACGTTAAGTACTTAGTCCTGGTTATCGTGAACATCTATGGCAATCGTTATTTGGAAGTCAGTGCCCTCAAGTAGGTAATAACAACTTAATCAACAATTCAACACTAGGTAGTAGAGCCACGCTGATTTCAGCACGAGCGGGCCGGCTCGACCGGGGCAGTACTACCCTCCCACAGAAGACCAACCTAAAGCGACAGCATCCGTGCTGTCGTGTTTCGTTGGTGAGTGCGAGACCGGAGGCCCATTGATGCAGGGGTGACAGTTGTCGTGGTAAGTGTGTGCAATATAATGCTACGATGACTGTCATGCCTTTTACGTCCCCAAGCGTGGCGTGAAAGAACATCTCGCTGGGCCGACATAGTGTGGGTCACCACACTGCATTGTCTGCATTTGCAATGAGTATAGTAACCACAACTCTTTGGATTCTACTCATGCTTTCCATCAAGCAGAGTAATAATCTTGGGAATGTTGAAGGTCAGGATGAAGAGATACATTTGAAAACCAAATATCTGAGATACACCTCACACTGTCCTCACCTGCACGTTATTAGGCTGCAGTATCCATAACCATATTGGTCACTAACTGGTGACCCGCTTGCTACCTTATACCACAAGATAAATAGAAATATTATGACTGTACGGTTAGAACAGGGGTTTAAGCGGACGCCACACCGCTCTCTACTGACGCTGAGTGTCGTGGTTTCAACATCACATAGGATAACACTTTGTGTGATCCACAAATTGTTGTTCCAAGTCTGGGTGTTCTTTGTGTCCGTTTCTTGTATGTTTGCAAAGGCCCCCACGACACAGGATTTATTCCTAGTGCGGGCGTTGTCTTGTATAAAAAAAAAGGTACAATGCAACTCACGGTAATAAGTATTGTGTCATGTTTTTCATACGAGTTTCTTTATAACTATAGTGTTCATTGTCAGAAGTGTCGGTAGATAGACTTGAATTTTTAGGTCTTGGTGGCACGATAAAGTCATAATCCTTCGGGCTCTGAGTGCTCTGGAAACGGTAAAGAAGTCAATTATATTTCCAATCTCATAAATTGCAGAAGGAAGTCTGGAGGTTCAATTTCCAGATATGCGACCTTCACTTTGCCCTCGTTTAGAATGACACCACTCGGATTTATTCCATGGGAGTCTGAAGAACTGGCTAAAGGAGCAAATTACGCAAGGCAACAGTTCTGCAAAAAGAAAGAAATCTTGAAGTAATCTTGAACCTTAAGAAATAACCTTGCTGTCAAATTCGTCTGGCTATCGTGGTACAGTAGGCCAAAATCTCTTTTGCAAGGAGAGGTTCATGTCCAGCAGTGGATTATTAAAGCCTGCTGATACCATGTGATGTGTGACTTACACTTACTTGAGTATTGCTTACACTTCCCAATCAATCTTTTTAAGCACTTCTCGTTTTTTCTTGCCTGCTGGTCAATATTATCAAAACAGTTCAGTTAACCATGGCCTCGTATTACATCATCGTCATCAACTTATCGTCATACACTACTGATACGTATCTGGTTAATCTTGTGATTAAGTTTGTAAGTAGGGCCCATTATTACTTGGAAATTATTATTGATAAGCTGTTTTGTACAGGGTCTCTTGAGTTTAGATATCCATAGGTCGAGGTAGTCCTTTACCATCAGATGAGGCGTTTCCTACTTTTGCCCTTTACCATAAAAACAGTCTTATGTCAGAAACTTAACTAAGAAAACCAAAAATATGTATAATACCTAGTCTTGCCATAAATATTGTAATAAAGAAAAAAGAAAATTGTTAACTGCAAATAACATTTATTACTTTTACAGTGTGTCAGTTTAATACATAAATATAAAACAATTAAAAATATAAAAAGCTTATTCGAAGTGGTCTCCATTGGCTGCAATACAGTCCTTTAAACGATGAGGCCAGTTATCAATAGAAGCACGCACTCTTTCCATGGGAAAATTCTTCACTGCCAATCGTATAGATTGTTTTAGGGACTCCAAATTATCATGGCGTTTAGAGCAAGCTGTACTCTCTAAAACTGACCACAAATCATAATCCAGCGGATTAAGATCGGGACTAGACGACGGCCAGTCTTCAGCTCTGATGAAGTCCGAAACGTTCGATTCCAACCAAGACTGCGTGGACCGAGCTTTATGACCCGGCGCCGAGTCTTGCTGGAAGGACCATACTTGGTTATTGAACATGGTGATGTTAAGGGGCTTAACTACCTTCTCAAGAATGGTATCTTGATACACTTGTGCCGATGTTTTGATACCTTTTTCACAAAAATATGGCTCAGTCACTCCTTCATAGCTAACACCCCACCAAACCATCACTGAAGTCGGATAATGTCCACGTTGCACTCTGTCGACTAATTGGGAAGCTTCCTTAGAGCTTTGAGCATAAATACGGTCATTTTGTTTGTTAAAATGTTGCTCAATTGTAAAAATTTTCTCATCCGTAAACAAAATTTTTCTGTGACCTCCCTTTGCGTACCGCTTCAGTAGTTGTTTCGATTTTACCACCCTATTCTTCTTTAAATTATCAGTTAAGAAATGGCCAGTGCGTCTCTTATAGGCTGCAAGTCCTAAGTCATCTTTTAAAATACGCGACATGGTTCTAGGTGCTATCTTCATTTCCCGAGATAAAATCTTTTGCTTTCGGACAGGATTTCTTCGAATTCTTTCCCTTACTGCTTTGACCACCTTTTTCGTACGAACACTACGTGGACGGCCAGATCTTTTTCTGTCACAAACAGAGGAGGTCTCATTGTACCTATTAATAGCCCGGTACACAAACATTTTACTAATACCAAGTGTATGGAGAGTTTTAAAAATTGCATTTGGCTCCATACCTACTTTGTGTAATGCTATCACAGCGATTCGGTTCTCTTTATCACCCCACACCATTTTAATATCGCAAAATATTTTACAATGTATTGGCGCCAAAATGAGAAAACACAATGAACAATCGTATAAAAATGACAGATTCGAAATTCAAATGTAATATTTTTTTATAATTAAGTGTAACAGTATTTATGGCCAGACTAAGTATATGTACCCTTGTGATCTTGGCAAATTCTGTTATAGTTGGTCTATCGGTTATGTCTTCTAAGTACTCATCATCATAAACATTCATCAGATTATCATCAGAAGCTCTCACAGTGTTCGTCTGCCTCGTCAAGTACTTCCTCTTCTTCTTTTTCGCCATCTTCTTAATCACTTCCCTCTTCTGTCTTGAACTATTTACCTCTAAATAGTACGAACGAAAGCCCATTGCTGGTATATCTTCAGCTATGAATACTAACTCATCATCCATAGCTGGAGAGTGACTTTGTTGAGATCTTTCTGGTACGTGCTTCACGATTTCTGGTATTGATATTATTGAATGGTTTACTTTTTTGCCTGGGAACAGAAAAGTTTCTAAAATGGTGTGCATTTGGATTATTAAGGGATTGCAAAGTCGAGTATTCATTCCATGGGTGTCGTAGAAGTCGACTAAGGTAGCACGGTAAGTAGAGCCACAGCATTTTAAAAGGAGAAGGAAAACTTGAAACAAATCATTTACCAATCCACCTGGCCAGCGTGGTATTGTATGTCGAGCAAAACCTTTTTATTATGGAGTGGCCTATGCTGAGTAGTGGACTGCTAAAAGCTCCTGGTCGGTGATGATATTTTCTGTCTTAGTCTCTCACAGTCACATTCTAGTTTTGCAATACAGTGAGTTAACAATACAAAGAAAATATACTATTGATATGGACGCCACCAGAATTATTTTCAAGGGAGTGCATCTACATCCATACTATTAACTAATACAAAATATAAAATTATACTATATCTTTGCGCATGAAATTGACGTTTTTATGTAATAAATTAGCGATTTTTTTTCTGTATATTTTATTTAATACCTTTTAAATGAGCAATTCTTGTATATATGTATGTATAGCAACCTACCAAAGTGACTATTCTGCCTGATGGAAAGCATGAATAGTATCCAAGAGCGGTGTTCGCCGTACTCACTGCGAATGAAGACAATGCAGTATGGCGATCCACGCTATGGTGGACTTGTGAGATGCTTTTTCACGCCCCGCTTAAAGGACCCGGGATCGTAGTGGGATGGAAACACATGCGCTGGTAATGAATTCCAGGCTTTAACTAATAAATACATATACATGTATATATAATCTGAATCTCGGAAAAAGCTCGAACCATTTTTATGAAATTTAGTACGCAGAAAGTTTCAGAGGCGATAAAACGATCTAGCTAGGTTTTATTTTTAGAAAACGTTGTTTTATACGTGTTTTCAAGCAATGAAATGTTTGTATGATAGGCCCGTTTTGACAATTATCTATGTGACAAAATTAGGGATGTTAACAAGAGAAGTTGGTAAATTGCAAATCGACTATCACACAATAATACTATCTATTCATTAAAATAACCACTCCTACAATCTATGCATTTTTGTCAAGACACCTGGACGGGAGACAAAAAATGTGTGAGTGTACTAGCGTACACTCGTAAGAAGTGAAACTTCTTTATGACGTAATTTTTCAAAAAAATAATTTAAACCCGTCCGAAGTCGATGCAATCGCCACCTGGATTTCAAAAATGTAACTACTCAAAACGGGCCGCAAAATACATTGGAGACATTTACCAATCCCTACTCCGCTGGAGAAAGTATACTTCGAATCACGCGTGGTAGGGATAAGAAAAAGATGGCAAGTAACGAAAAAATGTGACGCATAACGAAAAAATGTTACACTAAATTTTTTACCAACCCCGATAAAGAATATTCACTTCAAAAAATTGTTCAAAAACATTTTTTACTGCCTCTCGGGTAACAGTATGAATCCGCTAGTGTAGTCGAGAAAAAAATCCCCATCGAGAATTACTGCTAAGTGTGAATTGTTGACATTAAAATAATTTGTGTCCATTTCGTTAGTAAAATCGTGGGACAGCCGTGGTTCTTGTCAAAACTTATATAATCAATAATAATGCAATAGTTTCATACCTATATTATCATACAGGTTATATTTGAGCCTCTGAACTGGCAACCTCACTGGTAGGGTCACTGGCCATACGAGGGGGTTGTAGATCACGATCTGTAAATAGATCAACAAACTTACTCTTAAAACTACCTCAATGTGAATCACCATCACCAGTAATTAACAGTCCACTGCTTGACATCAGCCTCTCCTCACAAAGGAAGTTTTGGTCTACCATACCGTGTGGTGACGGATTAAGAATACATAGTGTTACCACCCCTATTCATCCCGCGGGTGTCGTAAAAGGCGACTAAAGAACCAAGTATACAAGACATTATCATTACAAAGAGAAGGAAAACTTGAAACAAACCCTATTCCAACCCGTCTGGCCAGCGTGGTATAGTAGGACAAAACCTCCTTGCTAAGGAGAGGCCTATGTCCAGCAGTGGATTGAAAAAGGCTGTTGATGATGATGATGATACCATGCTGGCCAGACGGGTTGGTATAGGGTTTGTTTCAAGTTCTCCTTCTCTTCGCAGCATGTTGTCCTGCGCAGTTTCCTTCTTTAGTCGATTTTTGACTCCCATGGATGGTCTGTCATCATAGATGTTTTGTCGCTAGTCTGTTTAAATACGAAGATTTTAAGATTCCTGCAAAAGTGAAAGGGGACGAAGTGCTTGCAGCGCTCTTTTAGTCGTCTTACGACACCCACGGGATGAATCGGAGTGGGGACACTTCGTACTTTCAATCTGTCACCACACGGTAAGCGTGACTCATGATGAATTTATTTAATTGTACTTTATCATTTGACACTTTTTGTGGTGATATTTTTTCTTGAAATTTAAATGAGATCAAATGAAAAAATTACGTTCGTGTGGTGATGGATTAAGAATACACAGTGTGACCACGGGTACTTTTCCCATGGGTTTTGTAAGTAACTAATGCAACAAAATATGCAAGACAACATCACTCCTAAGGGAAGGAAAACTTGAAACAAACCCTATTCCAACCCGTCTGGCCAGCGTGGTATAGTCGGCTAAAACCTCCTTGCTAAGGAGAGGCCTATGTCCAGCAGTGGACTGTTAAACTATACAAAATATGGAATATCTGACGAATTTCGACATGGCCTAGTATTTGGCTTGATGGAGGTCTAATGGTAGTCGCTCTATATAAAAAATCAAAGTTCAACCGTATTGCAGTAGCCTAAAAATGAGCCGAAGTTAGTTTGTGCATGTGGAGGGACGTGTGTCATATCCCTCTGACACAAAGGGAGGATCCTCCGACCAGGAGAGGTGAACATGCCTGGTGGGCCATGGCCCAACGGTTGGCTTGGGATGTTGTATATGTGCTAATTGCCACGCAAATCTTTATATCGCGATACAGGATTAGTAGTTGCATTGCAGTTCATTACATTCATACGTTTCGTTCATACTTCGTAGTTCGATGTATCTTCGCTAGATGGCGCTGTTATATTTTTGATTGTGCTATAATGTGGAATCGCCACAGTGCAAAAGGCTTAGAAGACCCTTAGCTAGCAATACTTACATAAGACTTGTAGCCTGAAATCGTGTAGCAGCTAGTTATATTGAAAGGACACATGTGGTATGTTGTATTAGTGGGCGATCTGCGAAGTATACTGAAAAAAAAACAGAGTGTGTGTACTCATGTACGCATGAAAGAACTTTTACTTCTTTGGCGTAACAATCCAAAAATAACAAATAAAAATATCTATCACCGTCATAAATACGATTAAACTAATATAAACGGCAATATTTTTTTTATTTATTTACACTGATTATTTGTACTGATACGACACACGTAAGCAACTAACTTCAGACTGTTGCTTTTTCTGTCGGTAGCAACTAACTTCAGACTGTTGCTTTTTTCTGTCGGTAGCAACTAACTTCAGACTGTTGCTTTTTTCTGTCAGTGTGCGCACGCATCGTAAAAATTCACTCTCATCATTTTCTCATCTCACAAACGGATATCTAATCCCAAATTAGACAAAGCCTGTACTATGGTAACCTGATTGCTGCTAAACGTACTTATATATTACTAAATACGTGATAGAATAATTAGACCCAGACAGAGAAGAGTCATCGTGTCCATCACAACTCTATTTATTTACTTATAAGTTTATATACCTATGTATATTATGTTAAAATAAATAAGTGTTTAATGTATGTAACAAAATATTATTTCCTACTACTAGCGCCATCTAGTTAAGTTTTTAGGTAAACTTTGTAAAGTAAAGGATGTAGTTAGTCTGTTGCAAACCACAACCGCGTTTTATTTTATACATTAGTGGACTTAATGCCCTAGGCATCTTATTATAGTGAAGAAATCTTGTAAGGTAAGTTGTTATATGTCCTGGATGGAAATCGAACCCACCAGCTCTAGCTTAACAGTCAGGCTCGGTAACTACTAGATTAAACCCACAATCCAGTAACTTATAGATATCTGCATCTGCCTGTATGCTATAGGGGGCAAACAAGCTAGTAAGTTACTTGATGGTAAGTGATCTGCCCTTTGAGTTCCTCTATTCCTCACAGATTTCTCCATACTCTCTATGGTGGCGGCCGGACGTAAGAATACAGAGTGCCACCACTCTGATTTTTCCCGGAGGTGTCGAAATAGGCGACTAAGAGACCAACATATGCAAGACTATACTATTGTAAGGAGAAGGAAAACTTGAAATAGACCTTACAAACCCATCTGGGTAGCGTTGTATAGCAAGCCACAAAATCTCCTTACTAAGGAGAGGCTTATGTCCAGGAGTAGACTGTTAAAGACTGTCGATGAACCCTCCACGGAATCAGGGAGTTTATGCTCCAGTAAATCTCTTTTATACATACATATTTGCTCTCCCTGCAGCCAGAAATTGTAATTGTGTGTCAACACTTACTTTAACGCTGATTTGATTATCTTCATACACAGATGCTTGGCCTTGTGCACTTTGATGGTGTAGTATCTACCCACAAAGGTATGTAGACCTCCAGTCAAAATCGTATGGTCTAGCATAGCTCCTGGAATAAAACGGACAAATACGTAAAAAGCATCGTTATCTTCAAATCCGAACTAAACGGTTCAGCTCTTCCTTCACGTGTAAATCAGTTAAAACCTGGAACTCATTACCAATGCACGTGTTCACTCCTACTGTGATCCTGGGTCCTTTAAGCGAGACGTGGAAAAGCATCTCACGAGGTCGCCATACAGCATTGTCTGCATTCGCAATGAGTATGGCGACCCCCTCTTGGATTCTGTTCATGTTTCCCATCAGGCAGAATAGAGTCACTTTAGTGGGCTTTCATAAAAAAACACCAGTGTTACGGTTAAATGGCGTCCTGAAACTCCCGTACCAGTCTTTCTATAGCACTTGGGTTGTGGAGGTCTGATGGCAGTCGCTCCACATAAAATATCGGAGTTCAGCCGTGTCGTAGCAGTCTTAAAGCAAAACTCTACCTATCTCTGATACCAACATGATACATGTAAGGTTAGCACATCACACACAACCATCCTTTTCAAAAATTTCATTCTCTTTAAAATCATTTACTTCTCAATACCAATCAATGTTGTTACAATAACTCAAACTCTAGCGTATTTAGAGATGGCTGGTAATCTATCAAAGAGGTCCTCCTAGTACAGGCAAGAGTCTCTCACACAGATTCACCCACTCGAACATGTAACATTTTGTTTATCATGTGATTTTGTAACTATTCTGTGTGAGATAGAAGCTATAAACGATTTATTTATCACATAAAGTGTTGTCCAATGAGAGTATCGAAGCCACCACATTAAGTTCTTTCGAAAGGGACAAGGTGGTAAACCACTGCGTGTTTTCCAAAGCACGGGCGTGAAACACCGCCATATTCCACACTCCGAGTTGTTACTAAGAATTCCTTGTAAGAAAAACTCAGCAATACTTTTTGCCCGACCCGGGAACTAAGCTCGAGAGCTCTTGATTAGCAGTTACATACAATAACCGTTAGACCAAAGAGGCAGTACAGTAAAATATATCTTTGAATTCTCTTGTGCACGCTTCAAAAACTCATAACGATTGAGCTCAACTTTGACACGATGTACAACTCGCATCAAAGATTATTTCTGTCTATTTTTGCGTCAGTTTTGTTTTTTATAAATACAATCACAACTCGGCGCTACGTAGCGTGTGGGTATGCCATTATCATGATCAATAGTCTTAAACAGTCTACTGCTGGACATAGGCCTCTCCTTAGCAAGGAGGTTTTGTCCTACTACACCACGCTGGCCAGACGGTTGGTATAGGGTTTGTTTCAAGTTTTCCTTCTCTTCACAGTGATGTTTTCCTGCATAATTTGTACTTTAGTCGCGTCTTACGACACCTTTAATAGGAGTGGAGACATTATATTCTTAATCCATCACCACACGGAAAACGGACTAGTCAGGTTAAATAAATGTACCGCTTTGCAGGAGCTGAGCCAGACATTTTTCCATACAAATTCTTCAACGGGTACTGGTCTTCTCCAGGATTCTGCTTCAGGCTTGACTACTCAGACCAGTTTAATGTGCTTACATGCATTTAAACAATACTCTGAACAGAGTGATTCAAAAGTCGGAATATCTTCTCTTACGTAGACTCTAAAGTCAATGTCCAATATGTCCCTGTGTGTACGTTGCGTGTGGGTACAATAAGTATAAAATATAGACTTACCAGCTATCCACTGGATGTCCTCGAAGAGTTGATCATTGTTCTTCAGATGCCCAAACATTTGTAACTGCTTTGTTATCTGTGCATCAAATAATGTTACTTTCCATCATCAAATAAAAGTTAAAAATAATCTAAATCACTAAAATAATGAACACAAATTTACAAAAATGTATGTACCTAAAGGAATACATGGATTCCTTCATGTTATTTTGAATAGCGCGCTAATAATAAGCGCACTTTTCAATGTCATGTCGATTCGATAGGTAGCGCTAACTGTTGAGGTGACATGAGGTTTTTTTCGTAAAAGGATTGTCAACTGAGGAATCCGATTTAAATTAGATTTAAATATCGAATATGACACACGTCCCTCCGCAATACATAGAAAACATCCAAACTCCGAAATAAATATTTGCAGAGCATGTAAATGTTGGATCCAACCCGGGAATTAAAGTGAGACGTCAGCACAGCAGTCGCGCTACTACTGCGCCACCGAGGGAGTCAACTATTTAACCACATCTAAGGTTAGAACCACGCTGATTTCAGCACAAACGCGCCACTCGACCGGGGCACTGAACCCTCTCACAGAAGACCAACCTAAAGCGACAATATTCATGCTGTCGTGTTTCATTGGTGAGTGTGAGACTGGAGGCTCAATTATGCAGGGGTCACAGTCATCGTGGTAATGACTGTGAAACCTTTCAAGTCTCCTAGCGCGGCGCGAAAAAGCATCTCACTAGGCCGCCATAGTGTTGGTCACCTTACTGCATAGGGTGCATTTCCGATGAATATGGTGACCACAACTCTTGGATTCTATTCATGCTTTCCATCAGGCAGAGTAGAGTCACTATAGCAGGGTCTTAAAATAAAAAAACACGTACTTATATACTACTAAATACATATATATTGTTGACAAACTATACACAGACGTAACAAATGATCATGTTTATTTTACAAATATTTCTCCTTAGTGGGAATCGAAACCACGACATTTAGCTTTGCAAAAAATTAGCTTCAAATCTTGCTTACCACCATGAGTAAGTGTATTTCCCGAGCATGGTACTTGATTACAGGACGGGAGTAATACATTCCCGTGAAGTATGTGTCCTTATCATAAGCCATTGGAAAGAAATCATCCTGTTTCGTCCTTAGCGAAGGTCTGAAACACAAAGATAAAAATTCAGTAACAACCGTTAGTAGTCCACTGCTGGACATAGGCTTCTCCTCAGAAAGAATGTTTTTATCTACTATACAACGCTGCCCAGACGGATTTTTATAGGTTTTCTATCAAGTTTCCAGTGCCTCATGCCGCTCTAAGTGTGACCCTAGGTGGACGTGAAGGATTTTCCCTACACCCGCTACAGTGGCTAGCCCGCGAGAGTAGAGTGCCTTCTGTTAAATAGAGAGTTAACCCACTAAGAGGGGTCTGGATGTAGTAATAGCTGCTGTTCCCGGATCCCGCTATCTCAAGCACAAACTGGCATACCGTGTGGTTTTCGTCCGTCCGATTCAGACACACCACCCCGCTGCAAACCACGGGGTGACGCCCCGAGGGGATTTCAACACGATAAAAAAATCCCTTTGCAGTGCTATTGTCCTGGGAATTTTTTCCCTTACGACACATACGTTTGATTTAAAATTAAACGTTTTTACGTAATCCATAAACTCCTAAGACCTGTTGATCTAGTGTTTAGTAGCCGTGACTGCTAAGCTGGAAGATAGTCACGCTTCCACACATGAACCAGTATGACCAGAGTAATACAAGGCTTTACAAAAGATCAGTGGTAAATCATGTTGTTGTTTCTCCCTATTTCATGGGGAGAATCATCGCTTATGAGTCTCGAGTTACATAAAACCACGGGCCGTAGCAATCTCTTAACATACACAACCATTTTAGTCTTACGTACAATGCCATCTAACTTTAAATTAAGAAGAACTTGTACTATGACAGCTGTTAGAATAATAAAATACTTTTTTTTTGTAAATAAATACATATTATACACAGAAAACACCCAAACGCCGAAACAAATATTTGCAGAATATACAAATATTTAATTTGACCCGGGAATCGAACCTCAAACCTGAAGCACAACTGTCATATATGCTACCACTGCACCACAAAGGCAGTCAAAATTACGTGTACCTGTCATTTTAGTCTACTTACTGAGCCTTTTGGACTTCCTTTAAGTAGCAAGCAGGTGTGGAGTACGTCAAACGCAACCGAAGTCCCTGCTTCGGCCTCGCTTGATTGACACCTCTAAAAGAAAGCCAATTGAACCTTACAAATGTCATACTGGAAAACCTCACACACCTCAGCCTTACACCTCACTTACAATCATCGTCAACTTTAATAAATAGTAATAGAAATATGATAAAAAAAAAATAATCAAACCAAATCCCACTTCCAGTTAATAAATTCTGAGAAAGAGAGCACCGGCACTCAAAGGAACGAACTTGTATTTCTTGTAGTAACTTATGAATATGGGCGTCGGTAATCACTTACTATCAAGTTAATGTTAAAATATCTGAACCATCATTAACAGCTTTTCACAGTTCACTGCTGGACATAGGCCTGTCCTTTAAAAGGAGGTTCAGGTCTTCCATACCACGCTGGGGTTGGTATAATTTGTTTCAACTTTTCCTTCTCTTTGCAGTGATGTTGTCCTGTATATTTTGTTCCCTTAGTAGCCTCTTAGGACACCCATGGGAAGAGTAGGGCTGGTGACACCCTGTATTCTTAATCCGTCATCACGCGAAGATGTAATATCAAGGCTTTATAGAAAATCAGTGGTAAGGAATCCTGTTGTTAGTTTTCACCGAGTAAGTCACCAGAGCCCAACTTCCTCTTCTTACTTCATATATAAGCCTCTCCTTCGAAAAGAGATGTTGGCCTACTATACCACGCTGGCAAGACGGATTGGTATAAGGTTTGTTTCAAGTTCTGACTACCTTAATCGACTCTTACGACACCCTTGGGATGAATAGAGATACTGACGCTCCGTATTCGTCACCACACGGACAAATATCTGAACACTTACATAATTAATTTGTCAATATTTGCGAACCAGACGTTGGAGTCGAAATATCCCATTCTCTGTCCCATAACCACCATTATATTATTGGTGGTGTAGTAAGGACCTTGGCGGACCTGCATCTGCTTGCCGAACTCCAGGATCTGGAAGAAATAATTAGCTTATGATCAAATTCTTGCTGCACCGGGCCTCCGAGAACATGTTACGCCATCGCTACCGGTTCTCATATGAACATCTGTGCAGTCAGTGTGTCAAAGTTAAAACAGTCTATCAAACAAAAAATGGCAGTTCAGCCATATCGCAGTAGACCCAAAGCTCCCACTTAGTTTCGAAAAAGCCGTGGAGGATAATTTTGCTAAAGAGTTTGTTGCTATTGTGTGTGTTGATGTGTGGCTTAAGAGTCTATGTAAGAGAAGATATTCTGACTTTTGACTCACTCTGTCCAAAATGTTGTTAAAATGCATGTCTGTTGTCACAATAAGCGGGTCTGTGCAGTCCAACCCAAAGCAGAACCCTGGAGGAGACCAGTACCCGTCGAAGAGTTTGTGAGTGAATATGTCCGACTCAGCTCCTGGAAAGAGGCAAAACTTCCTTACTACTTACCTGACTAGCCTTTTATTCTAGTAGTTAGTGACCTTGACTGCTCAGTCAAATAAATATTGTGTGTATGTATTGAAACCTAAATAATTATGTTTAACAGCAGTCTGCAGCACAGGCTCTGTTTGTTTGGTGTTTGTTAGATGAGTTAAGTTATTATAATTACTTTGGACTATTTAACACGAAACATGTCTCGTCCTGTCGTCTCTCAAATACGTAATATACATTTTTAAAATACACATATCTTACCTATGCTGTGGCAGAAAACCTTAGTAATGCATAAATAAATCTTACGTCACATAAGGGACAGTAGATAGTCCCAACTAAATACAAGTGCGTTGCCGGCCCCTTGAGACCCTGTGGAAATCTGGCATTATCTTCCCTTCTTTCTAATTAAGAACAGTTTGAATATGGACTCGGATAACATTACTCAACGGAAAACACAGAAAAATTGATACACTAGTCATCTCTGAGATATCACTCCGGCCAAGTTCGACAACTAGCGTGTGTGAGCAGTGTAACGTCACAAAAACTGCTCGTGGCGATCGTATTTAGTGAACTTCTGACAATCACTAAATGATCAAGCGATCACTAAGCAAAGGTATTGTTTTAGTACCAAACGAAGAAATACTCACCAAGATCGTCACTCCCTCTCCAAACGAACTCCAAACTCTTGGATCTCATTCTTGCCAGTTCATCATCAAAGCTGATTGGACTTATGAAGTGTCCATCGAAGCCCATCTGCGCCATCAGAGATGCAAACTCCCTCGAATGGCCAAAGGTATCAGATTGCCAGGTGACTAAGGGTCTACCGCACTCCAAGAAGGTAGCGTTAAGTTTTCTGCAAGGTACCATATTATGTACAGTCGTTAAAACATAGATTGACCTCTGTGACAGATGGCTACGAAACCGACGAAGGTACTTTGAACAAGTGATTTTATTTTGTACCACTTATATTTCATTCTTTACGTGTCAGTTTTATCACAAATGAAGTGCAATACATTATGTATGCACCGACTGCACGGTTGTCCTAATGGTTTAAGCGGTCGCCACGCCACTCTCTCTCTTTGTCTCTCTCTCTCTCTCTTTGTGTGATCCATAAATTGTTGTTCTGAGTCTGGGTGTTCTTTGTGTCCATTTCTTGTATGTTTATAAAGTCCCCCACGACACAGGATTTATTCCTAGTGCGGGTGTTGTATTAAATATATATAAATATAAAAATTCTCACCTAAAATGTACCTCGTAAGTTCTGAAATGACACTAATGACAGCTGACACCGAGCTCAAGTTATATTTTGGGACTATAATTCTTTATTTTTATACTAGTAATTGCCAGTGGTTTAGTTCATTATATGTGTGGTTAACAGATTTTTTGGATGGACAAGCAAATCCGTGTCCCATGATCTCCATCACACCAAATGCTTGTATGACTTTCAAGTATTTGTTTCGAAGTTTACCGAAAAGAAGTATATGTGTATTTATATCAGTTGTTTAGTACCCATACTACAAGCTCTATTTAGTTTGAGGCTAGATGGCGTTGTGTGAATGTGGTAGAATATTATTACCTAACACCCATTCCCCCACGTTGGGTAAGAAGGGAAGAGAACGGAGCTATTATCAGAAAGTCCAACTCGCAAAAGCCATAAGTCGTAGTGATGTCTTCTTCTTACCTGAGCCCGTAAGTGTAGTGGTCGATGATAGCGTGATAGTGGGCTGAAGCCTCATCACTCATGCCCCAACCGCCACCGACGAAATACAGCCTCCCTTGTCGGACGAGTTCGTAGACCATACGACGGACTTGAAGACATATTAAAACACATAAAAGTGTAACAGCAATAACTTGTGAGAATGTGTTTTTTTAACTCTTTTCATCGTATCGTCAGCCTTCAACAGTCCACTGGTAGACATATCTTGTCTTAGAAAGGAGTTTATGTCTTACTAAACCACACTGGCTGGATGCATTAGTATGGGGTTTGTGTCAGGTTTTCCTTCTCTCTGCTTAATTTGTTCTCTTAGTCGGTTCTTACGACACCCCCGACGTGATGAATAGAGACAGTGACACTCAGTATGTCTTGACTCGGACCGACTTTAAAAAGAGGAGATTCATTATCTCGGTCTCTTATATCTGTTTATTAATCGAGAACTCCAGAATTTACTGCTCGATATTATTGTGTGATAGTCGATTCGCAATTTACCAACTTTTTGTATTCCTAATCCTAATTTTGTTATATAGATAAGTGTCATAATGGACCTAACATTTCATTGCTTATAGACACAGATGAAATGTTTTTAAAAATAAAACCTAGCTAGAAAGATTTATGGCCCACGAAACCCCCAACATACTAAATTTTATGAAAATCCGTTTCCGAGATTCAGATTATATACGTATATACAAGAATTGCTCGTTGAAAGGTGATAACTAGATATATTATATGAATCATTTTGGAAATTCCTTCCGCAACGAAGTGCCTTATCGTGCGTTGCGAAGGAGGCTAGACAGAAAAGATTGAGACGAAAAGTTATCACGACACTTTTTGCTATATGGAAAGCAAGTCAATTATTTTCGTTTCGTCTTTCTAATTTCCTTTGAACAGTGTAGTGTCGCGACGATTTTCTTTGTTTTTTTTTAATTTAATGAAAATAAAAAAAATATTACATTTCCTTTACTTATTAATCGAAAGGAACTTCATTTCATCCGAATGTCCCCTTGACACTTCTCAACTTTTTTGTTTTATAGGATATATTTCTTCATTTGTTTTGTGTCTGGGTGTAGTTTATTTATAATATGTATGTATTTAGTAATATATGGGTACGTTTATCAACCCACAGGCCAGGTGGATTGTCGACTTGGGCAAAATGGCTGACAGAAGTTGGATGCGAAAAACTCAATCAGATTCATAGATCATTCAGAAGATCGATCAGAATGGTGTGCAGTGGGAGAGGCCTATGTTTTGTTGTGGGCTGCGGTAAGGTGATTATAACGATGTTTATTATTATTATTATCAGACGTGTGTGAGATGTGTCAGGTAAAAATAAGTCAAAACTACATTGTATGCTTACCAGTAACGTCCCTATTTTTCCACCAATGAAAGAAATATGGCAACTCTGTCAACGTAAAACTGTAACAAACAAAAAGCGTCAACAAATATTACCTACTACTAACTTTTGCCCACGGTTCCACCCGAGTATATGTAAAAAGTAGCCCATGTTATCTGCACGGTTGGCCTTACTGCGCTGAGTCTTGCGGGTTCAAACACCATACGGGACAACACTTTGTATGATCTACAAATTGTTGTTCTGAGTCTGGGTGTTCTTTGTGTCCGTTTCTTGTATGTTTGTAAAGTCCCCCACGACATAGGATTTATTCTTAGGGCGCGTGTTGTCTTTTTAAAAAGAAAAGAAATAAAAAATATTCTTTCACAATGACGAAATTATTTCAGCGTAACACACAGTGTTACTTTTGCTTTTATAATATTAGTAAGGAGTTGTTAAAATCTATGTTAGTGTATAGCCAATTCTTATGATATCAGTTAGTAGAGCCACGCTGATATCAGCACCAACAGGTCGGTTCAACCGAGGCAGTACTATCCTCTTACGGAAGATCAACCTGAAGCGACAGCATCCGTGCTGTTGTGTCTCGTGGGTGACTGCAAAACTGTTGGCATACAGGAGTGACAGTTGTCGTGGTAAGTGGGTAAGCCTTATACTGCCACGATGACTGTCTCGTCTGTATTTGCAATAACTATAATGACTACACCTCTTGGATTCTATTCATGCTTTCCCTCAGGCAGAGTAGAGTCACTTTGGCAGGTTCTGGGAAAAAGAATATCGAAAGAAACGGTAGGGAACAATTTGAGTCTTTATTGATGTCTTTGACGTTTGTTTGTAAAGTCCCCACGTTAGGGGATATATTCTGGATATATCTGGGTTTGTTGCAGGAATTATCTTTTTTAAAATGACTTACGTTCTTTTCGGATCGCTCCAAAGGCTGGTTATGACCGAATCATAAATATTCTTTACGTAAATACCGTTTTCATATAGAAACGGTAGGGTCTCATCTGTAATCAAACAAAATCGTGTTTAATAATTGCGTATACTTACCTCAATTCTTCGCCCACCTACCTACCTAACAGCACAAATTCAACTTTTAAGCAATTACCATACCAGAAACCTACATTCGGCTAACAATCTCCTTCTACTTTGTCCTTCTCACTCCACTGGGTTTATCGGCTCTTCTTTTTTCGTACAGTCTATCCTTTTGTGGAATGCGTTTCCTCTCAAGGTCAGAATGGCTAGAAATCGTTACACCTTTAAAATAGCAGTAAAGAACCATTTACTGGGTAAATTGGCAGAACTGGCGACCTCGTTGTTCGACACCTAGAATTATTATATATTATTGAGGAATTTGTCTTTATGGGTATGTATATATTTGTTTATGGTCAAATTAGTCTATATGCTTTGAATTCACTTAATCTTAAGTGCACCTACCTCATCGTTCTCTGCATTGCCCAATCGGTTGACTGGCAAAAAACGCCTTAGGCATTAAGTCCACCCATGCATGTATTTGTGCATCAAATTATAAGAAAGTAAGATAATATTAAACTGTATTCTTCGAAGTACCTCATGGGTGAAATTGCCAAAAACCCTTTCTCACTGGGTCTTCATAACATAAGCAGTATTAACTAGCAAAAAGTCAAGTTTTGCAGTTCTAGGGATTTAGGTTTTACGTTAAGGCATCCTGGCAAGTCATTTTAGGTGTACTAACCTCCTTCATAGAACTGGTAGAAAGTCAGGCTGCCAGCCAACTCAATATGGGTCGCTGGAACTACGTGGACATTGAGGTAGTTTGGCTGAATAGCTGGGCAAGCCTGTCAACATATGAAAATCCCTTAATCTATACTAATATTATAAAGCTGAAAGCGTTTTGAAGGCATAATCACCTCGCCAGGTCAGAGGATACTTTCTTTGTGTTGGAGGGACATGACACCCGTCCCTTCACAGCGTTTTAACCCCCGTGCTTTGGAGGTTAAGTCCCTGTATGGTTGTTGATGGAACTCAAATGAAATGAAATCATATCAAAATATACAAGACGATGGATCCGTTGCTCTAGTGGCAAGTGAGCCTGATTGCTAAACTGGAGATTGTGGAATCGATTCCCACACAACAGGCTTAGTCAAGACAGAAAGTATGTCTCGAATGTCAGTCTGCCTTTATTCTTTTGTTTTGATCACGTGACTTCTAAGGTGACGTCATAGCCATACGTTTGATTAGTTTTCTAATAACACTTACGCTTGTAAAATGTCAACTTGACAGAATAGTGTGATGAGGTTTGTCTGCGTATAATTTATCTACAAATAAATGTGCCCGCGAAGTTACATACTCGCGGCTTTTCAATTCCATTTTCATCACACTATTTTTTTTTCTATATTAAGAACCTGCCAAGGTGACTCTACTCTACCTGTTGAAAAACATGAATAGAATCCAAGAGCTGTGGTCACCATAATCATTGCTAATGCAGACAATGTAATATTGTGACCCACACTATGGCGACCTAGTGAGATACTTTTACACGCCCTTGAGAACCTGAAAGACATGACAGTCATAGTGGCAGTGTAAGGCTCACACAGTTATCACGATAACTGTCATCCCTGCATCAATGGGCCTCCGGTCTCGCACTCAACAACAAAACACGACAGCTCGGATGCTGTCGCTTTAGGTTAATCTTCTGTGAGAGGATAGTACTGCCCCAGTCGAGTCGACCCGTTTATGCTGAAATCAGCGTGGCTCTACTGCCTATACTTTCCACCAGGCAGAGTAGTGTTACTGTGGTAGGTTTAGAATAAAAAAAAAGTAGATAAAACCATTGGCTCACCTGATATCCACAAGCTTCTCCGAACTCTGCTACTGGTGTCAGAAGATCTATTGTCATATTATCAAGGCACCACACCGAAGAAGAGAATGTTAATATTATAAATATGTTGCAACACCACATCGTCAATGTGACACTATATAATCTTAAAAGAGACAGATTGGAATTTTTAAGTATACTTGAGAACAATGAATAAGGGTCACATAGAAATGTTTAGAAGTCTCAAGAGTTAAATGGTTTTGATAAGTATGTGGCACATACATATAGCGCCAAGACACACCAAACTACGGAGTAAGTAATCCTATTTGTCTAAACCAGCGTCGTGTATACCGAATTTCACTTCCTACCATAAATACCACCTTCATAAAAAGACAGACCATCTAACTCCGCCCTAAAGTGTACAACAAAATTTGTCAAATACATACAGATATTATTAAGTTAACTACCAAAGAAGTAAAGCGACTGATAATTAAATTGCTTTTGAATCTTTCATACGACGAAACTGAATTTTCATACCACGTGTAATAGTAGCAAAAGATAATACCCACGTACACATTCATACACATACACACACGTGCACATACACACAAAAGACTCACTCTCAGCTACAAACTAACTTTTATACTATTTCTTCTGTTTTGTTTTTGTTTGTTTTAAACCTTGTTTTAATTTTATTTTATATTCTATTTCAACTAAACTTTATAACATATTTAAATATTGTGAAATCTCATATTGGTTGTCGCGACACAAGCCACGAACTTAGTGCGGAAACCGTCGTTAAATTTAAATTGTAATTTGTTTTTAAGTATAAGTATAAATATAAATAAATAAATAAACTATATCTCGATGTGGGAATTTTCGCGTCGATTAGCATACATATATACAACTTCTCAACATCAAATATCGAGACGTGGCCTGCCACGCGTGATCACCTCGCCTGGTCAGAGGATCCTCCCTTTGTGTTGGAGGAACATGGGTAGAAAAGAGTGTAGGAAACCAAAAGAAAGAATCCAAACATTGACAAGGAAGTGTCCTGTGACGAAGAATAAATACTTAATTATCGCACAAATATATTTCGTTACCTCTAAATGGGAGACAAAGACGTATTAATTCCACTTATGTCTTGGGAGAAGGGGAGAGGACTTTTGCATCATATAAGTACAGTAGTAGAGGGTGAAAAGAGCATAGCGATTGATGATGCTCTGAAGAAGGGCCATGTGAAAAGTACCAGGAACCGATGAGCTCGCATGCACCGATTGATGTATGTGGACGAAGCAAAAGACATATGTCAGGACCGGAGTCAGTGGAGATCAATTGCCTTTACATTCCCCCTGGGCAATATACGTGACTTCATGTATGTCTGTAATAGTATAGTACTGTTTATGTAAATATTTTTTTATCTATATTTGTTAATACGATTCTTTGCTCTCCAGTATAATGTATATACGTTAATATACATATTCTTTTTCTATTCAACACTTGAAACGCACGTACTTCCTATTTTCTCTGCATCACCCAAAGGTTGACTGGTAGAGAATGCCTTAGGCATTAAGTCCGCCTATGTACATAAAGTGTATGATGTATAAATAAATAAATAAATAAATATATTAATGTATATACACGAATTAATATATAATCGAAAATATTTGTAAAATTACACAATCTTGCTAAAGATACGGCATCCCTTGGCACGTCTTGTTATTTAAAATTCATATTTCCTTAGTAAAAGAATTATTTGACTGACTGACTGCCTCGTTGGTCTACCTGGTTAGCGAATACGAGGTGCAATCAAGAGGTCTTGGACTCAAAGGTCGGGTCAAAAGTGTTTGTTTGATTTTTTTCTAACAAGAAGTACCTAATAACAGTCCAGAATATGAAAGTTGACGATGTTTCACACACGTATCTGGAAGACCACGTAACACCATCGATCCCATTTTGACATCTAAGGTATTCGTTATTGGGTCAGTGCCTTCAAATATACTGACAACTAGTTGAACCTTCGAATTCCGTACACCGTCAAGGTTGCGGAGGTCTGATACCAGTCATCATCATCATCATCATCAACAGCCTTTTACAGTCCACTGCTGACATAGGCCTCTCCTTAGCCAGGAGATTTTGGCCTACTATACCACGTTGGTCAGACGGGTTGGAATAGGGTTTGTTTCAAGTTTTCCTTCTCTTTGTAATGATGTTGTCTTGCATGCTTTGTTCCTTTAGTCGCCTTTTACGACACCCACGAGATGTATAGGGGTGGTAACACCATTATTCTTAATCCATCACCACACGGGACCAGTCGCTCAGTGAAAAAACTAATATTCAGATAAAACTGATTTAACTTGTAGCCAACCCCATATAATATTGAGAATAACAAAAAAAAAGCAGGTATGTTCTAAATTGACACTGACATTTCATTTTTTTCAATATAACTTTGACACTTCACTGACAGCGCACTTATTGAAAACTGAATTTATTGAAACATATAAGACGTAATATATCGATTCTTTTGTTTATTATAAATACGTATGACAATAAACATTATTTATTATTGTTTGGAAAGTTTAATCTCAGCTGTCAAATTCTTCTGAGATATACATATACAAATCTGCTCACACACATATACATATTAATATATACGTACATAAACTCACATCTTTATCCTCGAAGGATGTTAGACAACCACATTTACTCTTTACCCCGCATTTACCCGACTTCAAAACTTACGTAATAAATTGCGCGTATTCGACTGCCGATTAAGAGATCTCGGATTCAATTCCCGGACGGTGTACAACAGCCTGGAGTTGGAAGTTGAGGTCTTAACTCCGTGACACGAGGTACGTCGGCCGTCGGTCCTGCGACTGACCTCTCCCGATCGTGTCAGATAGCTGTCCTTCGGATTATGAGAGTGAGGAAACAGAGAGTGCACTTGTGCAGTATAATATGTCTTGTGTAGCTGGTTGGTGTCAGTTAAGAATGACCGAAATCGACTAGTTGTACATGACTCTTCCTAGCTGAAACGGTCGGACCAATTTTGATAAAACTTTAGTGTAGTAGCAGCAGAAAACGTGTGTTCACACACACAACTTTTGTTCTCTCAATATAGTGTGATGAAAATTAAATTGAAAAACCGTAATTCCGCGGGGCACATTTACGTTTAGATATATTATGCGCAGACATAGACAAATCTCATCACACTATTCTGTCCTGCAGGCTTAGCCAAGTTGATATTTTACAAGCGTAAGTGATATTAAAAAACTAATCAATCATATGGGTATGACGTGACCTTAACTTTAAATCGCTTGATCAAAATAAAAAATAGAGGCAGACTGACATTCGAGACATACTTTCTGTCTTGGCTAAGCCTGTTGTGTGGGAATCGATTCCACAATCTCTAGTTTAGCAATCAGGCTCACTTGCCACTAGAGCAGCGGGTCCATCATTTTGCATATTTTGATATGATTACATTACGTTTGAGTTCAATCAACAACCATACTCTATAAACAAGAGGTCATACAATTGTAAACATAACACGGATGTTTGTCAACAACAAACAATAAAGACATTATATAAAACAATTTCTTGAGATTAACAATCAGTTATGAAGATAATCTAGACAGCTGACGCGTGTTAAAGACGATTCTGGAAGCATATTTATACTTAGTGCGTGTATATGTATTAAACCTACCAAAGTGACTCTATTCTGCCTGATAGAAAGCATGAATAGAATCCAAGAGCGGTGGTCGCCATACTCACTGCGAATAACGACAGTGCAATATAGACCACGCTATGGCGGCCTAGTGAGATACTTTTTCACGCCTCGCTTAAAGGACCCGGGATCCTAGTGGGAGGCACACATGCGCTGGTAATGAATTCCAGGCTTTAACCGAGCTGCACAGGAAGGAAGAGCCGAAGCATTTAGTTCGGGAGCGTATGACTACCATTCTAAAACGGTGACTTCCAAAGCCAGAACGAGTTGTCATATATAGGAACGGAGAGGATAGGATCAGTTGGAAGAACTCATCAGAACACTCTCCATGATAAAGACGATAGAGGACTGCCGTAGAGGCGACATCTCTTCGCAACTGCAGAGACTCAAGGGATTCAGTTATATATATTAAATTCAATAATATTTTATGTGAAATTATGCTTAAATCTATCTGCGTGGTGAAGCATTAAGAATACGGAGTGTTACTGTCCATATTCATCCCCAGGGTGTTTTAATAGTCGAGCAAAGCAGGCGAGAGAGTTAACACCTTTATATACCAATCTGTCTGGAGTGCAAGCGTATGTCTAGCAGATATTCAAAGCTATTTGGGTTACTATATCACGTTGAGTAGGCTGGTTGACGTCTGTGTGGTGGTGGATTAAGAATACATAGTATTACCACCCCTATTCATCCCGTGTGTGTCGTAAAAGGCGACTAATTGAACAAAGTATGCAGACAACATCATTACAAAGAGAAGGAAAACTTGAAACAAACCCTATTCCAACCCGTCTGGCCAGCGTGGTATAGTAGGACAAAACCTCCTTGCTAAGGAGGGGCCTATGTCCAGCAGTGGATTGTAAAAGGCTGTTAATGTTGATGAGGCCGGTTGGTATTTGATTTATTTCAAGTTTTCTTTCTCTTTACAATAATGTTGTCCTGGTGCAGTCGTCTCTTACGCCACCGCACGGACGACATCAATATAAACGCTTCCCTTCTAAATACTAGAAATATACTGCCACATTTCGCTGTGACACGTTGTGACTGCATTGGTCAAAAACGAGGAGCTGGCTCGACCGGGGTAGTACTACCCTCTCACAGAAGATCAACTTAAAGCGCCAGCATCCGCGCTGTCACGTTTCGTTAGTGAGTGCGAGACCAGTGTTCCATTGTTACAGGGGTGACAGTTATCGTGGTAACTGTGTGAGCCTTACACTGCCACGATGGCTGTCATGTCTTTTACGTTCCCAAGCGGGTCACCATACTACATTGCCTGCATTTGCAAGGAGTATGGTGACAACTCTTGGATTCTATTCTTGCTTTCTATCAGGCAGAGTAGAGTCACTTTGGCAGGTTCTTAATATAGAAAAAAAGATCATAATAATAGACGCGTAAAGTAAATAAAAACAGTATTTGAAGATATTTGTTTATTCAAGGTCAATCACCAGAAAACCTTCCGAGTTTTTGTCTATACAAAAATCATTTCATATTTGAAGGAGTGAAGGTCTCTCTCTGAATAATGATTCACCAAATCTTAATAATAAAGCTAATGTTATGTACAATGGCGACGGCTCTTGATGAAGTCAGCAAAAAGCTGTTAACTCCGATGGTGGAGTACGGAGAAGCTTGTGGATATCAGGTATTGAGTTTGTTTATACATATTTATAAATGTACGTTATGATGACGGATTAGAAACCCTACACCGAATCTCGTCATCCCTATTCATCCTGTGGATGGTGTAAGAGCCGATTAAGGGAAGAAACTACGTAGAGTAACATCACTGGTACCAACCCATCTGACCAGCGTGGTATAGTAGACCAAAACCTCCTTTCTAAGGAGCTGCCTATGTCCAGCAGTGGACTGAAAAAGGCTGTTGATATAGGACAAAGGGAGGACCTACCGACCAGGCTAATGCTGTGATAAGCATACTTATATATTTATCATCAAGAACCTGCCAAAGTGACTCTACTCTGCCTGATGGAAAGCATGAATAGAATCCAAGAGGTCACCATACTCATTGCAAATGCAGACAATGCACTCGAGGATTCGAGCTCCCGTTTGGGCGAGGCGTATTCTTACTCCTGAGGCTCCGAATTCACTGGTTAGGCTATTTCGCGCCTTCTTAAAAACATCTGCGTAAGTTAGCCCACCTTGTGCTGCTTCCGGTGACACGGTAACCACTACAGCCGCTGTTTTAGGCGGCTGCAATTTACGTACCTTTTTTGTGGCAGTGTCTGTCACCGGCGGCGGATTTGACTTAGACACTTTAATTTTCTGCTTTCTACGTCTTTTTTTACCTCCGTTAACTTTATGCCAGCTGTCGTTAGACGGTGCTGATGCGGAGGGGCCGGGTACAGGTTCTGAATTTGAGGGAACGTGACGCACGTTCGTCGTTCCAGATACCGAAGTATGCGTTTGAACGGATTTCAAATCCCCCTTTGGTTTGATCTTAGTGGACTGTTCAGTCTTTTTTGTGTCTGTCCTTGCCGCAACCAATCGCTTGTCTTTCTTTGCAGTCACAGGCCTAGTCACTGACGCGACCGCAGCGTAGGTTCCATTAACATGACCCTCCGAAACTGGAAGTGTTGTTGTGACTGTAGCAGCCTTCCGCTTGTCTGTGGCTAGCGGCGGTCGAACGATCGGCGCCGGCGGCAATCTTGCCTCAAGACCTGCAAGGCGCCCGTCCATCATTCGCCAGACAGCGTCAATTATTTGACGTAGTTGGGAATCTAGAAAAGTGGAGGAGGGAGAGTTTTGCTCTAAAGCCGAATTTGGCTGTTCAGGACATTCTGAATGCGCCTTAGCCCGAAATTGGGCAAATTCAGCGTTCAGTTCGGCCACTTGCTTCGTAAGGCGATCATTGGATGCTGCAAGACGGTCATTCGCCTTTTCTAGGCGCGCCATGTCTTCGACAAGACATTCAACGACCTCATACACCGCGGAGGAGGAGTCTTTTAGAGCCCTGACAAAGGAAAACTTCAGGTTGTTTGATTTTGTAGCTACTTTGTTAATAATGGCCACCGCCGCACGTGACCTCTCCTTCAATATCGCCGATGATCGAGGGACAGAATCCCCTTCCACCGGCACTCTGATCTTAGTCAGGAGATCTGCAATCACCTCCTCAGCTATGACTTCGCCTTCCGCACGTGCTCGCCTATACACCTCCGCTTTAGAAAAAACGGAACCACCAGGAACTGAGACTGGTGTGCGCGACCTCGACCTCCCTCTTTGGCTACTTGCCACTTTAGGAGGTAACATTTCAGTATCATCCTCTTTCGAGCGAACTCGCTTTCTACTCTCGAGATCGTGTATTTCAGGCTCCATTTCCACCATTTCACGAGAATCAGATTTGGAACGTAGTCGTTCTAAATTTCGTCTGGCTCTAAGAGTCTGATTGACTGCTAGGAGTTCTCCCGAAATAGGCGTCTGGAGCAAAGCTTCCTCAACGTTAGATGAGGTGTCATCCACCTTCAGCGTATCCTTCACCTTCTTTTGTTTATTTTTAGTTTATTTATTGGTTTCCATAATATAACCCACGAGTGGGGGAGAATTAACGGTCGACCCGGGCAGAGATCCCCCAGTACCCGGGCAAGCGTAAATTTGTGCCCAACCGAGGGGTCCGCAGGTGCCTCGGATGAGAGTGCGCTTGCGACTGAACTACCCATCAGCCATGCATCCCCTGGTCACGCACCAGAACACGGGATTCGGGGTAATTTTTAGAGAGGTTTTCTTCCTCGCAGTCCGGGCGGCTAAGCCAAGACCCTCGCCCCCGATCGGAGTTGTGAGACATAACCACGACACTCCTCTCGAGATTACGATATGACAACGGTGGCAGGAAGATTAAATCTTTCGATGCCTGCTCGGCGGCAGTGTGAGTACACACCGAGCCCGTACTCCTTTCTCCACCTTTGACAGTGGAGAAACTCCGACCCATGAAAGGGTCCCACTTTCATGATTTTTTAACGAGGTTTTCCTCCTCATTGCTCTGAAGAGCGAAGAGCCAACAGAGGAATCGACAGACACGCCCGCTCTGTTGGACCAAACCTCAACCTAATGGCCGAAAATAGTGGCCTCCTCTTCGTGCTAGAATATTAGCCGTTGACGGTGATGCCAGCGTTTCCAGGGTGCACCACGTGGAGGTTTTCTAGCCCAGTACCCCATAGTGTTGGTCACCATACCGCATTGTCTCCATTTGCAATAAGTATGGTGACCACAACTCTTGGATTCTTTTTATGCTTTCCATCAGGCAGAGTAGAGTCACTTTGGCAGGCTCTTAAAATAAAAAAATAAAAAAAAGCTCAAGTAATGTAAACCCTTTACAAGATCATTTTTTTTACAGGTTTGCTCTATCCGACTTGACATATTTCTTTTATTGGTGGAAGACAGAGATTCGACTGGTAAGACTAGATTTGTTCTCATCTTAACTTGCTTTTAAATCACTTCAAAAAAGGAGACGGTTCTCAATAAAAGTGCCTAGTCTATTACCATCAACCAGGCTCTCATTATATTTCCAAATAAACATCTTTCTACATTACTAAACACATCATCATCAGCCGGAAGACGTCCACTGCTGAACATAGGCCTCCCCCCTAGAACGCCACGCCGTACGACTGGACGCCAACTGCATCCATCGGCTCCCCGCGACTCGGACTATGTCGTCGGTCCATCTAGTGGGGCGCCTACCTACGCTTCGTATTCCGGAACGCGGTCACCACTCGAGAACCTTTCTTCCCCAACGGTTGTCGGTTCTACGAGCAATGTGGCCTGCCCATTGCCACTTAAACTTGCTTATTCACATATAAACATAGATAATTAACATATAGGCACAGAACAAAAGACGTTACTCATCAATTTGTTTTTCTCGAGGGCTTTGCTACCACAATCTCTGGCTCAGGAATCAGGATCTCTTACCACTAGACCAACGGATCTCTTCTTCCAAGTAGAACTTCAACCAGATTGATAGAGAAGAAGAATTTAAAACTTCCTTTTCCAAAACGTCTGACTGCCAATCTAACAGGACTTCAACAAGAACTAAGGCATCATACGCCAAAGGTCACACGATCAGAAAGTCACACCCTACAAGAAGTGAAACACACACAAAGTCAACTGCGCGGTTGGCTTAGTGGTTTAGGTGGTCGCCACGCCGCTCTCTACTGCGCCGTGTTGTGGGTTCAATCCTACATTTGACAATACTTTGTGTGATCTAGAAATTGTTGTTCTGAGCCTGGGTGTTCTTTGTGTCCGTTTCTTGTACGTTTGTAAAGTTTCCTGCGACACAGGATTTGTTCCTAGTGCGGGCGTTGACTTATAAAAACAAAAAAAAATTCAAAACTCCAGTTCAACATCTAAAATCACTAGCTATTTCGGTGTGAGACTCTATTGGTTCTTCAATAACTTAAAGATGAATATTGCTTTCAGTCCGACGCATGGTGTACGAACTCATTCGTCAAGGAAGGCTGGTCTTCGTAGGGGGTGGTTGGGGGATGAGTGATGAGTCTACAACTCATTATCACGCCATTATCGACCATTATACTTACGGCCTCAGGTATTCATACAATTTTTTTAGACTTCCATTCATATCCTCATTTCGCCGAGCTTCGATTCGAACCTCGAGCAATCAGATTTCCACAACCCAAGTACTGCCGATATTGAAATAAATATTTCGGATACCTGACACACAACGTCACCTAGTCTCAAGCTAAGCAGAGCTTGTGTTACGATACCTGAGTTAACTGATAGAATATTTATATACTTTTTTTTTTGTAAATACACACATATTATACATAGAAAACACCCAGCCTTCAAAACAAATATTTGCAGATCATACAAACATTTGGTCCGACCCAGGAATTGAACCCGAGATCTCAAGCACAACAGTCGTATTCACTATCGCTGCGCCACCTAGATAGTTAAGTTTTAATTTATTTAATTAGACTGCTATTGGATTTTTAGGACTTGAACCACAAGTAACGATTACCTCAGATGTACATATAGCAACTGGGAAAAAATTTACTTGAGAGAGTGGATTATTAAGAAATTAAAGAATAAAACTGAAACGTCAAAGAATGTAGTTTTTTTTAAATAAACTTCTGTACTAGGTATATATACTGTATCGCGGGGAACTTTATAATCATAGCTGAAACGTACACAAAGAGCACCCAGACTCAGAACAACAATTTGTGAATCACACAAAGTGTTGTCCTACGTAAGCATCGAAGCCACAACAGTCAGCGTAGCAAATAGCCGCTAAGTGCCCGTCTCAGCGTGGCTAGACTCATGAAATGGTTCTGTACAGGAAACTTAACGCTACCTTCTTGGAGTGTGCTCGACCCCTGGTCACCTGGCAAGCAGACACCTTCAGACATTCAAGAGAATTCGCATCTCTGATGGCGCAGATGGGCTTTGATGGACACTTTATCAGCCCCATCAGCTTCGATGATGAATTGACCAGAATGAGAGCTAAGAGCTTGGAGTTCGTTTGGAGAGGAAGCGATGATCTGGGTAAGAAGTATTTTGGTTACCGTTCTTACTGGCTTCTTTGGTATGAGGGTCAAAAAGTTACCTTTTTTTTTGAACCTCTGTTCCCAGAACCTGATAGGGGTTTTATATCAACAGCCTTTCAAAGTCCACTGCTGGATATATGCCTCTTCTTAACAAGGAGGTTATAGCATCCAATACCACGCTGGCCAGAAGGATTGATATACAATTTATTTCAAGTTATCCTTCTCTCTGCAGTACTGCTTTGAGTGCTCCCTTAGTGGAGTCTTACGACATACAAAGATTGTCTGATCGGCCGATTGTTGACCTACCAACTGTGTGTACACACTGTACACTGTGTCCTACTTTGAAAAAACCTTGGAGAATCCAAGGTTTTTTCAAAGTAGGACACAGTTGAGTAA
The DNA here is from genome assembly GCA_949316085.1 of Hypercompe scribonia. Classification (NCBI taxonomy): domain Eukaryota; kingdom Metazoa; phylum Arthropoda; class Insecta; order Lepidoptera; family Erebidae; genus Hypercompe; species Hypercompe scribonia. The sequence goes on from OX438995.1 coordinate 10,560,085, forward strand.
AGATTTTTACGTGGAGCGACTACCATCAGACTGCCGCAAACCAATTACTAAGCAATATCTGTAGATAGACTCTTCTCAGACTTGGAGACTTTAGAGGATCCCAGTAGCTGATGAATGTTCGTATTCCAGGAGCTGAAACTGACATCTTTACTCACAAGCTGTTCGACGGCTACTGGTCTCCTCCAGGGTTTTGCTTCGGCATCGGCTGCACTGATCCTATGATTATTACTGATGTTGAATTCAACAATGTGGCAGAAAGGGTGAGTATCCGTAGACAGGATCACATATTAACACAGCTACCATAATGCTACATCTTTTCATTATAAATATATATGTTTTTTTTCGGACATTTGACACACAACGTCATCTAGTTTCAAACTAAGCAGAGCTTGTGCTATGATAACTAGACTGACTGATACAATACTTATATACTTTTTTTGTAAATACATACATATTATACATAGAAAACACGCAAACTTTGAAAAAAATATATGCAGATCATACCAATTTGGTCTGACCTAGGGTTCGAACCCGAGACCTGAAACAGTTGACAATTGCGTGGTGACTTAAACGGTCACCTCGTCGCTTCGTACTGCGATGAGTGTTATGGGTTCGGTCTCCACATGAATTGATACTTTGTGTGATTGTTGCCTCAGAACAACAAATTTGGAAGTTCTTTGTGTCCATTTCTTGTGCCTTTGTAAAGGCCCTACGACACGGTATGTATTTTAAAACATTGTCGACTTCTAACACTATATTCCAATATAGCAAAGTTTAATAGACCCATGCCATCTTGGGCTGTTTCTGGAATATGAACGCTATTTGAGCAATTCTTATGCTCTTTTAGAAAGGTGCCCAATATTATACAAGTGTCTCCTTACAGATCCAAGCTTTTACGAAACAGATAGTAGAATACCAAAGCCCTTTCTACACCACGAACAACGTGATGGTAATTATGGGGCAGAGAATGGGATACCACGACGCGAAGATTTGGTACACAAATATTGATAGTCTTATCAGGTAAGGTCTACTTGAAGAGAGAACTACTGGAGAAGGAGAAGAGAAGAACAATGTCTTTTTTTCTACAACATCATCAACTTTTAACAGTCCACAGCTGGACATACGCCTCTCTTTAGAAAGAAGGTTTTGGCCTACTATACCAGGTTGCTCCCTTCGTCGGACTTTACGACACCCACGGGATGAATAGGGGCGGTGATACTCCGTATTTTTAATTTGTCACCACACAGATATCTTATTTTTACTTTGGTACAAGGGGGCACACGAGAAGACAAGTCGCTTGTTGCTAAGCGACTACCGCCACTTATGGATACTTGCAACTGAAAAGTCAAAAAGTCATCGTTTGAAAAAATATCTGCAGGTGATACAAACATTTGATCAGTGCCGGCAATCGTACCCGAGACTAACACAGCAGTATCATTCACTACTGCTGCGCCACCGAGGCAGTAAGAAATTGCTTTTTAGCGATAAGGTCGCCATTATACTGTATTAATAGTAATTCCATTTTATTCGAGTAAATACAAACAGATGACTACATTTTCAGATCAGTAAACGAAGCAAAAACACAAAACGATATTAATCTCAAATTAATATATTCAACGCCAGCATGTTACTTGAAAGAGATCCAGAAAGCTTTGTAAGTGGATGTCATATCTTTTAAATGAAGAGAGAGAAGGAGAGAAATGAGATTAATAATAGGTGGTGAGAGAGTGCAGGGTAATGATGCCAGCATTACGGAACAAGAAAGGGAATATCTAGGTCCCACACGTGAGAGGGCCGCTGGGACGTTTACAAGCCGCTGGTGGCCCGAGGTACGTCAGGGTTCCAGGGATTTCCTTATTAGCGTGCACCTGGTTAACCAGCTACTGGTACCCGAGATGGCGTGCGGTTTCAGGTCGATTCGAGTCCGACACAACCACCTACCTGTGGTATACTTGGGAATGTCTGCACAGGAAAAAACGGGACGTGAGAGCGATAGTACACTTGATGGTAAGTGAATACCGCTGTCCGTGGACATCGTCAATTCAATAATCACAGTGCTTTACTTCCTCATTGAATCATGGGGACGTGAGGTTTGGCCATGGCTGACTTTACTGGATTAATATCGTGAAGGGACTCCAGATAGTAGTAGAGACACGCTGATTCTCCAGGACGAACGGGTAGGCTTGATCGGGGCAGTACTACCCTCTCAAAGAAGACCAACCTAAAGCGACAGCATCCATGCTATTGTGTTTCGTTGGTGAGTGCGAGAACGGTGGCCCATTGATGCAGGGCAGACAGTTATCGTGGTAGCTGTGTGAGCTTTACATTGCCACGATTACTGTCATGCCTTTACGTCTCGGGCGTAAAAAAGCATCTCACTAGGCCGCCATAGTGTTAGTCACCATACTGCATTGTTTGCATATGCAATGAGTATGGTGACTTTAACTCTTCGATTCATGCTTTCCATCAAGCAGTCACTTCGACACGTTCTTAACAGAAAAAAAAAATATGTGGTCCTATTTTTTTGAAGCATGGTACGGTAAAAACAAACAGTATATCTAGTACTAAATTAAAATAATTTTATTTCAGACTTCTTCTAAAATCGAAGCAGGATGATTTTTTTTCCGATAGCTAAAGATAAAAAGACATTTTACGTCGGTTTGTTCTACTCGAAACCTGCCATTAAATATTTAGCAAGGGAACTGCATATTTATACATGCTGGTAAGTAAAATAAATTGTAAAAGGTATTACAAATTTTGAAGTTATTCTTCTTTTGGCGCGTTTTGGAAGATGATGAGAGTAAATTTCGATACGAGCGTACACAAAACATCGACATCATGAAATACTAGTCAACAATTTATTTTATTTTTTTATTAACTATTTAACTAAATAATGCGTTATAATAAAACTTTCTTTCAATGTATTAAATACCCTTAAAGATATTTATCTTGTTACCCCAAAGAATTATTACTTCTTACGTGCACACATAAGTACATTGCTCTTTTTTTCAGCTCCTGAATATCATGTAAAACCAGGACAAAACAAATGAGCCCAAACTCGTTGTTTTTATCTTGTTAAGATTAAACGCCACATCTTAAACGGTTCGGCTCTTCCTTCCTGTGCAAGTCAGTTAAAGCCTGGAATTCATTACCAGCGCACGTGTTTCCCTCCCGCTACGATCCCGGGTCCTTTAAGCGGAGCGTGAGAAAGCATCTCACTAGGCCACCATAGCGTGGGTCACCATACTGCACTGTCTTCATTCGCAGTGAGTGTGGCGACCACCGTTTTTAGATTCTATTCATGCTTTCCACCAGGCAGAATCGAGTCGCTTTGGTAGGTTGTAAATAAAAAAAAAGTCCTATGGTCGTCTTGTGCCTACATTATTAGAACAGCTCTATGGCACTATATTATATTATATTATTTTCACATGGAAACTGACTGCCTCGGTGGCGCAGTGGTAGCGTATACGACTGCTGTGCTTGAGGTCTCACGTTCGATTCCCGGGTCAAACCAAACTTTTCATGGTCTACAAATATTTATTTCGGAGTTTAAGCGTTTTCTAAATATTTACAAATAAAAAGTATATATGTATTTATACCAGTTGTCTAAGCTCTGCGTAGTTTGGGACTAGATGGCGTTGTGTGTCGGATGTTCGAAATATTTATTTATTTAAATAGACACAAAATTTAAACCCAACCAGACGTTGAGAAGTGGTAGAACCATTTAGCTTCCAAGATTCGTTCCAAACACTTACATACCAGCATTATTACGGACATTTTGAGTGCTGACAAATTACGAACGTGGAGGGTCACCACCACTGTTCTATCTTGGGTGTCGTAAGATGTTACTAAGGGAACAAAATACGCAAAACATCACTGCAATGAGAAGGAAAACTGGGAACGAACCTTATACCAACCCGTCTGGCCAGCGTGGTATAGTAGGCCAAAACCTCCTTGCTAAGGAGAGGCCTATGTCCAGCACTGGACTGTTAAAGGCTATTGATGTCATGTGACATCCATACCTTACAGGGTCTAAATTCTTAAAAAACTTCTAATATTTTGTATGTTTAGATAGCTAAACAACTACAAATGTTTGGTCACTTGAAGAACCACGATCAACTGTTCGAAGATATCCAGTGGATTGCCGGTAAGACATTTTATTCTTATGATGCAGTGGCAAACGGGTAACCTGACGATGACCTGGACACTTGCAAATCAAAGTCAAGTTGCGGTGTTTTGAACCTTTCCCCTTGTAAGATGGGGGCAACGAATGTTTTAGAGTCCGGTTACCTTATTCGCTCGGTAAAAACTAAGGAGAGATACTTAACTATGGTTTCCTGCGAGAGTAGGGTTTTATTCCGGTAGGGTCTGCCCATTTGTGACGAAGTGTAACTTTTCACCAAGTAATTTGTAAGTAGTAGAGCCACGCTGACTTCAGCACGAACGGGCCGGCTCGACCGGGGCAGTGCTACCCTCCCACAAAAGATCAACCTAAAGTGACAGCATCTGTGTTGTCGTATTTCGTTGGTGAGTGCGAGACCGTATATTCATTAATACAGGGATGCCAGTTGTCTCGGTAGGTGTGTGTACTACAATGCCACGATAACTGTCATGCCTTTTATGTCTCACTAAGCCGCCGTAATGTGGGTCACCAGACCGCATTGTCTGCGTTCGCAATAAGTATGGTGACTCTTGGATTCTATTCATGCATTCCATCAGGCAGAGTGGAGTCACTTTGGCAGGCTCTTAAAATAAAAAAAAAGTAACGAGATTGCCCAGCTTTCCCTCCGATTCTATAGGATGGTTATCAGAAGGCTCAGATAATACATTTGCTTCTTATTTTCGTTACTTTTTATATAAGTATAGATATACATATTTTTTCTTTCCAGGCTCTATTTTAGACCACACGGTATATACAGGAGGCATGCAGGAACATGTAAATTTATATTATACAATGAAAGCCCATAGAGGAAAGGAGCTGTGCATGCAAATTATACGCCAAGCTTTCAAGTGAGTTGGCAATAGAATTGTAATGTTGACAGACTGAAAAACTATGGACATACGAAATGAAAATGGTAACTTTATAACGGACTTTGGTCTAGTGTGATAAGTGTATACGTGTGGTCATGGATTAAGAATATAGCCATGTGGTTCATTGATGCAGGGGTGACAGTTATCGTGATACTGTATGTGCCTTACACTGCCACGAGGACTGTCATGACTTTTACGTCCCCAAGCGGAGCGTGAAAAATCATCTCACTAAGCCGCCATAGTGTGGGTCACCATGCTGCATTTGCAATAGGTATGGTGACCACAACTCTTGGATTCTATTCATGCATTCCATCAGGCACAGTAGAGTCACTTCGGCAGGCTCTTAATGTAGACAAAAAAAAATATAGAATGTCGCCATCCTATTCGTTCTGTGCGTATCGTAAGAAGGTCAATACACAAGACAATAGTACTGCAAGAGATGAAAACCTTAACACAAAGCCTGAACTGACCTGTTTGGCTAGTGTAGAATATTAGGACCCAACCTCCTTTCTAAGCAGAGGCCTATGTCTAGCAATAGACTGTTGGAAACTGATATTGAGTGTAACGATTTCCACATTTAGCACAAACAAAAATATACAACAGCGCCATCTAGCGAAGATACATTGAACTACGTAGTATGATGAACTACTAAGCAACTACTATCCTGTATCGCGAAACAGAGATTCGCGTGGCAATTAACATATAAACAACATTCTAACATCAACCGTTGGGGCGTGGTCAGGCATCATCACCACGCCTGGTCGGAGGATCCTCCCTTTGTGTCGGAGGGACATGAGACCCTCGTCCCTCCACATTGAATAAAGTTATTAATATATAAAATATTGGTGCATGGGGTTCTCACCAAGAACTGCAAGTGGTGCATCTGCTCATCGACGAACAAGATTCTGGCATCCAAACACTCTGATTAGCGACAATAAGCTCACCAACTGCTACTTGAGACCAAAATACTGGCGAAAAGTAGGCGCTTAATATGATTCTTCCTACCCTTTCGGGGAAACAGGCGTTTTTATGTGTGTATGGATAAAATACATGTTGGTTTTGGCGTTTGTGTGCCCTTCCTTCTCATAAGACTGAATGATTTCATTTTGTCTACTATTGGGGCAAATAGTTTGTGACTATTGTGTATGACTCTAAAGTCTACATAAGCGAAAAATTAAAAAAAATTTTTAAGAAATAGTAATATTTAACTTTTAGCTTTGATTTAGTTCAAATCTTGCATGACTACAAAGTTAACGTTGCAGGCACGATTCGTAAGACAAATGTTACGTGACCAACGTATTCTGACCACTAGACCCGTCAAAATTATAAATATTAGATGTTACATTAAATAGTAAGAGTATTTTAAGTTATTTTTGCAGCCAGCTTCGTGGATCACCTACTAAGACCCCATACTACACGTGCCCCTTCAATGTGAGTAGCTGCTGGACCATTTCTCACAACAGATCTTATGTAAGTATACTAAATGAGATATTTTTACAAGTCGATTGCTAAAACCTACCGTTATCTTCTAAGACCTACCAATGTGACTGTCTAAGACGAAAACAAACCCATAATTAGGTCCACGATGAACGTAGAACACAATACAGTTAAGTAACACAAGTGTTGTCTTTGATAACTAGATGGCGCTGTATCAATTCTCTGAGTCGCGATATTGTTTGTTTACCGGGCTCAGTGTAAAAGTTACCGCGAGTGTATAAATGTAACAATCAAATAAATAGCTTGTCAGATCAGCAGATTAGTTCACAGTGGTTTTATTTGGAAAGCAAGTAACCCCCTAGTGTACACAACACCTTAAGTAGTTAGTACGGCATTTAACAGTGACTCTACTCTGCCTGATGGAAAGCATAAATAGCATCCGAGAGTAGTGGTCGCCATACTCATTGTGAATGCAGACAATTGGGTATTTGCATGATTTTCCAATCCATTAAATAGTTATGTCTTATTATCTTTAAAAAAATTTTAAAATTTTTGAAAAAAAAAAATTATTTTTATATTTGTAAACATTTAAACTATTTAACAATAAAAAAATTGTTAAAATTTAAACGTACAGGTAGCTCCCTCTTGCGTATGTGACGTCATTGTGCATATTCCATTTAAATTTGTTATTTGTTATTTACGCTACTTTCAGTAAATTTTAATCTTAATGATAAAATATAATTACACTCACTTTAAATAAAAACCAACTTAAAATTTTTTTCAATAATTTATCATTCGTCGTTTATCATGCATTTAAATGACGCGCCAATAATATGCACAATGACGTCAGACCAATCACATCACGTTTCACATCACATGATTTTTACATCATATTTGACCACTTTTATTTATTTATTTAAAAATTATTTGTAAAAATTAAATTTTAATCTTATGTAGGTATTTTATGTGTATCAAAGAATTTATTAACTGAACTTTATTTGAAAAATCATTTTCATGCAAATACCCAATTCAACATGGCGACTCACACTATGGCTAATCTTAAGATTATATATGTATGATGTAGATATAGCACGAGCGTAGTTCTCATCGTTTTGTAATGTAATTATAATAAGTACTTAATTTATGACATGCTTTTTAATATCAATGTATATGTTTTTTATAATAAAAAAAATTAACACCCCCTCTAAGTCTTATTATATATTGTGAAGCAAAGGTCTTTACGAAAGTTCGAGCGTTCATTCACGTCACAAAGACACTCTGAACAACGAATTGTGGATCACACAAAGTGTTGTTCCGTGAAGGTACGAATCGCAAGATGGCTACATAAACTAAATATGCAGTCAAAGATAATAGGAATGTAATCGTTTTTAGATAGGACACAAAATTAAAATATAGGGTCAGCCACGAATTAGTTAACATTTGAAAAAATCGTATTAAAAAAACCATTTGATATTTTATAAAAATTGTTTATTTGCAAGAAAGCTAATTAGTTGGAATTTATTTTTAAAAATTACATCGTCTAAATGACTACTGTTTCGACGTTTGCACGCGTAACAAGAGCTCCCGTAACATGTTTGGCGCGGGGTGTTAGGTTAAAGTGTTAACGAATTCTTGGCTGAACTTATATATATTTGAGTAGAATAGAAAAGATAGTAATATAGTTGTAGATTAAATAATTCCCGAAAGGAAATTCGGACCAATGCCCGTGGTGTGATTGGTGAAAAAGGAACGAAGGAAGGCTTTCCAAGACCAAGTTATGGACTAATCATGATAAGTTGTTGATAATTGCAGAAGAACGGGTGTCATGTCCCGCCAACACAAAGAACCAAGTCCAACCAAGCGAGGTGACAACGGTTGATATTGGCATGTTGCTATGCCAAGTGACGCGAGAATTTCTATATCGCGATACAGGATTAGTTGCTTCATAGTTCAGTGTGTCTGCAATAGATGCCGCTGTAGTATATATTTGTTTGCTGTGTATGTGGAAGTCGTCACAGTATTTAATCTTTTTTATTTTGTAGATCGTGATTTACAACCCCCTCGCGTGGCGTGTGACAGTTCCAGTAAGGTTACCAGTTCAGAGGGTCAAATACAACTTATACGATAATAAAGGTATATAATACGTGTGGTACTCGGGGACTGCCGCGGTAAAGCTATTGCATAGCATTTTTTATCAACTTATGCAATTATAATATATCGGAGCAGCTCGTCTCGATCCGTGCGAGCTTCGTACAGTCTACTCGCATACGTCTAGTCGCACGCACACAAACACCGTGCCGAAGTCTGCCGAACTGAAGCGACGTTAGACGATGCACGGCTTTCAACGTCGCACCACTGTGTCGGTCGGAGTGGGGGTGTTAGGTTTATTTTCGTTACGGCATTTCTTGATTCGGTCGCTGCGCTCGAAACCCGCGATAAAAGCTATGCAATGGCTTCATAATATTATAATAATAAATCGCTTTATTGTATAACAGATTAATTATAAAGTTAACTTAATATTAAGTAAATACAAGAAGCGGCCTTATCACAACGAGGCAATCTCTTACAGGCAACCATATGTACGTCTATACATATAAAATGACTTGTCCTACCTGGCTGAGTCATCAACACCGAGCCTATACTGGGTCTACAAACTTGATATTAGACAGTTTTTATGTTCCAAGCACAGACTAAGTAAAGAAATTAGTAATTGCACCTCCAAGGGGGTAAAATAAAGAATAAACAGTCGTGTGCTAGTTCGCCATTTTCTAAGTTATAAACAGGAAATAAAAAATGATCATATCACGGGAAGCTAGTACATATGTGGACAGATATATAGGGACAAACCCGCTAGGGTTTAGGCTCTGATGACCTTGCTTACTTGGTGGAAAGACACAATGGTTCTCATCACCATATTTTCTACGAGGCCGTTGCATCATACCAGTCAAACCGACTAATTCACACCGATGTCTGGCTGCCTCACAGTTAAAATCTTTGTTCAATTACTTAATTCGTAAGTTTTATATAAGTTTAAGGTACCGTCGATAGATATAGAAGATCATCGTATTCAACTTCCTCCACTGGATTTGCAGGTGACACAATTGAACATTCAATCATATCAATACCAGACTTCGCCAGACGTATACCAGAAAGATCTTTGCCAAGTCACTCTCCAGCATTGTACGACGAAATGGTGTTCATAGCGGAGAAACTCCCACCAATGGGATTCCGGTCTTACTATTTAGAAATAGAAAGATCTAGAAAGAAGAGGCAAATCATTAAGAAAATGACGAAGAGTAAGAAGAGAAAGTTCTTGACGCGACAGTCGTATAGCGTAAAGGCTTCAGATGACAACCTGATCACGCATTATGATGACGATTATTATTTAGATGACTTGATGCGTCAGCCCACGATTATAGAATTTGCTAACGTGTCAAAGGTACTGTCAAATTTAATTCTAATTTACACGAATGCGCGCTCGGCCTAGTTTAAGCGGTCATCACGCCGCTCTCTACTGCGCTGAGTGTTGTAAGATCAAACCCCACATAGGACAACACTTTGTGTGATCCACAAATCATTGCTCTGAGTCTGGGTGTTCTTTGTGTCCGTTTCTTGTATGTTTGTAAAGTTCCCTGCGACACAGGATTTATTCCTAGTGCGAGCGTTGTCTGTTTTAAAAGAAAATAAATTAATAAAATTTTACCATGAATCACTAGATGGCGGTAGGCATGTGTGACTAGTGCCATCTATACAAAAGAACCCGAACTATTTAGTAGTTATAGTTTCTGCATCACACAATTAGAGTCGGTTCTTAGATATACAAATTCATGTATGAAGAACAGGTTTAAATGTGTACAATCGTTAGTTTAACGTTTTTATCTTGTTTATATCTTCATATCAACAAGACGACGCTTCTATCGTTTGGACGTTTAATAAACAGATACTGATTGATCTTGACAATCGTCTACCCCATTGTTAAAAAGCTTTTGAAAATACATGTGGCACTCGCGGACTGCCACGGTAAAGCTATTGCATAACATTTTTTATCAACTTACGCAATTTGAATGTTTCGGAGCAGCTCGTCTCGATCCGTGAGAGCTTCGTGCAGTCTACACGCATACGTCTAGTTGATCGCACACAAACACCGTGCCGAAGTCTGCCAAACTGAAACGACGTTAGACGATGCACGGCTTTCAACGCCGCACCACTGTGCCGGTCGGAGGGGGGGGTGTTAGGTTTATTTTCGTTACGGAATTTCTTGATTCGATAGCCGCGCTCGAAGCCCGCGATAAAAACTATGCAATAGCTTAAAAACCTTACCTTTTCACGATGTCGTGTACCTTGCAGGATGATTGTCTTCCGTCTTTACATTTTCCTGAAAAGGGTCTTCACGCAGCAACCTTAACGAGCCATCAACCATCTGTACACTTTGAGGTCTATGTTGAGCACTTTAGTGCGTCCTCGTATTAGAGTCATCACTGCCTTTATTCGTCCACCGCTGGGAGTAAAACTCTTCGTAGAAAAGAGATTTTGGCATAACATACAACATTGGTCAGACGTGTTGGTTATAGGGTTTATTTAATCGGTTCTTACAACATCAACGGGAGAAATAGAGGTGGTAGTAATCCGTATTCTGTTTAGTTTTTGTAGGATATTATTTAGAATTTAATTTTATTCACTGTTTCCAGGGCGGAGACAATTCACTGAAAGATTATGACTACGTCTTGACACCAAGAACTAGAACCAATGAGACTGACAAAGTAACCGAAGCTCCTAAAATAAACGGTGATATGGGAGAGTATCGCCCACGGGGCACTTCACCTAATGCAATTATGTGAGTAAACTAATGTATAGTGATGGTTTAATAATATGGAGTGTCACCACTCATAATCCAACTACAGAAGCTGATTAAGCAGGAGAACAGAACTGTGAAGAGAAGGAAAACTTAACACAGGCGCAATACTAGTCTAACCAACTTGGTTGCTGCAGCCTTCTTTCTAAAGAGAAGCTTATGTTCAGAAGTGGACTATTGAAATTTGTTGATGATGAGATGTACCTCAGCACTCCCCGTGAGAGCTCTTATCAGCCATGTTTCTTTTTATTTTAAGAGCCTGCCAAAGTGACTCTACTCTGTCTGATGGAAAGCATGAATAGAATCTATTTAACTACCTCGGTGGCGCAGCTGTAGCGAGTGCGACTGCCACGCTTGAGGTCTCAGGTTCGATTCCCGGGTCGGACCAAATGTTTGTATGATCTATAAATATTTGTTTCGAAGTTTGGGTGTTTTCTATGTATAATATCTATGTATTTACAAAAGAAAAAAGTATATAAGTATTGTATCAGTCAGTCTAGTTATCATAGCACAAGCTCTGCTTAGTTTGAAACTAGATGACGTTTTGTGTCAAATGTCCGAAAATATTATTATTATTATTATTAATCCAAGAGTTGTGGTCAACATGCTCATCGCGAATGTAGATAATGCAATATTGTGACTCATACTGTTTTATTGACGACTTCTCATAAAACATCATTTCTACCTTTCCAGCCCACGTCAATCATACCTTAGATCTTTATCCACCGGATTTCCTACTCCAACACGCACAGAATTGCCTATCTTCAACTCAACCGAAAAATTGGCCACTCACACTGCAAGTACAACTCCTCCTGCCATTACACACCTTTTAACTACTACTATTAACACAGCAACTGTTTATACTGATGATGTAAGTCATAACATCCTTAATGATGAAGAGAATGATGGAGAAGTAACCTGGGAACAGGAGCTCATATTCAGAGAACTGGAAGGAACTGGTTACCATAGTGTTCAAACTTCACATAATTATATCAGAAATGAAGTAAGTAATTTGTCCTAGTGGTGATAGATTAATACAGAATGTCACTACATATTCACTCCGGGGGTGTGGTGAGAGCCGACTAAGGGAGCAAATACGCAAGACAACAGCATCAAACAGCATTATAAAGAGAAGAAAATAAGCCTTACCCGTAGTACCCGAAGTAGTTTCGTTGCGCACGTATTTTTTTAATTGACTTTAGAAAGAATGTTTTTAATGTGGTTATAATTTTAATGTCCGTGTGATGACGGATTAAGAATACATAGTATTACCATCTCTATTCATCCCGTGGGTGTCGTAAGAGGCGACTAAGGGAACAAAGTATTCAGGAAAATATCATTACAAAAAAAAGGAAAACTTGAAACAAACCCTATTCCAACCCGTCTGGCCAACGTGGTATAGTAGGCCAAAACCTCTTTACTAAGGAGAGGCCTATGTCCAGCAGTGGACTGTAAAAGGCTCTTGATGATAATTTTAATGTTTAATTATCTCAGAACTTCTACATTTACGAACTGGTTCGGTAGTTTTTTGTTTGAGTTAATCTAAGTACTTCACGTTTGGAATGTTTCAAATTTGAACAAAATAAAATTTTTATTGGAGTAGAGTTTATGATAATTATATTTTGACATGATATATGTCCATGGAAAACAGAAGTTAATTTTATTGTCACTGGATGATGTCTTTTAAATCCTCATCATCATCATCTCAGCCGCCTTACTGAATTATTTGCATTCGCAATGAGTATGGGGACCACCACTCTTGGATTCTATTCATGCTTTCCATCAGGCAGAGTAAAATCACTTTGGGAGGCCAAGAATAAAAAAAGCCGTAAGACGTCCATCCCCTGCTGAATGTAAACCTCTCCTAAGACTCCACAAAACCGATTCGGTATTGCCCACATCGAACTGTTTCCCACAACTTCCACCAAGCCTACCCACACTCCGTTATTGTCTTTATTAAATCTATCTTTTTTTATTCCAGTACATAAAAATCGAAATAAATCGTGACGTCAACAGGATCTCAAGCATGTTATTATCAAACGGAGTGGTCATAAACTTAGATATAAATATGATGTACTATTTGTCGGACAAGAAAACGTCCAATGACTATATCTTCAGAGCTATGGATACGAATCCGGCGTTCGTATCAAAACATCCCACTTTAACAGTTGTGAAATCAATGATGGTAGAAGAAGTCCACATGGAATTCTCTTCTTACGCGGGACTTGCTTTAAGACTGTACCAAGAGCTACCATATGTAGAAATAGATTGGCGTGTTGGACCGATTCCAGTAGACGACGTAAGCGGCAGAGAAGTTTTTATAAGATATACCACAGATTTGCAAAATAATGGTGTCTTTTATACGGATAGTAATGGACGACAGATAATTAAAAGAATAAAGAATAAAAGATATACATATCAGTTGGTGGACACTGAGGATGTATCAGGTGAGTACGGCAGTATCATATTTTTTAAAAACTAAAGGGTTTTAATATGATTTTTGTAGAAAAGCTTGGGTTAGAGTTTGTTTGTAAATATCATCAGACAAAAACCTTACGAGAAGTATTGTCTTGATGCTCCCATACAGGCGCGTTTTTCGGTCTATGATACTGGATGCGTTATAACGATATCTGTTTTTAGTCCATTATGTATAAAAACGGCCATGAAGTTACATACAGCTACAATAGTAAAGACACAATGTAAGTAGGACACTAGCGTTAAAAACACATTCTGATATTATCGATCGATAATTTAACGTTCCTGCATGGTAGAGCCTTCAGATCTGTGCCAATCTTACCTTCTCTATCCTCTTGGAGGAGCACTCGATAATCAGCGAGATATAATCGGCCAAAACTTTTCTCATAATGAGAAACTTATGTCCAGTAGTGGACTATTGAAAGCTGTTGATGATGGTGACTCAAAGGATGATAATATACTTGTATCTCCTGAGCTTTAAAAGGTAAAATGCGACAGAATTCGCCATTAGGTGATTTATCAACTTATTTTGCTTCTATACCATAAAATAACTCCACTTCACCCGTGAAATGACGAACCCTTATCACCACAATAACATTTAATTATAATATAAAACTTCTCAAATATCTCTATTTCTTTTCAGCCAATATTTATCCGATAACATCTAAAGTGTACATCGAAGACACAGACAAAAATATTCGACTCTCAATTTTCCCTGACCGCGGTGAAGGTTGCACGTCTTTGGCCGATGGAGATATTGACATCATGGTACATAGACGACTCGCAACAGATTATAATGGACCTTCTGACAACAGCAACGGCACTGCAGGTGAAACAGCTTCAGTAATCAGAGGAAAACATCGTTTATATCTATCAAAAGCTGACTACAAACCTAACAAATTCTTCGAAAAGAAATTCGCCAAAGAGTTGGAAATACATCCACAAGTCTTCACATCAGCGCATCCATTCTACGACTCCAGTATTAGTTTTAACAATTGGAGTGAATCCAGAAACGAGTATTCTGCTTTGAATAAGAAAGTACCCATAGGTGTCCACATATTGTCATTTGAGAAATGGAACGAAAAACTCTTGATTCGTCTGGAAAATATTTAGAAACAAACGATGTGGTCAAAAACGGAGTGAAAATTGTTAATATTTTAGATCTATTCAAAGATTATTTGATAACAAGCTGTGATGAGACGATGTTGGGTACGAATGTTTTGCGTTTGGAATATTTTAAGATGGAATTTCAAAAAGACAAGTTTGTGAAGAAATTTAATGAGGTCTACGGCAATGGTAGTAATTTAGAGTTTGCTGATGATGGCATTAGGCAGAATGATGAAGTTAACTGGTCTACAGCAATAAGATTGGTTCCACAACAGATGAGGACGTTTGTGTGCAATTATAAGATTGTTGGCAAAATGGTTTAAGTTTGATATGCTGTTTGATTATACTCTTGAGATAAATGAGATAAAGAAAGAACGAAGCAAACTGTGATACATAAAAATTTTGAGTAATTTCATCAACAGCCTTTTACAGTCCACTGTTGGACATAGGCCTCTCTTTAGCAAGGATGTTTTGGCTTACTATTCCACGCTGGCCAGACAGGTTGGAATAGGGTTTGTCTCTAGTTTTCCTTCTCTTTGTAATGATGTTGTGTTGTATACTTGGTCCCTTAGTCACCTTTTACGACACCCACGGGATGAATAGGACCACATGAACAATTGCGTAAATTGGTCCAAGAATAACGATGTCTGCATGGACGTTGCCAGAATTTGCGTCTACATCCACATATACTATTAATCAGTATAAAATATAGAATTATAGATTTGATTTGATTTGATTGACATCAGATTGAGGGTCAGCCTTAGAAAGACTTGAGACACTGGCATAGAAAATTATATCTGTGCCCTGGTTGAGAATCGAACCGACAACCTCCAGCTTCAATATAAATATAATAAAAATAAATAAAACAATAAAAAACAAAATATAACAAATTTATTTATTCTTATAACTACACCATGATTACTAATACATTATATATTTTATTTTATATTTTTTTTTGTAACTTCAAGTTTTTTTTTAATGATTTAGGTGACAAACGAGCACACGAGACATACTATGGTAATACGCTAGATGATACCTTAGTCAAATTAGTTAATTTTTATCATCTGTCAAAACGACAATTTTGTATGAAAAATGTATTAAATACCTAATTGTGAAGTCACTGTTTTAGACTACTCAATTGAACAATATATTTCACTGTATATTTGATTGAAATTCGTAATAATAATAAAAAGCTATGTTAATTGTATTTGCCGAGATGTTTCGCGATATTAGCTTTAATGAAGTGGACATTGGTAGTTATTTACGATACAGTCATCTACCCAATTACCGCCGGCCATGGATGTCTGCAACTCGAAATTCACGATAGTGTTGCCACTTTTGAATGACCCCTTAAAATGGGGGGAAGGGTTAGGCTTACTTGATGAAAAGCACAGAACAGAGACAAACGTTAGAAGTGCGATCAATAGCAAATCCCAAGAGATTCTTTGTCAATATTATACACACATAACGAAGTCTGAACTAATTAGTTTGAATATAAATCCTAAACACCATTTACAATGTAATTAAAATTCAACCTTATGTCTTACCAATAAGGTAGCGCTTCACTTTTCCTAGAATAAACAGTGACTACCAAATATTTTCGAAATATTTCCACAGATGCAGTTCATTGCGTGCTCTCGAGGTGACAATGTCATTAGTACTCAAACTTAACACGCAATGGATGACTGTATTTATAGATTAGATTGTAACGGTTCGAGTATATTTGCTTTCAGAGATATGCCGAAATGCCGGCCAACTTCCTATTCCTTTATTCTCTGTTCTGTGATGAAACCAAAGAGTTTAACTCCGATTTTCTACGGAGTCGAGGTATCCGATTTTTTTTTAATATCAATACGACTTTTTTCTTTTAAATCAATTTTTATAAAACCCTTAACTTAACCGACAACCCATTTAAATAAGAATATTAAATAGAACCAAGTAAATAATATCAAATTATAAATTCTGATAAAATGTATGGTCCGATATTAACAGCTGTGTTCGGACGTCGCCAGAATTATTTCTAGGGAGTGCGTCTTTGGGGGCAGGAAGAAAAGGGAAGGGGATTCCCACACGGGGAGGGGAGGCATCTACAAGCCGTAGGTGGCCCGAGGTACGTCAGGGTTCCAGGGATTTCCTTACTAGGGTACACTTGGTTCTCCATCTACTGGTAACTGAGGTGGTGTGCGGATTTTGGTTGATGCGAGTCCGACATAACCACTTTTCGGCGGTTTCTGTGGGGATTTCTGCACAAAAAAGGGGGGTGCGTCTTGCAGGGATTTCCCTTCTAGAGTACTCCTGGTTCACCGTCTACTGGTACCTGAGACGGAGTGCACTTTCAGTCGATTCGAGTCCGACACAACCATCGTTAGGTGGAACCCGGGGGATTTCTGAACAGGAAAAATAAGAGTGGAAATAAGTTAAAAATGTGTTTTTTTTTATGTATTTTCTTTTCTACCCACCCCTTGCATCCTCCGGCGTCCAAGGCTGTGTTGCCACCCTTTAAATGGTATCTCCTCCCTACCTCCCACTCTCCTCTGTACAACATTGATTTATTGTGAGGCCAGAAGCTATAACTCTATCGATATAACAAGATTCGTAAAGTGTACGGTTGTTTTTAAAACAAAAACTTTCAGTATATTTTTTAAACGCACCCATTAGTAATAAATCCTGTGTCGCGGGGGTCTTTACAAACATACATGAAACAGACACAAAGAACACCCAGACTCAGAACAACAATTTGTGGATCACACAAAGTGTTGTCCCATGTGAGGTTGAACCTGCTCAGTGTTGTAGAGAGGCGAGGTGACCGTTACACAATCCGTGTAAAATATATTAAAAAAAAAAAATATAACATCGGACCATAGATTTAACGTAAATAGGTATTGGGTTATATTAATATGGATAAGACACTTAATATACGGAGATAGGTGTACGTAATATTCAAATATCTAGTGATCAATAAACTGTAAAGTGAAAGCTATGTTTTCTAATTTAGCCTTGGAGTGGTTTATGGTAGAAACACCACATATTCCTGGCCTCAGTGTGATGGCGTCCGGCAGATCGTAAGACAAGACCACCATCATCATTAGCTTCCGGCAGTCTACTGCTGGCTAGGCCTCTCCTTTGCAGAGGTTTCAGATTATACCACGCTGGCCAGACGGGTTTGTTTGTTTCAAGTTTATCTTCTTTTCCAGCGATGTTGTCTTGCACATTTAGTTATTTAGTCACCTCTTACGTCCCCTACAGGAAGAGTAAGTGTGGTGACACTTTGTATTCTTAATCAGTCACTACAGGGAGTCAAAGAAAAGTCTATTTTGTAAAAACCAAGTCTGAATTCACTGTTATTCCAGAATCCCGGTGTCTTATCCATACTATTGTATAATATCTAAGCTTACTGCTACAAATACATACATAAAATTAAAAAAAAAACATGATATCTTTATTATTTCTTAAGGAGACGAGACGAGCACCGAAGAATGTGAGGAGCAGAACCTTAGAGCATCTTTCTAATCATATAGTTCAGAATACCACCGTTACGGAAGTAAGTTAAGTCCACTTCCGTGTCGAAACGGACTTTCACTTGGAATGATTTGCCATTGTCCACCTGTGGGCAAAGGATAGAACAATTAAAAAATACACACACACACACACACACACAACGCCATCTAGTTTCAAACTAAGCTTATGCTATGATAATTAGACTGACTGATAGAATACTTATATACTTTTTTTGTAAATACATATATATTATACTCCGAAACAAATATTTGCACATCATACAAGCATTTGATCCGACCCGGGAATCGAACCCGAGACCTCGAGCACAGCAGCCGCATTCGTTACCGCTACGCCTTCGATAGTTATTTAACCAGTGTCCAACATACGGCCGTCTGATTTTAAACTACAGTTCTTAAGCTTGATGGCTTTGAAACCGAGGAAGTACCTTTGAACGAGCTCTTTATTTTGTGCCACTTATATTTTCATTATTTACGAGTCAGTTTTATCACAAACTAGCTTACCCCGCGAACTCTGTTCCGCCTTAGAGGCAATAAATAAGCAGAATTTGGATTTTGCCGCGGTCGAACCGGATAAAAAGTATCCAATGTCCGTCTTCTGGTTCTAAGCTACCTCCCCACCTATTTTCAGCTAAATCCGTTCAGCCGTTCTTGAGTTATAAGTGGTGTAACTAACACCACTTTCTTTTATATATATAGGATATAAAAATTAACACCTAAAATGTACCTCGTTACTTCTAAAATGACACTAGCGACAACTTTGTTAGGTAGAGAGCCATGCTGATGTGAACACGACCGGGGCAGTACTACCCTCCCACAGAAGACCAACCTAAAGCGACAGCATCCGTGTTGTCGTGTTTCGTTGGTGAGTGCGAGACCGGAGACCCATTGATGCAGAGGTCAGTTCTCGTGGTAACTGTGTGAGCCTTGTACTGTCACGATGACTGTCATGCCTTTTACGTCTCCAAGCGGAACGTGAAGAAGCATCTCACTAGGCTTCCATAGTGTGGGTCACCATACTGTATTGCCTACATTCACAATGGTATGTGAATATGGTATGGTATTCACTATGGTGATCACTACTCTTGGATTCTATTTATGCTTTGCTTGATGATGGACATCAAGGTAGAATAGTCACTTTGGCAGGCTCTTGAAATAAAAAACTGTCACAGAGAGCAGACATACTATAGGCGAAATATTAGGTAAAGAGAAGCAGGTTCACTGGACAGTAAGTGATTACCATCGTCCACGGCCACCTGCTACTAAACAGTCATAATAGCGTTACCATCCATCCATCCTCAAGATCAGAGGAAGAGGGGACTTTGAGACACAGAAAATATGATCGTTTTCTTCACACAAAGGTTTATTCTCGGGTATCGAACCCACGACATTTGGCTTAGCAATCAACACCACTAACCAGAAGACCAACAACCCCGCCAACAGTAAGCTAAAACAATTACCTGAACAGTAATGATGACTCCAGGGTTGACTTCCTCTGGTAAGTTGATGGTGAACTTCTCACTGCCGTTCAGGCCAAAGGTCTCAGCGTTCTCCCCTTCGAGGAACTGGAGCGGAATGATACCCATACCCACCAAGTTCGATCGGTGGATGCGTTCAAACGACTCTGCGATTACTGCCTTAATACCCTGAAAGGAAAAAATACACCGGGTGTTACAACTGTCCGTGTGGTGACGGATTAAGAACAGAGTGAGTCTACTTCATCCTGTGGGTGCACCGGAAAGCAGCATGAGAAGAAAAACTTGGAACAAACCCCCCTTTTTTATCGTGTGAGGCTCCCTTGGGCCGTCCCCGTTCCCACTGGCGTTTGTGGCATGGTGGTGAGTCGGAATCGGACCGACTAAAGCCACACGACATGCCATTCAGCGCCTAAGAGACGAGGGATTTGGGAACAGTTATGATTACGACCTTTGGACTCAAATCCATTTTTTTTAACGTGTGCAAGCCCCCTCGGGCCGTCACCCCACCGGGGTTTACGACAGGGTGGTGTTTCGGAACTCCGAACATCCGGACTCTAATCCTATACCAACCCGCGTGGTATAATAGACCAAAACCTCATATATCAACATAGCTCAATGTCCAGACTAAAAAAATGGTTATGATATGAAACGAATTTAATTTTTTTTAATGGCATGCACATGACCAGTATATCTTGAACTGTTATTGTACAGACTTTCGCACTATGACAGGTCACATATATAGTTCTCAGTTCTGCAAAATTAATGTGATTGCTACTTGTCCCTCAGCGGCGTTGTTTAAGCTTTTACTGGCTGAATTGGCGACGTCTTAGTTCACCACCTGGTATTATTATATCTTATAGTGTTAATATGTATGCACGGACATGTATGAGTTATATGTATGTGTATTATACATGTATGTGTTATATATTATGTGTTTATGTAAGTGTATTTGCTTATTTATGGTCAAACAAGTCTATATATACTAAACACGTGCCCCTACCTCATATTTTCCCTGCATTCCCAATCGGTTGACTGGCAAAAAATGCCTTAGGCATCAAGTCCACCGATGCATGTATTTGTGCGTAAAGTTGTAAATAAATAAATATAACACTTACTAATAGATAAGGTCCCTTCGCAGCCCAGTCACGACTCGATCCTGACCCATAGTCCTTGCCCACGATGGCTATCAGTGGGACGTTTTCTGACGTGTACCTATACAACAAAATGTCGATTAAAAAACATTGAAAAATAAAATAGAGCAATAGTTGGTGGGATGACTGGCGTTCCTTGGGCGAGACCTTCATTCAGCAGTGGACGGCGATAGGTTGATTGATTTGATTTGAGTTGTGATCACAGGTTATATGCTTATCTTAACATTTTACTCGATGGTGTAGCTGAAGCGAAAGCGACTGTTGTGCTTATTCTGGGTTCGATTCGCGGGTCGGACTAAATGTTTGTATGATCTACAAATGTTTGTTTCGAAGTTTGGATGTTTTCCATGTATAATATGTGTGTATTTACAAAAAAAAAGTATATAAGTATTCTATCAGTCAGTCTAGTCAGTCAAACAAAAAATATACAACAGCGCCATCTAGCGAAGATAAATCGAACTACGGAGTACAATGAACTACGAAGCAACTAATAATCCTGTATCGCGAAATAGAGATTCTCGTTGTATTTAGCATATATACAACATCTCAACGTCAACTATTAGGCCGTGGCCCGCCAGGCCAGATCACCTTGCCTGGTCGAAGGATCCTCCCTCTGTATTGGAGGGACATGACACACGTTCCTCTACAAGCATGAATAAATAGCATTTCTGCGATATAGTGTTGTAAATGCAATTCTTGCTTTAAATTTTAGTTTATATATAATTTGCCCAATCGTGGTATCCACTCTAGTACACTTCGGCTCCAGCGACCATCGGTTCGTCTGGAGACATGGCCGGCCCACTTCCACTTCAGCATACTGATTCTCCGTGCGATGTCAGTTACTCTAGTTCTCTGTCGAATAACCTCGTTACGAATTTTATCAGCCAGAGAAACGCCCAGCATCGGATGCTGAGCTACTTTAAACTTATGGACCAGTCCAATGGTGAGTGTCTACGTCTCGGCTCCGAAATTAACACATGAAAAACCGCGAAAGAAACCGCAGGGCATATAATGTTAGTGTTAGTGTAAATAGCTTACCTGTCAGCAGCATCGAATATGTCCATAACATCACCACTGGGATGATGAGTAGTCTTAGGACCGGGTGTCGGCGCCATCTTGTTCACCAGCCGAATGTTCGCGAACGTTCCACGGGACATGATCGCGTCATTGCCACGCCTGGAGCCGTAGGAATTGAATTCTCGTGGAGTCAGACTGGAAAAAATCGGTTTTTACTAATTCTGTTGTTCGAAAACTAAAAATCACTAAAAATTAGTGTTCTCCTCTTCAGTGGTAGCGAATCCGACTACTGTGCTTGAGGTCTTGGGTTCGATGCCCGGGTCGGACTAAATGTTTGTATGATCTGCAAATATCTGTTTCGAAGTTTGGATGTTTTCTATGTATGACATGTATGTATTCACAAAAAAAAAGTATATAAGTATTCTATCAGTCAGACTAGCTATCATAGCACAAGCTCTGCTTAGTTTGAAACTAGATGGCGTTGTGTGTCAAATGTCCGAAATTGCTTCACGCTTTCAATTTTAGTTTAGTGACGCACCAACAGTATTAGCACCTTGTCCAATCATTTCGTGCTTTACCTAAACATTAAAAGCCTACTAATATCATAAATTTTGAATGTTTAACTCTTCTACGAAAAAATTACTGGACGGATTTGAAACTTTTTTTTTGAAACTTTACAGTAATATAAGTTATACATCGGCATAACATATAGGTTACAATTTGTATTGATTTTATGTTATTTTGGTCGTAATAGTTATATTACGACCGACGATACATGTCAATGAAGTCGGCAAAAAAATCTCGCCTCTGAGAGTTATCTTGGCGTACGCTGCCTAAACCATTGAAGTTACACAAAGATGATGTACCGTAGGATTGTTTGTATGTTAAAAAAAATATATTCATTTTAAAATGATTTGTTACGAAACTTAATGTGGCAGACCAAATGTGAACGAAGCCGCGGGCAAAAGCTAGTAAATAATATAGCAAGACATACAAGATATATTGCTTTAACACTTACCCTCTAGCCGCCAGATATCTGGCCGCTGGTGAATTCCTAGCGATGGACCCGGCCGGAGAGATGTGATCTGTGGTCACAGAATCACCCAGGAGTAACAGACAGCGAGCGTCCTGGACTCCTTGAGCTAGTTTTAGTTCCTGAAGAGTAGTAAAATATATCTTATTTAAAAATATTTTGTTACGTAAAATGGGTGAGTAGGGATCCTACCAAGAATTTAGGGCTCAAGTCGTACACCTGCTAATCGACAGACGAGACTCTGACAAACAAACATTCCGATTAGCGGCAATATGATCGACATCTATTACGTCGGACCAAAACACTGCCGAAAAGTGGGCGTTTCATATGCCTCTGCCTACCCTTCCAGGGAAACAGTCGTGATTTTATGTGTATATGAATCACAATCAGTTGTGTCGTAGAAGATTTTGTAAACATACTAGAACACAGAGTACCCAGACTCAGAACAACAATTTGTGGATCACACAAAGTGTTATCTTATATAGGGATCGAACCCACAACATTTAATGCAGAAGAAAGCGGCAAGGCGATCACTTACACCACTACGCTATTGGTATAATCAGACGCTACGCTGTTCATATATTAAAATAACCATATTTCTCTATAGGACAAACTCTTCCATTTAAAAATTTTTGCCGTACTAGCACTTAACGTGTTGTGTACAGTAGGGGGTTACTTGTTTTCCAAATAAAACCATTGTGAACTTATCTGCTGTCCTGACAAGCCATTTATTTGATTGCTACATTCATATACTCGCGGTAACTTTTATACTGAGCACGGTAAACAAACGATATCGTGATTCAGAGAACTCATACAGCGCCATCTAGTTAGTTAAAGACAACACTTGTATTAGTTACTTGTATTCCGTTCTGCGTTCATCGTGGACCTAATTAAAGGTTTGTGTTCGTTATAGACAAGGACTCTACTCCAAGAGTCGTGATCACCATACTTAAATGCAGACAATGCAATATGGTGACCTAGTGAGATGCTTTTTCACGCCACATTTGCGACGTAAAAGGCACGACAGTCATCGTGGCAGTGTAAAGCTCACACACTTGTCACGACAACTGTGACCACTGCATCAATAGGCTTTCGGTCTCGCACTCATCAACGAAACACGACAACACGGATGCTGTCGCTTTAGGTTGGTCTTCTGTGGGAGGGTAGTACTGCCCCGGTCGAGCCGCCCCTTTCGTGTTGACGTTTGATAGTTGTTACCTCAGAACTTCGGAATTTATTTATGGACTTGTTATACTCTATGTTTAAGGGTATTCTCGTTTAACTCTATTCAAATTACCAGAAACAAAGTTCACCTCTTATAAGAAACGCAGGATACCTACGTCGTATTGAAGTTATACTTTTTTTAAGCGCGTAAGGTAAAAATGATGAGAGTAAACTCTTACGATACACGAGCGTGGGTATGCTCGTGTATCGTAACGAAACACTAATACCATAAAATTAACTGGTCAATATTTTTTTTTAGTTATGTATTATATTCTTTTATGATGTTTAAATGTGGAGGGACTGGACGGGATGTGTGTACCTCTATTTCGCGATACAGGATTAGTTGTTACTCCGTAGTTCGATGTGTCTTCGCTAGATGGTGGTGTAGTATGTATTCTGTTTACGCTGTATGTGGCTTTCGCCACATTAAATACCATTAGTTTAACTAGACAATGCGCTATAATAAAGCTACTAAATACCTTTTTTTCTATTATTAGTGTCGTTTTCTCTACAAACAGAGGATAACGCGAAGGATAACATTTTTAGAAAGATTTTTATCTTGTTACGCCAAAGAAGTTTGACTTCTTACGTGTACACATAATACACAGACGAGCAGACAGTTCACCTAGTAGAAAGTAAACACCGCAACCCATGAGCGTCTGCAATTCAATGGATTCTATCACACTTGAAATGTTTTGAAATATAATTACATAAAATGAACATGTAGTTAGCCTTACCCTGGTCATTCCATCGAAGAATGGTGGTTTCTTGATGTATGTAGAGTTGGGGTCCCAGCCGTACAGCTTCCCCTGGGGTACGGACAGGGCCTGCCAGGATGGTGACCCTTGTTCGATCTTCTCATACACCTGTTAAGAAGAAACATGTTAAAAAATGTAATAATTGAACATACTCAAGGTTGATCTCGGTGGTAAGGGTTAGGAAAGCGAAGTGACATCTTGTGGGTGTCGTAAAAGGCGACTAAGGCAGCAAACCACACAAAAAACAGCACAGCATGTTTATAAAAACTAAGTACACTATTGGCGTGGAGGTATGAATATGTCATAAACAATTTTCTTCCTTTTTCTAAGAGCCTCCCAAAGTGACTACTCTGCCTGATGGATAGCATGAATAGAATCCAAGAGTTGTGGTCACCATACTCATTGTCAATGAAGATAACACACACTATGGTGGCCTAGTGGGATGTATTTTCACGCTCCACTTAAAGGGCCTGATTACATAGCACATCTCGCACACGACCACGTGTTTCCAAACTAGATAAAGACTGTCTAGGTAGTAGAGCCACGCTGAATTCAGCACGAGCGTGCCGGCTCGACCGGGGCAGTACTACCCTCCCACAGAAGACCAACCTAAAGCGACAGCAAACGTGTTGTCGTGCTTCGTTGGTGAGTGTGAGACCGGAGGCCCATTGATGCAGGGGTGACAGTTATCGTGGTAGCTGTGTAAGTCTTAATGTCATGTCTTTTACGTCCCCAAGCGGGGCGTGAAATAGCATCTCACAAGGCCGCCATTGTGTGGGTCACCATACTGCATTGTCTGCATTTGCAATGAGTATGGTGACCACAACTTTTGGATTCTATTCATGCTTTCCATCAGGCAGAGTAGAGTCACTTTGGTTGGTTCTTAAATAAAAAAAATACGTGAAAATATTGGTCTGTTACAACAGAGAAATCCGTATAGTGATAGTTCAAGTTATACTGGTCGGTGATATTAAACGATCGCATTTGGACTTTTAACCAATCTCTAGTATTATCTAATGCATATTTATACAAAATAACTAATGAATGTAAATAAACACAAATTGGTGGATATGCGCAAACGCATCGCTTCATGTCTTTTGTTTCCTTAAACATCGCCCAGATAACTAAATCAGTATGCCTTGTAATTCGAAATAGGCAGAACGGTTTGGTCCAGAGTCGGCCACCCATCCGCGTTAAGTGAAATTAAAGTTTTAAGACAAAAATGTGTGTTTTGTTGAAACAATAAGAACTGTGTATGTAAAACTATTAACAAATAATAAATATGTCGGACATTTAACACACAACGTCATCTAGTTTCAAACTAAGCAGAGCTTGTGCTATGATAACTAGACTGACTGATACGATACTTATATACTTTTTTTTTTGTAAATACATACATATTATACATAGAAAACATGAAAAACATCCAAACTTTGAAATAAATATTAGCAGATCATACAAACATTTGGTCCGACCCGGGAATCGAACCCGAGACTCAAGCACAGCAGTCGCATTTACTACCGCTACGTCATCGAGGCAGTCAAATGTAAGTTTACAGCTGTATATTTTTTCGAATTTGTTAATACAATAAACAAATAGCATCCCTTAGATAGAAATTAAGAGATAAAGGGATATAGTTATCAGCAGCCTTTTACAGTCCACTGCTGGACGTAGGCCTCTCCTTAGCAAGGAGGTTTTGGCCTACTATACCACGCTGGCCAGACGGGTTGGAATAGCGTTTGGTTCAGTTTCCCTTCTCTTTAAAATGATGCTGTCCTGGTAGTTTGCTCCTTAGTCGTCACCCACGCCACAATTATTTTCGGGGGGGTACATGTAATTTCCTTACTAGAGTACACATGGTTCCTCGGCTACTGGTACCTGAGACGACGTGGGGTTTTTGGTCGGTTTGAGTCCGACATAACCACCTTGCGGTGGTATCCATGGGGACGGCCGCACAAAAAAAAAAACAATAAAACAAAACGGATGAACATTTTTTTGTCGCCATAATTCTGAAAATAATTATTGCGATTCCCATGTGTGTATATACAGACTGACTGGTGAGATACCTTCAATATTTGAGGACGTGATAGTACGCGAACATATATCATGAAATAAAATAACATAAAAACGAAATATTAAATAACTTCTTAGTAAACTTCGTACACAGTACACCGAGAGCCCAGTATTTAACTGCGGAATACTTGGACACCGCGCGGCCGCACGTGTCTATCAACACAGAATACATAGGTACCTACACTGTACAGCTGTTGCCTATGTAGCGGGATGGAGGGCGGGGGTGGGTGCCGCCGCGCCGCTCGTGACTAGATCAACGTAAACACTGCGGCGAGCTTAGGGAGTATAATATCCAAATTTCACTTATTTTTTAGAGACATTTCGATAAAAAATAAGCACCTATTTTTTTATATTAAGTTAACGAGAATCGAGTACCGAGTACTCTCCATAAGTATTGAAGATATCTCACCAAGTCACAGTGTATATCAGTTGTCTAGTACTCATAGTACAAGCTCTGCTTAGTTTGGAACTAGATGGCGTTGTGTGTTAGACGTCTGAATAATATTACGGTATACCGTAATAGTAGAACTGCAATTGATTTTATTAAAACACTTAACCGAATAATTTTGCTAGTGTGAATGGCATATATATGCTTTTTTTGGCATATTTACCAAAATAAACTGTTCCAGACCAATAACAGCATAGTGCGATTAAAGTCAAACTCTAAAACATTAGTTACCTTTACGTTCCCTAGATGGAGCTGTTACAAACTTAGATCGCGCTATCGTTGTGCTACACGCGTTAGTGTATAAGGTCTACGAGCATTTTTAATCCGGGTAAAGTTGTAGAGGCCATCCGAGGCCAACAGCTAAACGTCATATCAAAAAAAAATAAAAAATTGTATGACGAGAACAAACCTGTAGTTTAGTACAAGGCGACAGCCAATTAAACCGTGGAGTACTACGAACCCATAGTACAGTGCACGTTGGTTGGAGTATGCCCGAGTCAAAAAACAAATTCCATTTTTGACCTCAAAATCTTCAATTCCGCACAAAAAGTAACTCTATTTTAACACTCAAAACCCTCATTGAAGGCTATGAGGTTTAAATGTGGATTACCCATAGATTTGAAATCTTAACTTTACCCTCAAAACACTCATACATCGGAAAGTTGTAGTTGGGACTTAGAAAATTTATCGTTCAGAAAAAAAAGTGTTTTTTCTAATAATTTGAATTTTTTTAAACCAATTGATAAACTTCAAAATTTACCAAAATGCTGTTTTTGAGTACTAAAAATGTCAAAAGAGAAAAATAAAAATAAAAAAATTTTGTATTATCCCATTTGGTAAGGAATACTCCTCTACATAAAAGAAGTGGGGGTAAATTTAATGGGAGGTTACATCATATGAGGTTTTTGAGGTTCAAAGCCGTATAGGATAATTTTTATATGGTTTGAGGTTTTTTTAGGGTCAAATATTGATTCTATAGTTCTGATTTTACCCTCAAAGTTGTAAAACTGTCCGTAAGTAGGATTTTGAGGTAAAAACTCAGACTACTTTCTATGTTAAATCCAATCTAAAAAAAATCAAGCTGACCCTCGAAAACCTCATTGAAGATTTTGGTGGTAAAATATGAATTTACTTTTTGACTCGGGTGGTGACCACAACTCTTGGATTCTATTCATGCTTTCTATCAAGCAGAGTAGAGTCACTTTGGCAGGCTCTTAATATAGACAATATAGTCCAAGTTCGTGACCCATACGTACGCCGTGTTCTTAACAATTTCAAAATAGTCTTATATTTCAAAAGCTTTCTATAAAGTAAAGCTGTGTAGCGAATCAGTTAAAACATCCAGTTATCAAAAAAATGGCGTAAAATTTCATTTCAACCGGTACATTTTATTTCTATTACGTTAACGGACTTTAAATATACCGGGGTTCAACTTATACTGGTCACTTAACGGTGCAAAGTATTAGTGGTTACGCAGTCGTTGATGTCTTTTTGAAATGTCTCTTTCACTCATCAAGTAAATTACAATAGTTGTCTTTGTCTAATGCTGCATGTGTATCGTTAGTGTTGAAACTCAAAAGTCGATATTGGTCGGTATTTTTTGTTTATTGAAGCAAATTTTCTTAAAGAAGTAGCGTATTGTTTTAATATGGTAGTAGTATTTTAAGTACGACTAATATGGGACCAAAATATCTATATTTGTATTTGGTCCTAACCAAATTATAAAAAATAGGAGATTCAGGAGCATGGGAGTTGATTATACTTTTTTTAAATCCCAACTCATATTATAAATGCGAATGTTGGTTTGTTTGTCACGGTTTCACGACAAAATTCGCAATCATATGATAATCTAGCATAGCATGCCAAGTATTGCTTTAAATATATATCTCTATCACACTATATCACATCACATTACATCAAACACACACCATATCACCATATCTTACCTCATGACCTCATATAAAAACACACCACATCAGCACTCAATGTCAATGTAACCAACGAAAGTCTAGACCACACAACACAGGGAATCCTAGTGTGAGGTCTAGGGCCTCCATCCGCGTATATTTGATTTGTCTGAGACATTTTTTTTTATATGTATGTCATAACCAGAAAAAAAAAAGTGTCCCAATCACAGTGCATTTGACACGTCACGCGCATACTCACAATAAGATGAAGTCGAATCGGAACCAATTATTATTATTGCAATATCTATAAGCAGGTAATCTGTCAATCAACAGCCTTTTACAGTCCACTGCTGGACATAGGCCTCTCCTCAGCAAGGAGGTTTTGGCCTACTATACCACGCTGGCCAGACGGGTTGGAATAGGGTTTGTTTCAAGTTTTCCTTCTCTTTGTAATGATGTTGTCTTGCATACTTTGTTCCCTTAGTCGCTTCTTACGACACCCACGAGATGAATAGGGGTGGTAACACTATGTATTCTTAATCCATCACCATACGGACAAGGTAATCTGTGACCAACATGAAACATGGTATGTGTCGCCCCTCTACACCCCTCTAGGCCGCCATAGCGAGGGTCACAATACTGCATTGTCCTCATTCGCAGTATGGCGACCACCGCTCTTGGATTCTATTCATGCTTTCCATCAGGCAGAATAGAGTCACTGTTAGGCTTCTATCAAAAAAAACCACTGCGCCGCGATCCCTCATCAGTACTCTTATCGTGATAGCTATATAACCATTCGTCTAATTTACATAATGTAAGAGACAAAGTTCACCTACATTAAATACCCAATACGACAATTGTGTCTTTGATAAGAAATTGATAAACACTCTTCAATGTGCATTGTAAAGAAAGCGTTCAATTTAACTGTGTTTATGACTCATTACAAGTACCTGGAAACCGACCTTTGCTCTGTATTTTTTTTTGATAAATCTAACAGACAATCGACTAACTAACCATTTTTTTTTGATAAATCCCTAATTTTATCACATAGATAAGTGCCAAAACGAGCCTATTAGACAACGCCATCTACTGAAGTATTTAGCTTTTGCGTTGCTGTGTCGGTAAAGCAGCATTTACCTTCG
Source organism: Hypercompe scribonia (assembly GCA_949316085.1). Taxonomy (NCBI): domain Eukaryota; kingdom Metazoa; phylum Arthropoda; class Insecta; order Lepidoptera; family Erebidae; genus Hypercompe; species Hypercompe scribonia. Next base: position 10,590,733 of record OX438995.1, read on the forward strand.
TATTCTAATGACATTGTAGCAGTTTTTCATTGCTTGAAAACACGGATAAAACAACGTTCTCTAAAAATGCAATCTAGCTTGATCGATTTATCACCCCCGAAACCTCTTATTTGTGTGGAAATACCCACGGATACCACCGAAAGGTGTTATGTCAGACTCCAACCGAGCAAAAACCGCACGTCGTCCTAGGTACCAGTAGCCGGGGAACCAGGTGCACCCTAGTAAGGAAATCCCTAGAACCTCGACGTTTCTCGGGCCACCTTCGGCTTGTAGATGCCAAACCCCAGTGTGGGAACCTCCATATCCCCTTTTCTTCCTGCCTCCAAAAGAACGAGCGCGGTCCATAACGCTCGCATCGCCACCCCACCCCCCGAATCCCCTGACAAACATGATGATCTATATACACAAAAGAAAGTGGTGTTAGTTACACCACTTATAACTCAAGAACGACTGAACGGATTTAGCTGAAAATTGGCGGGGAGGTAGCTTAGAACCAGGAGACGGACATAGGATACTTTTTATCCCGTTCGACCGCGTTTCAGTCCAAAATCTGCTTATTTATTACCTCTAAGGCGGAACAGAGTTCGCGGGGTAAGCTAGTACTATATAAAAGGCCTTTAGTTTTTTTTTTAAATAGACAAACATATAAGAAACGGACCCAAAGATCACCCAGACTCAGAACAATAATTAATTGATCATACAAAGTAATCTGGATTTGAATCGACAACACTCAGCGCAGTATAAGCGTGGGGAAGGCACATTTAAACGGTTCTAGGAGGGATCTGGATGAGGTAATAACAGCTGTTCTCGGATCCCTCCTACCTCAGACGCAGAGTGGCACACCGTGTGGTTTTAGTCGGTCCGATTCCGACACACCACCCCGCCGTAAACCCCGGTGGGTGACAGGCCGAGGGGGTTTTCACACGTTAAAAAGAAAAAAAAAAGTGGTTTAAACGGTCACCACGCTGCTTTCTACTGCGCTGAGTGTTGTGGGTTCAAATCCCACATGGGACAACACTGTGTGATCCACAAATTGTTGTTCTGAGCCTGGGTGTTCTTTGTGTCCGTTTCTTGTATGTTTATAAAGTCCTCGCGACATAGGAAAACCAACAGAACATCGCAAAAACAGAAAGTAAAATTTACTTAGTTCACAGACATATGTTTTTTCTATATGAGACAATAGAACCTAGCTACCTGCTATTGTCTATGCGCATAATCAGACCCCCGGCCCAAGTAACGGAAGGTAACTATTAAACTACGAGATTAATTCGGCTTTCTAAACTTACAAAAACATCCCTTATTTTAACTTACAAAAAAAAACTATATTATTAAAAAGATGTATAGGATGGGCCACGAATTTGTTAACATTTGAAAAGATCGTTTAAAAAAACCACGTGATATATTATAAAAATTATTTATTTACAAGAAAGCTAATTAGTTAGAATTTATTTTTTAAAAATTACATCGTCTAAATGGCCACCGTTTCGACGTTTGCACTCTTCTAAGCGAGCACCGAAACTTTCGAATACTCGTCGGTAAAGAGACCGCGAGATCGCCGACATCTCTTCACTGATTTTCTGTTTTAGTTGACGTATTGTATTTTGTTTATTGATGTAGACACGATTCTTCAAATAACCCCATAAAAAGAAGTCTGCTGGGGATAGATCTGAACTTCTGGGTGGCCATGAAATGTCGCCTCGTGTGGAAATCAGCTTTCCCGGAAACATGTCTTTGACCACCGACAGGGACTCATTGAATGTGTGACAAGTGGCGCCATCTCATTGAAATCGTGTGTTGCGATTGTAGATGATGGAATGATGGAAGCCCCGGTCCCAAGAACTCCCGTAACATGTTTACGCGGAATTTATCGGGAATTCTTGGCCCACCCTATGTTTATTATTTTATTTTATTTATTTAATATTATCACTTACCCTTTCTTAGTGGATTTTATATAAAAATATCAGTTAAAAAAATATCAAATTTGTAGGTATGGCGCCATCTATCGAAAGCACACCGTACTACAGCCTAATGAGTCACAGATTTTCCAAATGTTAACTAATTCGTGGCTAACCCTATAGTATTAAGATTGTATCATACCTCTTTAAACATGCCTGGGATGACGTGCTTCGTCTCCACCTCCTGGATCTCAGCTCTCGTAGGCCAAATGTCGCGGAGGAACACTGGACTACCATCAGGACGGGTGCCTGTCAAAGAAAATACACCTCTTAGAAGTGAAACGGAATCGGCACCCACTAAGAGAAGGTTATTAGAAATGGCACCCCTTCATCAACAGCCTTTTACAGTCCACTGCTGGACATAGGCCTCTCCTTAGCAAGGAGATTTTGACCTACTATACCACGCTGACCAGACGGGTTGGAATAGCGTTTGTTTCAAGTTCTCCTTCTCTTTGTAATGATGTTGTCTTGCATACTTTGTTCCCTTAGTCGCCTTTTACGACACCCACGGGATGAATAGGGTTGGTAGCACTATGTATTCTTAATCCGTCACCACACGAACAAATGGCAATGGTACCCCTAAGGGGGTAAATTGAAACATAAATAATTTCTTTATTGTGTGATGACGTAATACACAAGTGTATACACTGGTAGGTCAAGTTATACTGGTCAATAAAACAAAGTCAAAGTTAATTGTCATTATAACTAAACTAAACTAGATTTTAGCAGATTTTGCCTCATAGTTTAATCATTTTACAGATTGCCTCGATAGCGCAGTGGTAACGAAAGCGGCTGCTGTGCTCGAGGTCTCGGGGTCGGATCACACGTTTGTATGATCTGCAAATATTTGTTTCGAAGTTTGGATGTTTTCTATGTATAATATGTATGTATTTACAAAAAAAAAGTATATAAGTATTGTATCAGTCAGTCTAGTTATCATAGCACAAGCTCTGCTTAGTTTGAAACTAGATGACGTTGTGTGTTAAATGTCCGAGATATTTATTTGTGTTTTCATCTACGTATGTATTTTTATGTAATTCATTGTAATTTATAAGTAATTATTCATTGCTTCTATCAAAGACACGCGTGCACCTACCATGTCAGTTACTGAACCACCTAAAGGTTGACTGGTAGAGAATGTCATATGGCATCAACTCCCCCTCATTCAAATGTAATGCAGGAAGTGTTAAAAATAAATAAAAAAAAAATGACGCCGAACCGTCTCCACAGCCATAAACTTTTTTTAAAAAAAAAACTTTAAGCAGTGATTCCAATTTGTATGATGGCAGGTATAAGGTGCAGATAACGCAGTATGGTGACCCACACTATGGCGGCCTAGTGAGCTGCTTTTTACGCCACGCTTGGGGACGTAAATGGCATGACAGTCATCGTGGCAGTGTAAGGCATACACAGTTACCACGATAACTGTCACCCCTGCATCAATGGGCCTCTGATCTCACACTCACCAACGAAACACGACAGCACGGATGCTGTCGCTGAAGGTTGGTTTACTGTGAGAGTAACACTGCTCCTTCTTTCGTAGTGCGGAACTTTAAGCCAAAGTTAAATTCCAGGTAGAATCATAGTTGTACATTGCAAAAAAAATATATTTTTGCATTGTTTCAATCTCAGGTGTGCATAAAAAAAAGGTTTTGCAACCCTATTGTCTATAGGGCGAGCGCCCCTCTACAACTGTAGTCGACCTGTTGACTCCGCTCGGGGTAGTCGTGTCGTGAGATATCGGGAGTTATTCGAGCACGTGGCTCTTTTCGCGTCGGTAAAGTTTCTTTTAATAATGTGTTAACTCTACGACGTGTGTGTTGTTCTGTTCTGTTCTCCTTCGTGCTGGATTCTTCTTCGTTCTTCTTGGTTTTCAAGTAAGTACACACGATTTTTTTACATTTTGTAATCTCCAGAAGAGCTTATTGTTTTCTATTTTGCCGACATTTGTCATAATCATAAATTGTAGCCAATTAGCGGTGTCGGCACTTGTACATTCTGTGAATGTCTTAAGAGTTAACTGTGGAAGGAAACCATGCAGAACGACATCACTAAACAGAGAAGGGAAATTTGATATAACTCCTTTTTTTGAACGTGTGGAAACCCCCTCGGGCTGTCACCCCAGAGAGGTTCGCGGTGGGGTGACGTATCGGTATCAGACTCGGATCGGAACCAAAAAGCTCCGGTATTCTTGAAGTGTATAATATGCTTTATTGATTTGTAGTGACTTAATCATTTTAGGAATTTTTACATTGCTTTTTTCACTTTGGATGGTATTTGGCAGCTTATTATATATTTTGATCAAACGTACCGGTGGAATACATAGTTAATTGGGTAGATGACTGTATCGTAAATAAATACCAATGTCCATTTCATTAAAACTAATATCGCGAAACATCTCGACAAATACAATTAACATAGCTTTTTATTATTATTACGAATTTCAATCAAATATACAGTCAAATATATTGTTCAATTGAGTAGTCTAAAACAGTGACGTCACAATATGGTATTTAGTACATTTTTCATACAAAATTGTCGTTTTGACAGATGATAAAAAGTAATTAATTTGACTAAGGTGTCATCTAGCCTATTCAGATGTGGGGAGGTTTAATCTGTTTCTATGGCTAAGTGTATATCTTTTTGTAATGTCTTTTCTTTCACTGTAGAGTTCTGAGTATTGGCGAACAAATTTGCCCATTTCGTACATGTACATAGAGGTTAGTGTTAGAATTTTATGCTTCTAAAAATAAGGTTAAGTTCTGTGTATCGTTAATGTCTATTTTATCTATTATTGTATGTCCCAAATAATAATGACGTAATTGAACCGTGAGGCATACGCGTAATAGGTTGTCAAGGCGTTGCTTGTCGGACTTCCCGAAGCAATCGTGTAAGAAAAGAACCTGTGTGAGTCGGAAGGAAAGGGTACCGCGCTACCGCTACGCGTATCTCTTCGGGCGTGTGTCGCTACCCGCCCGGCAGTCATCCGTCCTCCGATAAACTCCGGTGAGCATTCCCGCCTTCAAATCCCAGAGGGAGTGCCGGCAAAGGCGTACACCGCCTCCCTCTGCAAGGTGCGGTAACCGCGTATGGCTCTAACCGCAAATATCCTCTGCGGACGAGGGAGATCAGTTCTATTCGGGACGGTCAGAGGCGCCGTCCACACCGGTGCATCATATAGGGCGAGATCGTACTGCGATCTCTGGCGCATGAGTCGCTTGCAGTAGCTGACCTACTTCCGGGCTTTGTGGACCGGGAGGGTTCTAAACCTGTCCCGGATCCGTTCTGCCAGATACAAAGTGTCCTCTACCTCTTAACAGACTTAAATATTCGATAATAATCGATAAAAAATATCTGCGTATGTAAAATGTGTGTTAACGTGTATTCAAATTTATTTGTGTGTTTGTGTGATTGTTTGTGTACATTTATAACAGTTATATGTTTATTCTTATTAAGAATATCTTACCATACCTTACAAAATTTGTGAACAACCCAAAGGTTGTCTGGTAGAGATTACCTAAGGCAGTAAGTTCGCAAATGTTCACAAAGTTGTTAAATTTATATTCTAATACGTGATGCAAAAATTTTGGACCCCTTTTTACGAAAATTGTGCGGACGCAGGAGCATAAAATTTGGCACACTTATAGTTTATGTGTAGGAGAAGTGCAGAACGTTAATATTTTTCAATAATAATGCTTATAAAGTACATTAAATCAATAAATAAAACATTACACAAACCAGAATACATTTGACACACGCATACACAAGTATTTGTACACGTATACATACTCTGTGGTCAAATTGTCTCTTTTCTTTATTATAGACATAGTTGAATGTCAAACAGAAAAGTTTTATTTGACGAATACTACGTGAAATACTGAGCGCTTATACAAATTTATGTAATATATATAAGTTGTGTAGCAGCAACATACATTTAAATGTACACGGACTATCATTATACGCATAAAGAAAGTTCTGTAGCAGCAATCTGCAATAACAACATTCTGGTACAAAAAAAATATAATTTGCTATTGCTGGTTCTTAATGAAAGAACTTTAATTATGCCTCGACATAGAACATTAACGGCTCGGAGTGAGAGACAAAGAAGGAATATTTCTCTAAGAGAAAGGAATAATTCCCCATCTGTAGTATTCGATAGTAATATGATTTTGAGAGATACATTTAAATGTGCTCTAAATGTCATTTAATCGATTTAGAGTGCAGGTTTTGCAATGCGAAACATTTTGAATCTGAAGTGACTTTAGGCGACCGAACTGCATTCCCTTCATGTTGTCACAAAGGTAAAGCATTATTCCCACCCTTAAGTCAAAATGAATATTTTAAATCATTGTATAATGGACTTACTTCAAATGAACCTTCAATAAAAAGTAAATCAAAAAATTATTTTGGAAATATTAGGAAATATAATTCATGTTTAGCTATGGTTAGCTAAGAAGCCAAAGTTGCTGAGACAAGGGGAGTGTATCATTTCAAAATACATGATGTTTTTTATCACAGATCAGGCCCAATGACTGCCGCTTATAATCGCTCACCATGTTATGCACAATTATATTTTTATGATGTTGACACTGCTATTAATTATTGGTTACAAGAACGTATTAATCAAACATGTAACAACAACATAATGCGTAAAATTTCACTGGAATTGGACAAAACATTCCAAATAATTGGAGTTTTATTAAATTGGCCAGTTTTTACAAATGGGCAATTGTATGTCGCAGTAAGTAGAGTTCGTTCATTCGATGGTTTAAGGTTTTATATATCCAAATATAACGGCCCAAGACATTTAGCAAACGATGAAAGAGTTTTTACAAAAAACATTGTTTTCAGAGAAGTTTTAAATCATTAATTAAATTATTGCAATATGCGATAAAAATGCTCTAAATGAATAGTATTTTTAATGCATGATTTTTTTGTTTTGCATCTTCTTATAGCATGTTTTGTTTTAATAAACATTTTTTTAAATAGGTATTCTTTATTTTACTTCTTTTTAATTTCATATAATTTGTTCAAAAAAGAGATTAGCAAATAACAGTCTTGGTCAAATCTGGGGTTATAGTAGTTTAGTTTTGGACAGTAGAACCTTAATAATGTTTGAATATTATATTTTAATAATGTATATTAAGTCACTTACAATTGAAATTTATTATGGTCGAATTTCGACCAATGGGCGACCACTAGTTTTTACTTATTAGACCCACTTTATTTTCATTTTGAAATCAATTCATTAAAGTGCGGCGAATTCCACATTATAGCACAAATAAAAATATATAACAGCGCCATCTAGCGAACATACATTGAACTACGTACTATCCTGTATCGCGGAACAGAGATTCGCGTGGCAATTAACATATATACGAGATCCAAACATCAACCGTTGGGCCGTGGGTCGGCAGGCATGATCACCTCGCCTGGTAGATCCTCTCTTTGTCGGAGGGACATATGAAACACATCCCTTCACAAAAGATATAGGCCACAGACAAAGACCACTCGTGGTATTATCAACGCCTTTTTTTTTAATTAGATATATTGACTGCACGATTGGCCTAGTGGTTTAAGTGGCCGCCACGCCGCTCTCCGCTTCGCTGTGTTGTGGGTTCAAATCCTACATGGAACAACACTTTGTGTGATCCACAAATTGTTGTTCTGAGTCTGGGTGTTCTTTGTGTCCGTTTCTTGTATGTTTGTAAAGTTCCCCGCGACACAGGATTTATTCCTAATGCGGGCGTTGTCTTTTAAAAAGAAGAAAGAAGAAGAAGAAGATTGTTATATGGTATGTGTAGTAACGTTTGTATAGTCACAGAGGAAAAGTCATTGTCAATTAAGCATTTCAGCTTTGCGTAAACATACGTTGTTTTCTGAGGCACGGGGGTTAGGAACCTAACTGCCAAAAAAATACTTTAATAAAGTACTCTGAGCCAGCTGACAAACTGTGCAGGATATAACAGGAGTGAACAATTGTGTGCGCAAACAAGTGCACTCTCTGTTCCCTCACTCTCCCAATCCGATGAGATGACTATCCGACACGACGGGAAAAATCAGACGCAGGTCTGACGGTATTACGTGCTCTTAGGTGCGAGGGTTAAGACCCCTACCTCCAAACACCAAACTGTTTCCAAGTGCAGAGTGCGCAGAGTGGCTCACCGTGTTGTTTTAGTCGTTCCGATTCCGACACACCACTCTGCTGTTAACCCCGGTGGGTGACGGCCAAAGGAGGTTCCCACAGGTGTAAAAAAGAAGTTGTACGTATATTTGAGGACACTGACTATAGATGGCGCTGTTGTAAATAATCTTCTCTTTAGAAAAGAAGGTTATCTGATTTTAACAATTCACATGTAATTGCTTCGGTGACGCAATGGTAGCGTATGCGACTGCTGTGCATGAGGTCTTGAGTTCGATTCCCGGGTCAGATCAAATGTTTGTATGATCTGCAAATATTTGTTTCCGAGTTTGTGTGTTTTTCTATGTATTTACAAAAAAAAAGTATATAAATATTTAAACAATATTATACTACACTTAGTTGGCATTATACGAAACTAGATGGCGTTGTAACGCCAAACTTACCCAAAGGTTCCTTCTCAAAGTCAATGTCGACGGTACCAGCGAGGGCGTACGCTATCACAAGAAGGGGTGAAGCTAAGTAATTAGCTCTGGTGTTGGGGTGGATTCTGCCTTCGAAGTTTCTGTTGCCTGACAGGACACCACAGCAGACTAACTCATTCTGAAATTAGAAAAAGAGAGCTTCACAGAAAGAGACATTAGTCATTTGCCTGTTGGCATAGTGGTTATAAACCATGTCTGCTAAACCGATGGTCGCGGGTTCGATTTCTATCACAAAGGAATGTCTGACGAGCAAATTATTTATTCTGTCTGGTGTGTGTATTTAGTAATATATATAAGTATGTTTTCAGCAATCTGGTTACCATAGTACAGGGCCTGTCTCATTTGGGATCAGGTGGCCGCATTAGGTGTAGTTATTATTAAGGTATTAAGATATATATAACTGCCTCCTTGGTCTAGCGGTTAGCGTATGCGACTGCCGATCAAGAGGTGTAGGGTTCGATTTCCAGATCGGATTAAATGAGTGTTATTAAGTATTTCCGTAGCCAGAAATCAACAAACAATCTGGAGTTTGGTAGTTGGAGTCTTAATCTCCGTGTGTGTCCATCAGCTCAGCCAAAAGACGTTCACTGCTGGACACAGGCCTCCTCCAAGTTTCTCCATAACAGCCGATTGCGAGCTTTCCACGACCTTTACTAGGTCGTCAGACCACCTTGTGGGGGGCCTATCAACGCTGCGTTGCCCAGTACGCGGTCGCCACTCCAGAACTTTACTCCCCCATCGGCCATCGTTTCTGCGTATAATGTGTCCCGCCCACTGCCACTAAAGCTTAGTAATTTTACTGGCAATATCGGTGACCTTGGACCAAAGAACACGCAACCGTGTGGTGTCGGCTAAGAATAACACCACCCCATCTCCTCCCGTAGGTGTCGTAAAAGTCGACTAAGGGATCGTACACTAGAGGATGGGCAGCAGCATCCTGCTGAGTACACCAACTCACTGCGATCGCCAACCCCCATTATGGCAAGTGATTAAATTAATTGATTACAATATAATAGGTATATTTCTTTATGCCTAAAAGTGTGTAAGGCGATGACAAAATATAGTGTTTCATGTTTGTTAGACTGTGGTGCATTAAGAATTAATATTATATATTAAGAGCCTGCCAAAGTGACTACTCTGCCTGATGGAAAGCATGAATAGAATCCAAGAGTTGTGTTCACCATACTCATTGCAAATGCAGACAATGCATGCTGTGACCCACACTATGGCAGCCTAGTGAGATCCTTTTTCACACCCCGCTTGGACGTAAAAGGCATGACAGTCATCGTGACAGTGTAAGGCTTACACAGTTACGTCAATAACTGTCACCCGTGCATCAATGGGCCTGCGGTCTCGCACTCAGAAAGGAAACACGATAACACGGATGCTGGCGCTTTAGGTTGGTCTTCAAGAAAATGATAAAAACAATGAAGTATCTTTTGTATGTAGTTACACGCAGTATTTGTTTTGTTTACAAACTTTGATAAAAGCACAACTTAGTTTATGGAAAGTTCGTTAAAGTACTCCCATTTTGTAATATATAGGTATTTATCCATCTACATATTACCTAAAGATGAAATACTTAACTTATTAGAAAATAAATAATCACCAGAAACCAAACAAATCAACTTGTTGACAGAGTACGTGGATCGTAAATTGACGTCACATTTTATCGCACCAATTGCGTTTTCGAAATATGAGCGGGCATTTTAGAAATGTCACTTTTTGATGATTAAATGTCAATATTAAATTATGATTTTCAAAAATAACTGTTTAGATATGTATGTTTAGCAATAAAGCTTACAATTAAAACTGTTTTGTCCATTTTGTTGTCACGTGCATATTCGCTATTATATAAAACAGTAATATTTAGTCAATACGCGACACAGAAATGTTTTTTTTTTTGTAAAGACAATGCCCGCACCAGGTATAAATCCTGTGTCGCGGGGACTTCAAAAACATACAAGAAACGGACACAAAGAACATCCAGACTCAGAACAACAGTTTCCCATGTAGGATTTGAACCCACAACACTCGACATCGTAGAGAGCGAGCGACCGCAGAAACCACTAGGCCAACCGTGCAGTCAATCAACAAGAGAATGCAAACATTACGAAGTAGTTCAACAGACTTTCACTAGATGGCACCACTTACCTTTTCTATAGTGTTGGCAATATTGTCGTCGATTGGCCCGGAGTTGCCGATACACGTCATACACCCATAACCCACAATGTCGAACCCTAACTTTTCCAGGTACGGAACCACGCCCGACTCCTGTAAAAAGAAATATGACTATACATTATTATAGGGTTTGTTAGCTCCATATGTAATGTTACGTCTATCATTAAGCCTCTACTGTCCGTATGTCTGTTAGAGAAGTGAAATTCCCACTCCAGAATAGGTAGACAGTTGGTTTTTTCACAGAATGAGCATATCTATCCACGCTATTGGAAGATATAGTCTCCGAGAGACATGGTATTACCTTTTTTCTACAATTAAAGTAGCTAAATTACTCCTTATAACATCAGCTATATATCAGTGGAAGTCCTGTCAAAATCGGTCTAGCCGTTACAGAGATTAGCCGGAACAAACAGACAGACAGACAAAAGTTTTAAAATAGGTTTTTTGACATAGGCACGTTATATACTTGCATCTGCATTTAGTGAAAGGCTTCTATTTTGAAATTATAAACAGACATTTCAATTTTATTTATTTATATAGATGAATCATGTGTTGTCCTTTGAATGTCGAAATAAATAAATAAAAAAATATTTCGAGATTTTAAAACCAATTATAGACATCAAATTGTGGGTGTTTTTACAAATCCACCTACCCCACCAGGGATATAAGCGTGAGTAATTAACGTACTTACCCTGAGATAGTATGTGACCACTCCAGATCCAGGAGAGAGAGAGGTCTTGATGTAAGGAAGAACACTAAGTCCATTCTCCACTGCCTTCTTAGCGAGGAGACCTGGAAACAGGATTTTTGCAGGTCAACTTACATTACAGCTCCTCCCGACTGCCGAGGTAGGCCGCCGCGGGGCTTAGTGGGTCGACCGGTTCTCCTAGACGAAGGGCATGTGTGGGACACGCCCTTCGTCCTCCCGGAGGATATGGTGCGCAGAGCATTCCCGCGCAAAGGAAAAAAAACGTGTTTCTCTCCCACAACGATGAAGGGTCCTTTAAGCGGGACGTCAAAAAGCATCTCACTTGGCTGCCATAGTGTGGGTCACTTCACGGCGTTGTCATGTAGTACGATAACCACAACTCTTGAATTCTATTCATGCTTTCCTGATGGAAAATGCCTGATTAGGTTTTTTAATTAGAAAAAAAACGTTAACGACCAATCAACATCATCAACAACAACCTGCCACAATCCACTGTTGGACACAGGCCCCCCCTTAGCAAAGAGGTTTTGGCCTACTATACCACGCTGGATAACATTTTTATAAAGATTTTTATCTTGTTACACCTAAGAAGTATGAACTCTTACATGCGTGCATAAGTACACGCATTCTTTATTTTTTTAAATAACCCCCGCATTGGGAATAAATCCTGTGTCGCGGGGGACTTTACAAACATATGAGAAACGGACACAAAGAACACCCAGACTCAGAACAACAATTTGTGAATTACACAAAGTGTTGTCCCATGTGGGGTTTGAAACCACAATACAGCGCACAAAAGAGCAGCGTGGTGACCGCTTAAACCACTGCGCCATGTTTAAAACTTGTTGTATATCGTGTCAAAATCTGACTTCAACCTATGCAGTACAATTTTTTTTTATATTTATATATTTAACCTACCAAAGTGACTCTATTCTGCCTGATGGAAAGCATGAATAGAATCGCCGTACTCACTGCGAATGACGACAGTGTAATATACCCACGCTATGGCGGCCTAATGAGATGCTTTTTCACGCCCCGCTTAAAGGACCCGGGATCGTAGTGGAAGGGAAAGACGTGCGCTGGTAATGAATTCCATTCTTTAACCGATCTGCACAGGAAGGAAGAGCCGAACCGTTTAGTTCGGGAGCGTATGTCTACCATTCTAAAACGGTGACTTCCAAGGCCAGCACGAGTTGTCCTATAGAGGAACGGAGAGGATGAGATCAGTTAAAAGAGCTCGTCAGAACACTCTCCATTTGAGCCTTTGAAAGTGTACCTTAACTTAACAGTTAACGAAGTCAGTGTTTTTTTTTTATACCACGACGGTGGCTAACAAGCATACGGCCCGCCTGATGGTAAGCGGTTACCGCAGCCTATGGACGCCTGCGGCACCAGGGGTATCACGTGCGCGTTGCCGACCCTTTAAAGACCCAGTGTCAAGAAGCATCTCTTAAAATTATTTTTAGTTGTCATTGATCTTTAAAGTTTCTTCCTATTGAAAACCTGGCAAAGTGACTACTCTGCCTGATAGAAAGCATGAATAGAATCCAAGAGTTGTGGTCACTGTCCTACATGATAACGCAGTGAGGTGACCCACACTATGGCAGCCCAGAAAGATGCTTTTTAACGCCCTGCTTAAAGGACTCTTGATCGTAGAGGAAGGGAACACGTGCGCTGATTATATTGCCCCAGAGGAGCACATTAAGTTATGTTAGTTAAGCTTTTTTTGATAAATAGGCTATCCAACACTAAAATATATTTTATATTAATGGGAATTTCTTAATCATCCATCCTTTATTCTCATTATGAACAGCCATCAACAGTCCACTGCTGGACATAGGCCTCATTTCCTTCTCTTTGCAACGATATTGTCTTATATATTTTGTTTTCTTAGTCACCTCTTACGACACTGTATTCTTAATCCATCACCACACGGAGGCTTCCATCCTTGGAGGTGTGGAGGGACGAGTATCATGTCCCTCCGACACAAGGGAGGATCCTCCGACCAGGTGAGGTGATCGTGCCTGGTGAGCCGACATATATTGTATATATGCTAATGGTCGCGAAAATCTCTATTTCGCGATACAGGATTAGTCCCTGCTCCGTAGTTCGATGTCTCTTCGCTAAATGGTGCTGGAGAATGTTTTTCTATTAGCCATGTGGAAGTCGCCACAGAGGTAATATTATTTTTTCAATTTTGATGGCATTTCTTTACTTAAAAAAAATTCAAATCGATTAATAAATAACGAAATTTTAAGGTAACGAGTTCACAAAGAACTCCCTAGAACCTCTTTTTCAATTCGGTGACCAAGTGATATAAATAGGCTTACCAGCTCCAAGCATCACGCTCGGGTTCGATGTGTTTGTGCAGGAAGTGATAGCAGCGATGATGACTGACCCATGAGTGATGGAATACATCTTCCCGTCTGAGTAGCTGAAGCTTGCAGACACTGATAGCTGAGCTGGTGATAGCCCGTATCCTTTGAAGCCGACCTGGTGAAGAAATTACAAGAATTATAATAATATTCTTCACACATCTCACACAAGGCTGTCTGGTCCCAAACTAGGCAAAATCTGTACTATGGTAACCAGACTGCTGATATACAATCCAAGATAAGTAGCTGCAGTGCAGTAGAACTAGGTAGAATCCAAGAGTTGTGGTCACCATACTCACTGTAAATGCAGACAATGCAGTATTGTGACCCACACTATGGCGACCTTGTGAGATGCTTTTTCACGCCTCGCTTGGGGACATAAAAGGCATGACAGTCATCGTGGCATTGTATTGCACACACTTACCATACCTGCATCAGGGGGCCTCCGGTTTTTTTCTAAGTATTCTACTCCAGTGGCAAAGAATTTAGTCCTCATCATCACGAAAGTCAGAAAGTTGAAGCTCTTGTGAAGTTTGTTCTAGTTATAAACCGAGAGACTAATTTACTGATCAATCGATGATCGATTACACTATGCAACAAAATAAAAAAAAATAAAATTCACTGGGTTCACAGTATGTAATTATGATTTACCACCTTAATACTGTTTGAAATATTGAAATAAAATTTTTATATCACATCAAGTTTATTAGTGAAACGCATTTATTGATTTTATTTAAAATTGTACGAAATATGGACATAAATTGTTATTCTACATTAAAAAAAATTTTTTTTTGAACGCTTGGCTTTCCTCTTATGATCAGTAGTGTCAGTATCCCTCAGGAGACTCCAACAGTAATCTGCAAGCATCGCTGGCTCCCATCTACCTTGGTAACGCTTCTCATACTCTGCTATTTCTTGATGAAATCTTTCTCCGTGTTCATCACTTACTGAACCCATGTTATCCGGAAAAAAACTTAAATGGGAGTGTAAGAAATGAATTTTCAATGACATATTGCATCCTAGTTTGTGATACGCATCCAGCATCCTGTTAATTTTTTCATGAAAATCTGGTGATTTGTGATTGCCGAGGAAATTTCTTGTAACGTCGACAAAAGCCACCCATGCATTTTTTTCAATAGGACTAAGGCTCGATAAAAAAGCAGGATCATTGATTAATTTTTTTATGTCAGGACCGATGAAAATTCCTTCTTTAATTTTCGCTTCACTTAGCGTAGGAAATTTTGTTTTAAGAAACAAAAATCCAGGTTTGTCTCTGGGAAGTGCTTTTACAAAATTCTTTATCAAACCAAGTTTGATGTGTAACGGCGGTAAAATGATTTTCTCAGATGGTACTAATGGTTCGTTTTTTACATTTTTATGACCAATCACTAAACCAGATCTTAAAGGCCAATTTTGTTTAATGAAGTGTTCTGATCGCGCTCTGCTATCCCATTCACAGAGAAAACAACAATATTTTGTATAGCCTGTTTGCAACCCTAATATTAAAGCCACTACCTTTAAATCTGCACATACATGCCATTTGTGTTTTACGTAATTGATCTTTTCCAGAATAAGTTTTAAAATATCGTAAGTTTCTTTTAAGTGAGCGCCGTACGCTACAGGCAAAGATGGGAGTATATTACCATTATGGAGTAAAACTGCCTTTAAACTTCGCTTTGATCCGTCAATAAACAATCTCCACTCTTTCGATAAATGTTTGTGACCTAATGCTGACATTAATCCATCAATATTATTGCAAAACACTAATTCATCTTCTTTTGAATAAAACGTAGCCAAAGAAATATGACGTTTTCGATACGTTGTAATCTTAACTCCAGTTTGCAATAGATTCCATTGTTTTAATCTCGAGCCTAATATTTCAGATTTTTCTTTAGTCAAATCTAAATCTCTGACAAGGTCATTTAGTTCTGATTGGTTAATCAAATGTGGTTCTGTACTTTTTTCATCTACAAATACCTCTCCACTATTAGAAGGGCCGGCTTCGTCTTCTTCTTCCATAAAACTCGATAAACTCGATGAACTAGAAAATCTTTTTGGTACTGGAATATCTGGAGAATGTGGTAGCGGCATTGACACTGATGACACATTAGCATACTTCACCGAATGTTTTGATTTTTTTGAAAAACCTTTCAAAGTTGTTAAACAGAAGTAACAGTCGTCTACGTGATTTTTGGGTTCACGCCACTGCATTGGTATACCAAAAGGCATCTGTTTAATGTTACCATTGTGCCAACCCGTCAAATATTTGTAGCATTTTAAACAACATATTTTAGGCACCCACGATTTGTCTTTATTTTTAATGGCAATTTTAAAATAAGCTTTATAACACGTCTCCAACAGAGGCGAAATTGGCTTTTTTTCACTTTTAGGAGTAAATTGACCACAAACATAACAAAATAAGTCAGGAGAATTAACGCAAACACGCGGCATTTTGTAGATTTATAAATAATCTAAATGTTTTGGTGACTTTTGTACACATCTATGATGAAATTTTATAACTACCCTCAACCAAATGTTGCGGAACGTAAATAAAGTAAGATTTCTATTATTTATGTTTTGGGACGTGATACAAAGTTATGAATTTGCTTTCTGTTGTTTACTAAGTATACCTAATACGAATCATCACTCGGGGTATCAGTGATTTTTTTGGTGTTGCATAGTGTTATCAACGCACAGTTGAAAATTAAAATTAAATTAAAAATTAATAAAACCCCGACACAATATAACACTTCTAAAAATTATACAATAAAAACGTTGTGGAGGGAACGGGTATCATGTCCCTCCGACAAAAAGGGAGGATCCTCCGACCAGGTGACGTGATCATGCCTGACGGGCCTCGGCCCAAAGGTTGATGTTGGGATGTTGTATATATGCTAATTGCCACGCGAATCTCTATTTCGCGATACAGGATTAGTAGTTGCATCGTAGTTCATTACATTCATACGTTTCATTCATATTTAGTAGTTCGATGTTTCGCTAGATGGCGCTGTTGTATATTTTTGTTTGTGCTGTAATGTGGAAGTCAGTAAATTAGTAAAATTTTTATCCAGCTGTCCTCGTCGCGTCGGGGGCGACGGGGAACGGGACTACCTGCCCTCTCACCCCTCAGTTTAAACAAGCCTAAGTTACTGTTGACTTGCTATTTACTGCGGTCCCCCACCGTAAATGGCTGCACAGATTTTCATAAAACATAGCTAAGAACATTCTCGTTTTAATCACCTTTCTAACAAAAAAAGAATTATCCAAATCGATTCACCCGTTCGGGAGCTATGATGCCACAAACAGAATAACACACACACGTCAAACTTATAACCCCCTTCTTTAGGGGGTTTATGATGTCCATCATCAACCTGTAATAGTCCACTGCTGGACCATAGCCTTGGCAAGGTTTTGGTCTACTATACCACGCTCGCTAGACGGGTTGATATGGAATTTGTTTCAAGTTTTCCTTCTCTTGTGTAATTTGCTGCCTTAATCACCTCTTACGACACCCACGGGATGAATAGGGGTTGTGATACTATATATTCTTAATCTGTCACCACACAGTGCCATGCCAAATGATGTAAGTGTGTACTTAGAAGGGATTTTTGTATATTCATCCCTTTGTGGCTGTAACAACTTGATCAAAGAAGTTTCAAATGTGTTTGTTTATGTCTTAACGATGTCTGACGTCAGCTATCATAGACTAAGTCTTTGACAAAAGCTAGTCTTCTGTAATGCGGAAGGGATTCTTTTCCAGTGACATTCTGGAGTCTTATGCGTGCCTTTTCAACTGTATTGTTAATAATAATTTTCGCTGTGTAAGCGAATCGATGTTTCAATACACATGACCTTGATGACACGGCAATTTTTGATTATGTGTGTTAATTGAGAACACATACTAGTCATTCAACGTGGCTTTGGTATTTTTTGATTACTTTCTTTCTTTCTTCTAGATAAAAGATTAGGCTTCAAAACAAGGAGGTTGTCAAGTCATTTGAATTTTTTAATATTTATAAATAGTATTATATATTAGAAACTGTTATATATTGTATTTATATATTATATATTTGGCACCGCGTAGAGAAGGAGCAAGACATCATACAGCTTAACTTTTTTATTTTAAGAGTCTGCCGAACTGATTCTACTCTGTCTGATGGAAAGCATGAATCCATGAGTTGTGGTCACTACACTCATTACGAATGCAGACAATACAGTATGGTGACCCACACTATGACGATCTAGTGTAACGCATTTTTACGTCCTGCTAGGAGACGTAAAAGGCTTGACAGTCTGGCAGTGTAAGGCTCACACTGTCAGCACGATAACTATCACCCTCAATGGGCCTCCGGTCTCTGCTGTCGTAGGTTGGTCTTCTGTGAGAGGGTAGCGCGGCCCCGGTCGTGTTCAAATCAACGTGGTTCTGCTACCATACTACTTTAAAACATTATCAATAAACAAACAAATGTGTGATATATGTCTTACAACGTACAAATACGGAAGCAAGCAATTTATTGCTGACAATACTTTATCTCGATAAAAACAATATGTATTTAGAATGACATAAATCAATATTATATTATATTTGTTTGTAACGTACCTTATTAGTTTTAATGAAGCAAGAGAGTTTTAAAGTGGTGTTTTATAGAGAGAAATTTTTGGCGCGGAAATTGGGTTTCACGGCGGCCATTTTGTTGACATGACAATTAGACATTTAGAGATGCGGGTAAATATTGCTATTTTAACGTATATTTTGTGGTTTTTTAGATAGATGTAGAGATATAATTTATACTAATATTATAAAGCTGAAGAGTTTGTTTGGTTGAACGAGCTTATCTCAGAAATTACTAGTTTAATTTAGAAAATACTTTAAGTGTTGTATAATCCATTTCACTAGGAAGTCTATATGCTATTATATATAGGATAAACACCACGTTACGACCTATAAGAGGCAATTCTCAATGTCAAATGTTTCTATATTAAGAGACTGACGTGACTCTACTCTGCCTGATGAAAAGCATGAATAGAATCCAAGAGTTGTGGTTACCATACTCATTGTAACTGACAGACAGACAATGCAGTATGGTGACCTACACTATAGCAGTCTTATGAGATACTTTTTCACACCCCGCTTAGGGACGTAAAATGCATGACAGTCATTGTGACAGTGTAAGGCTTACACAGTTACCACGATAACTGTCAGCCCTGCATCAATGGGCCTCCGGTCTCACACTCACCAACGAAACACGACAACACGTAGTTATAATCATATTGTTCCCAGACACTGGTAAAGTTGTGAAAGTAGCTTGTTTAATATAATTTATCTATGGTTTAATATGTCTAATTATTTAATAATCGAAATTCAAAGAGGTTTTAAAAGCCACAATTTTGGAGATCATAATTGTTGTTCTATTTACGCAATAGGGGAGAAATTTATTGCTATCTAGCGGAAATATATTACTAAATACCTAATGGCTTATATACTTCTAATTAATACATACAAAACATCCAGACAAAGAACAAATCTTGCTCACCACATTTTTTTTTTTGGCCGGGAATCGAACCTACATCACCTATATTTTCCTTCTTTACGTGCCAATTTTACTACAAATAAAGCGCATTATATCATAAAAATAAAAATTCGCACCTAAAATGCACCTCATTAGCTCTAAAATGACATTAGTGACAGCTGTCACAGAGATCAAGTTCTATTTCAAGGACCATAGACCTGCAAGCCTACCTAATAGTGTCTATTAGCTATAATTATTAACTAGATTACTCTTATGATTTAATGGTTTATTTAACGACCTTTTTAAATATCATTTATTATCAATTTGTCTATTTTAATGACACCTACGTCAGAATTTCTAAAAAAATTAGCGTAATTATTTCTTATTGGGTCATATATACATTTTTTTCTATATTAAGAGCCTGCCAAAGTGACTACTCTGCCTGATGGAAAGCATGAATAGAAACCAAGAGTTGTGGTCACCATACTCATTGCAAACTCCACTAAAAAACCCACACTGTCCGTTTGGTGACGGATTAAGAATACACAGTGTTACCACCGCTATTAATCCCGTAGATGTCGTAAGAGGCGACTATGGGAAGAAATTATTTAGGAAAATATCATTACAAAGAGAAGGAAAACTTGAAACAAATCCGATACCAACCCGTCTGGCCAGCGTGGTATAGTAGGTCCAAATCTCCTCCTAAGAAGAGGCCTATGTCCAGCAGTGGACTGTAAAAGGCTGTTGAAGACCCACACTATGGCGGCCTAGTTAGATGTTTTATCACGCCTCGCTTGGGGACGTAAAAGACATGACAATCATCGTGGCAGTGTAAGGCTCACACACTTACCACGATAACTGTCACCCCTGCGTCAATGGGCCTCCGGTCGCTTTAGGTTGGGTTTTTCTTTTTACATTTATTGAATGTTGGTCATAAAGTGATGATTATAGCATATATTATTCCATTATTAATAATTTAATTTTAGTCTCGGGTTCGATTCCGGGTCAGACCAAATGTTTGTATGATCATCGAATTTGTTAGTTTGAGAGTTTGGGTTTTTTCTATGTATAATATTTATGTATTTACAAAAAAAGGTATATATGTTTTTTATATCAGTTGTCTAATACGCATAGTATGAGCTCTGCTTAGTTTGGAACTAGATGGCGTTGTATGTTAGACGTCTGTAATATTATTATTATTTTTAATTAGCTGTTGGACCAAAAATTCGTTAACATTCGAATCTAACATTCCGAGCAAACATATTACGGGAGTTCTTGGTACCGATGCTACTGGAATTTGATGTCTACAATCGTAACACATGGTCACGTTACATCGACACCCACGATGTGATGGTAACACTGAATTCTCAATCCGCTACTACACGGCAACTCTTACAAGTGTTATTTGTCTTCAAATTTGAATGGGACCAAATGAAAAGAATACGCTCTTAAATAAACTAAAAATTTACCAAATCGCTTGATAAATAACCGAATTCTGACGTAACAAACTCGAAAAGAATGCAACTGAATTGAAAATCTCATTACTTTGATATGCTGTTAAGAAACAAACAAAACCGCAGACCAAAGCTAGTCAATGAAACTTAGAATTTGACCATACCATTATCAGCAGCTGTTATCACAATAACCACACAATTAAATGTCGTTAAATATAAATTAATATTAATCATATGATATACATAGAGTATGTTCATTTTATCTCAGACCATCATCTCCAAGCTCCCTCATAACCCCCATGACATATAACCCCCAAAACCCTATAACCCCCAATGTCCCATAACCCCAAAAATCTCATAACCCCTTAAGGGAGTTATGGGTTAAACTCATAACATTGAATTGGTAGAATCGTCACAACGGTAGTACCCGAGTGACTATTTATGTAGAATGTTATATTAATTTTATATATATGTGTATTTATGTATTATATATGTGTTGTTTTATATAAAAGTAATATTTTATTAGTAATGTCTAATATCCTCATATATGTGATGTATTTGTTATTTTATGTACAATGTCAAATTCTTTATTTCACCTTTGCACCTACCGCATCATATTTCTGCATCACCTAAAGGTTGACTGGGAGAGAATGTCCCATGGCATTAAGTCCGCCTTTGTACAACATACATAAATAACCCCTCGTGATTTTTGTTAAATACATCTGAAATTATATAGGGTACTTAAAAAAAATCTATTTGTAACATTTTGTCTGTCTGCCTGTCCATTTGTTCGGTCTAATCTCTGTAACAGTTGGTCCAATTTTGACGGGACTTTCACTGGCAGATAGCCGATGTTATAAAGAGTAGCTTAGCTAGTTTAATTTTTGAAAAAAATCAACGAAAGCGGCGGGTCATCATCTAGTTCGAGATCAGACGACCGTGTAGATGCGTGACGTTACTATTTTTCTTCTAACTCTTATAAAACCACCCTATTCGTGTTCGAAATCGGTAACTTAAGCTGCTGTATATATCAAGTACACACAAACTGATAAAACACTCATTTTAACTATATATATTGGGCAATGATAGTGTGTTTGATTATTAGTGACAAATATACAAACAGAAATGGCTCACCACTTATTTTAAAACCTTGATATGGCAAACAAAGCCCATATACTTGATGAAGGTTTACCCGAATTGAATACAAACTTTTTGTAATATATTGGCGAAATATTATATATATATATATTTTTTATTTTGGGGGCCTACCAAAAGTGCGCTGTCTGATGGTAGTAGAGTCACGCTGATCTCAGCACAAACGGGTCTGGTTGACCGGGGCAGAGGTACCCTCTCACAGGAGACCAACATAAAGTGACAGTATTCGTGCTGTCGTGTCCATTGATGCAGGGGTGACAGTTATCGTTTTAAGTGTGTGAGTCTTACACTGCCACGATGACTGTCATGCCTTTTACATCACCAAGCGAGGTGTGAAAAAGTATCACACTAAGCCACCATAGTGTGGGTCACCATACTGCATTGTCTGTATTCGGAATGAGTATAGTGACCCACACTTGGATTCATGCTTGCCATCAGACAGTAGAATCACTTTGACAGGCTCTTTATAAAAAAAAAGGTACGATACGAAAGCAATGGGTAACCAAACTAAAAAGTAGAAAATAAATATTATAATAGTTTAAAAAAAAACTAAGAGAACACGTTCTTTTTAGATTAAAAATAAGTTATTTACAAAATGAATACTTCTATAATGCTTTCCATCAGATTATATTCATGCTTTCCATCAGGCAGAGTAGAGTCACTTGATATGCTTTTAAAATAAAATAATTTTTCATTTTATTAATTACTAGCTTACCCCGCGAACTCTGTTCCGCCTTAGAGGCAATAAATAAGCACATTTTTGATGGTAAAAAGTATCCTATGTCCGCCTCCTGGTTCTAAGCTACCTCCCCACCAATTTTCAGCTAAATCCGTTCAGCCGTTCTCGAGTTATAAGTGGTGTAACTAACACCACTTTCTTTTATGTATATAGATTAATATTATACTAAATGAACTAAAAACATTAGTTATTATAGTTTATCATACGCAATTTTGACGTACCCAGCCTAGTGGTAAATACAATTTATTAATTAGGGGGCCTAAGTATTTCTTAATTATATTATAATTAACGTCTCTAATGATAACGACTGTCGCTTTATATAGTTCGAACATTCCATCAATTTCAGTACTTCAAGTTTGAAACTCAAGGTGAAAAGTCTTCTAGTAGATACAGTGACTTATTAGTGATTTAACTGGAATATACAGTGAAAAGTGGTAAGGAAGTTGTTAGTGAAACAGTGTTAATCGATTATGTATAAGTATACGATATGAAACTAGGACGGCAAAGGCTATATAGAGAAGTATTGTTATATAACTCAACGTGCCATGGAGTATTTAAACAGTAAGTTTAGTAATACACGTGATGTTTTAATTTTGACGGGGTTTAAGGAAACCCCTTCAAGCCTTTCACTTCTGGGAGATATTAGTGGCGATACAGCCTGCCTTAGGCGCCCTACTATTGGGTGGACACAGAACATTTAATTTTTAGACGAATTGAAAGAAGGTACTTTTATTAACCACAGAGCACCTTCTTATGAACCATTTTGGAAAATTATCTTGATACGTGATTTTATGTGCCTAGATTAATATTTTTCTCGTGTTCCTTCTCTCAGCGATAGATGTCACTCTGTCAGTCGATATTATAAAAATAGTACCATTGGTAGTCTGATAGTCACTTATTGACATTACCACGTGTATTAATTTCATTTTGTGTGTAATTTGGTACATTAATAATAATTAAGACGTAATATTAGAACCAGTAACGACTTCTATATAGTCATCACTCACTCAGTCGACATGTGTTCATTCTGTCACTGGGTTTGTAAAGACTGTTGGTGAACGTCACTCACAACTGAATACACTTTGCAGTAAAATTTTCATTTAGCTCTAGTGATCACGCACTCATTAGACATGTGTTTAATTCTGTCACTGGGTGATGTGATGACTAGAGCTGTTTGAAACACATCAGTATAGCTTTTGAATTAATTTTAGTAGTTCATACAGAGTAGATATTTTGGTAATTTAAAAATGTTAAGCAGCAGTTTAGTTCCAGACCGATTAAATACATTGTGTACTGTCTCTCAGTAATAGTTGTCACTCACACAGTAGACATGTTGTTAGCAGTGTCACTGGGTCCGTGATGATCGTCACTGATTGATGTTGTCATTGCAACTTGCTTTATTTTGTAATGTGGTG
Source organism: Hypercompe scribonia (assembly GCA_949316085.1). Classification (NCBI taxonomy): domain Eukaryota; kingdom Metazoa; phylum Arthropoda; class Insecta; order Lepidoptera; family Erebidae; genus Hypercompe; species Hypercompe scribonia. The sequence continues at coordinate 10,614,850 of OX438995.1, forward strand.
TGATTCTCAAAAAGGAATAGTTGCATCGAAGGGAGAATCTATTTCGCAAGATTTCAGTCAATTAGTCGACATGTTTTTAATCTGTCACTGGGTAAGTAATAACTGTCGCTGACGGAATCATATCATCAATCTTTTATATTTATTTCACAGTTTTATTCATACATGCATCACTGTATCACATTTTACTAATTAGCTAAATTTACTATAGAAAGAAGAAAGACTCTGCAAAAGTTATCACTTACTAAGTAGACATGTGTATAATTCGTATCCAGCGTTGAGTGACAGTTCAATTTTAGTCAAGTGAGTTTTATGGTGACCTGTCTCGCAGTGGAAGTCAACACTCACTTAATACACAGTTTTGTATTAGTACAGTGACTGTGATCGCGATGATTGTCACTGACTATTATTATTATTTTATTGATATTAATCACTATTGTTCCAAAATACTAGGTATCAGAAGTTGCGTCAGAAGAAGAATCTATTCTACAATAGTTGTCACTCGCTCAGTTCACATATTTTTATTTTGTTCTAGGGTGTGTGATGACTATTTGTGAACGGCTCTCACATCTCATCGGAACTTATATTATTGCAATTTTGTCATTTAGCTATAGTGATCATTTCTCAGTAGACATGTTTATATTTTTTTCGCTGGGTGATGTGATGATGGTTATAAATCCTTTGTATATTTGTATTGTGCATGTGTATGTGTGTTTATCGAGCTACACGCTCTTCGCAACAGTTTTCATTTACTCAGGTGACAAACTTGCATTCGGTCACTGTGTGAGTGACGCCTGTTGCTGAATAGCAATCATGTTGTACTAATATTTTTTTTACAGATAATATTTCTTTTAGCTCCAGTGATCACTTACTCAGTACACAGGTTTATAATTCTGTCACTGGGTGATGTGATGACTAGCGCTGATTGAAACAAGAACATTGAACATCGTCATAGTTAGCAGCATTTTAGTTCCAGTCATCGCGACCCGTCTCTCAGAGGCAGTTGTCACTTGCTCAGTAGACATGTTGTTGGTAGTGTCACTGGGTACGTGATGACTGTCACTGATTGACACTATCACCAAGTACTTATTATATATGCACGAAAATGTTATTTTAGAAAATAAAAGAAAACTTACAAGAAGAAGCATCTAATCCGCAGCAGTTGACATTCACTCAGTCGACATGTTTTCATTTTGTCACTGGGTCTGTGATGACTGTTGCGGAATAGCAAATTCATCGAAGATATTCGCTTACTGCAAACACTTCTCTATATTTTTTGAATGATCAAATGTTATTAAATTGCTATGCATTAGTTGGTAATCATTTTATTATGTCTGATTAGGTGTCTACTAATTACAGGACACGCCCGGTCTCATTAAGAGTTAAATATATAATAAATATTTATAAAATTAAGAATTGAACTATAAAAATAATTAGGTGTAATGAATTTATATTGCATCAAATGTGATACAAAAAAATATTAAAAAATACAACAATTAGGACTGGACACATTTCGTCATTAAATAATATGTTAATGTTAAGTTACTTAAGTTGAATAAATACAGTTCAAAGTTATTAATATCAGTTATTCACTATTTTTCAGGTCACTGCAGCAAAAATCACACATGACAGTGTACACAAGTGGACGGGCAATAGTAAAAACTAAATGCTACCTTATCTTTACAAATAGCCTGTACCTATTTTACAAAAATTTTATAATATGTATCTTAATTAATTTGTTTTGTACATATTTTTGTTGTAGATTTCATCATTTTTGCGTAGATACATGCTTAGTAGCATTTCCAGGCAATTGAGCTTCATCGTGAAATGTTTTTCAGTGATAGTAGTCACCATCTCAGTAGATATGTTATTGGCACTGTCAGTGGGTACGTGATGATTGTCACTGACTGACACTATCGCCATATATATTTCTTTTAATGTGTATTGTGGTGTAATGTTAAGAAATAAGAAAATGTATAAGTAGAAGAATCTTATCCTCAACTCATTCACTCAGTAGATATGTTTATAATTCTGTCACTGGGTGATGTGATGACTGGTGCTGACTGAATCTCATCATAGACCTTTGTATATTTATTTTATCACTTTATTAACTGCATGTCATTTTTTTATTTTAATTCTATAAACGATGCTTTTGTGTACTTAACAATTTTAACAATAAAAATAAATCTGGACTAGCCAATTTTACAAATTTACTAAAGAAAGAAGCTTGATCGCAGCAAGAGTTATCACTCACTGAGTTGATAAGTTTATAATTCTATCACATGGCGACGTGACTCGTAACTCTTACTGAAGACTCGGTCCCAACATTGATCAGCAGCTTGGTTCTAGTTAGTTTAGTTTGATCGTGAAGAATCTATTCTGCGATAGCTATCACTCGCTCATTTGACATGTTTTTATTCTGTCCAAGGGTGTGTGATGACTGTTCATGAATGGTACCTCACCTCGTCCAATTTACGATGCAGCAATTTTCACATTTTGCTTTAGTGATCACTCACTAAGTACACACGTCTTCATGCTGTCACTGGGTGATGTGAAGACTTGTGCTGACTGAATCTTATCATCGACATTTGTAAGATTACTTTTTTCGTTTCATTTACTGTATGTTATGTATTTTCTCTTCAATTGATAAAAAATGTTTCCATGTAATCGTTATTTAACCATAATTATGAGAATCATTCAAAATATCTATTACTAATGTGGTCATATAAGCCAGATGACAGTCATTGATTGACTATAAAATTATCAAACGACATCATTTCTGGTAATTTACAGTCATTAAAGACTCAATTCGCATTCAGTTGAATATAAAAGTTCGTAGAATTAGAAATTAACATCAGTTCTCCCTTTCAGGCCAAAGCAGTAACACGAATCGTACGAGGCAGTGCGAACAAATGGACCAGAAACGAAGAAACTAAATACCTCGATAAATAGTAGTAGTCCTGTTTTTTTTAACCTTTTTTATCATTTTTGTTTGTGGATTTCCTCTTAGTGAACATTTTAACATCTTCGCAAGAGTTATCATTTGCCACATAGATATGTGTTTAATTCTATCATATGGTGATTTGATGACCCTTGCTGAGGACTACTACATTCAGCAACAGCTCCATTCCAGCCAGCTGAGCTTCATCGTGAACTGTATCTCAGTGATAATTGTCATTCACTCAGTAGACATGTTAGTAATAGTGTCACTGGGTACGTGATGATTGTCACTGACAAACATTATCATCGCAGAAATTTGTTTATATATGTTTTAGTGTAACCTTCTCTTTTCAAAAAGCCGAAATTTCATCAGAAGAAGAATCTATTTCGCAACAGTTTTCAGTCACTGGAGTGATCACTTAGTTCTAGTGATCACTCCCTCAGTAGACATGTTTATAATTCTGTCACTGGGTGATGTGATGACTAGAGCTGATTGAAATAAGACATCATTTTTCTTATGTTCCCGGTATTTCATCGAGTGCATGGTGCTTATTTGTATGTTATTCAGCACTGGTTCAGTTCGAGACAGTTGAGATTCATCGTGGACTGTCTTTCAGTGACAGTTGTCACTCACTCAGTAGACATATCATTAGCAGTGTCACTGGGTACGTGATGATTGTCACTGATTGACTCTGTCATCAGATATTTATTTTGATGTGTATTATGATATCGTTTTGAGAAAGAAGAAAATATATTTAGAAAATAATCTATTCGTAAACAGTTATCACTCACTTAATGGATAAGTTTTTATTCCTTCACCGGGTGAGTAATGATTTTTGCTAAATAGTAATAACGTAGCTGACACTTTTTTACAGACAAGAATTCACTTAGTTCTAGTAATCACTCACTCAGTAGACATGTTTTCATTCTGTCACTGGGTGATGTGATGACTAGCGCTGATTGAAACAAAACATCATTCTCCTTATATTACATTTATAGCAACGAGTGCATGGTGCTTATTTGTACGTTATTCAGCTGTGGTTCCGTTCCAAGCAGTTGAGATTCATCGTGAACTGTCTTTCAGTGACAGTCGTCACTTACCCAGTAGATATATTTTTAATAGTGTCACTGGGTACGTGATGATTATCACTGAATGGTGATTTCGTCATATATTTCTTTTAATGTGTATTGTGGTGTCATTTTTTAAAGAAGAAAATGTTTAATTTATTCATCGACAGTCGTCACTCACTCAGTAGGCATGTTTCTATTCTGTCACTGGGTTTGTAATGACTGTTGGTGAATATTACTTACATCTAATGTGTATTTATGTTGCAGTAATTTTTTCATTTAGCTCCAGTGATCACTCACTCAGTAGGCATGTTTATAATTCTGTCACTGGGTGATGTGATGACTAGCGCTGATTGAAACAACATTGAACATCGCCATTGTTAGCAGCATTTTAGTTCCAGTCATCGTGACCTGTCTCTCAGAGGCAGTTGTCACTTACTTAGTAGACATGTTGTTGGTAGTGTCACTGGGTACGTGATGACTGTCACTGACTGACACTACCGCCATATATATTTCTTTTAATGTGTGTTGTGGTGTAATGTCAAGAAAGAAGAAAATGTATAAGTAGAACAATCTTATCCTCAACTCATTCACTCAGTTGTCATTCACTCAGTAGACATGTTTATAATTCTGTCACTGGGTGATGTGATGACTAGTGCTGACTGAATCTCATTATCGACCTTTGTACATTTATTTTATCACTTTATTAACTGCACGTTATTTTTTTTACTTGAATTCTATAACCAACGTTTTTATGTAATCCCCGTTTAACTATAATCGTAAGAGGCAATCATTTTACAATACTTCATTAATGTGGTCATTAAAAACCTAATGATTGACTATAGAACTATTAAACGACATTATTTCTTATCAGTTACTATCATCTTATTACAAGATTACTAATTTTCATTAATTTGAATATAAATGTTTCTGGAATTAAGAAATTAACATTACTTTTTCGTTACAGGTAATGTGATGTGATGACCCGTGCTGAAGGCTATTGCATTTAACATTTAGCAGCAGTTCTATTCCAGTCAGTAGAGCTTCATCGTGAATTGTATCTCAGTAACAGTCGTCACTCACTCAGTAGACATGTTATTAGTAGTGTCACTGGGTCTGTGATGATTGTCACTGTATACCATTATCATCGCAGAGATTTTTTCATCAATGTTTCGCTGTAATTATACTTCTCAAAAATGCGAAATAGCATCAGAAGAATAATCTATTTCGCAACAATGTTCATTCCTCAGGCGACAATCTTTCTGTTGTTGAATATTAATCACGTTGTAATTAACATTTTTTTCACAGACAATAATTCGTTTAGCGCCAGTGATCACTTACTCAGTAGACAGGTTTTTATTCTGTCACTGGGGGATGTGATGACTAGCGCTGATTGAAACAACAACATTGAACATCATTATACTTTGCAACATTTTAGTTCCAGTCATCGTGACCTGTGTCTCAGAGGCAGTTGTCACTTACTTAGTAGACATGTTGTTAGTAGTGTCACTGGGTATGTGATGACTGTCACTGACTGACACTATCGCCATAAACATTTCTTTTAATGTGTATTATGGTGTGATGTCAAGAAAGAAAAAAATGTATAAGTAGAAGAAACTTATCCTCAACTCATTCCCTCAGTTGTCATTCACTTAGTGGACATGTTTTAATTCTGTAACTAGGTGATGTGATAACTAGTGCTGATTAAATCACATCATCGACATTTGTATATTTATTTTATCGTTTCATTAACTGTGTTATTTATTTAATTTGCATTTTATGAAAATTGTTTCTATATAATCACTATTAACTATAATGATAGGGATACCTATCATTAATATGGTCATTTAAAACCAAATGATGGTCATGGATGGACTGTAGAATAACCAAATAACATAACTTCTGGTTAGTTACTGCCTCCATATTACGAGACTATCAATGCTCAATAATTTGAATATAACAGTTGAATGTTTGAACAAAAGAGTTTAACATCAGTTCTTCCTTTCAAGTCACTACAATAACACGAACCAGACAAAGTAGTATAAGTAAATGGAAGGGAAACAAAGAAACTAAGTGTTGCTTAATCTCAATAAGTGGTACGATCGCTTTTTTTAAACTTTAATGACATGTGTCTTCATAAATTTATTTTATACATACTTTTGTTTGCAGATTTCATCGTTCACAAGAGTTATGACTCGCGACATAGATATGTGTATAATTCTATCATACCGTGATGTAATACTCGCGCAGACATGTTATAAATAGTGTCACTGTATCCGTAATGATCATCACTGATTTATATTTTCATCGCAAAGATTTGTTTGTATGTGTTTTGGTGTAACATTCTCTTCTCAACAAGGTGAAACTACATCAGAAGAAGAATCTATTCCGTAACAGTTTTCAGTCACTCAGGCGACATGTTTTCATTCTGTCACTGGGTGAGTGATGACTGTTGCTGAATAGTAATAACATTGTATGTATTTAACACTTTTTTACAGGCAGTATTTCACTTAGTTCTAGTGATCACTCCCTCAGTAGACATGTTTTTAATTCTGTCACTGGGTGTTGTGATGACTAGAGCTGATTGAAATAAAATTCTTCTTATATTCCCGATATTTCATCGAGTGCATGGTACTTATTTGTACGGTTTTCAACATTGGTTTAGTTCCAGACAGTCGAGTTTCATCGTGAACTATCTTTCAGTGATAGTCGTCACTCACTCAGTAGACATGTTATTAGTTATGTCACTGGGTCCGTGATGATTGTCACTGATTGATGATTTCGTCACATATTTCTTTCAACGTGTATTGTGGTGTCATTTTCTGAAGGGTAAAAATGTATTAGATGAAAAATCTATTCCTCGATAGTTGTCACTCACTCAGTAGACATGTTTCTATTCTGTCACTGGGTTTGTGATGACTGTTGGTGAATGGTGCTCGCATTTCATCTGAATTTATGTTACAGCAACTTTTTAATTTAGCTCCAGTGATCACTCACTCAGGCAACATATATTCATGCCGTGACTAAGTAATGTGATGACTATAGCCAATTGATACAAACCAGGATTTTTATTATATTAATTTTAATATTTTAAGGTGTTTGCATTATTTATTTTATTAGTACAGTTTGGAGCAGCAATTCAGTTCCAGGCAGTTGAGCATCATCGTGAACTATCTTTCAGTGACAGTCGTCACTCACTCAGTAGACATGTTATTAATAGTGTCACTGGGTTCGTGATGACTGTCACTGATTGATACTATCATCATTTGTTTCTTTTGACGTGTATTGTGGTGTCATTTTGAGTACGACGACAATTTTAATGAAGAAGGCTATTCCTCAACAGTTGTCACTCACTCAGTTGGCATGTTTTGATTCTGTCACTGGGTCTGTGATGACTATTGGTGAATGACACCCACGTTTAATCTGAATTTATGTTGCAGCAAATTTTTTAAATAACTCCAGTGATCCATAGACATTATTGACTGGAACATCATCATTCTTCTTGAATTTAATTTATTTTACATCTTTCTAATTGCTTGAATTGACTATAGAAACAGGAAAAGAAGAAGAAAGAAGTTTAAAGTCTCTGCATGAGTTATCACTCGCTTAGTAGATATTTTAGCTATATTATCACTAAGTGATGTCGTGACTATTGCCGAGTACTGTCATATTTCCTGCTATGATAAGACAGAAGGAAAGTTCACAACAAGAAGCATAAAGAAGATGTTTTCTTATCAGATGTTATAAGACCTGAAGGGTGTTCTTCTGAAATCAATATCATACCGCAACAGTCGTCATTCACTCAGTAGATATGTTTTCATTCTGTCACTGGGTGTGTGATGACTGCTGCTAAATGAGACTGACGACTCAGAGAGAACTGAATACTTAAGAGAAGTCTGACCACCTTATAAAATCACTTTTATGTAGGAAACCAGTCTGCCAAGCTGGTCTATGTATGCTGAAGTTTTTTCATACATCACATCATTTCATCAACAGTATTTAACAGTGCACTGCTGGACATAGGCCTCTCCTTAGAAAAGTGGTTTTAGTCTCCTATACTACGTTGTCCAGGCGGGTTGGTTTATAGTTTGTATCTATCTTATTAATCTAACGACCAGGTAGTACAGCCACGCTGATTTCAGCATGAACGGGCCAGCTCATCCGGGGCAGTACTATTTCGTTGGTGAGTGCGAGACCGGAGGCCCATTGATGCAGGGGTGATAGTTGACGAGGTAAGTGTGTGCAATCGTTATAGGCCGCCATAGTGTGGGTCACCATACTGCATTGTCTGAATTCGCAATGAGTATAGTGACCAGAACTCTTGGATTCTATTCATGCTTTCCATCAAGCAGAGTAGTCACTTTGGCAGGCTCTTAAAACAGAATTATTTTTTTTCATAGATCCTCGACTCCTTTTCTGGACTATTCCTCCCTAGAGACATACTGTGTCGTGAGGGGTTTTACAAATATACATGAAATGGACACAAAGAATACTCAGATTCAAAACAACAATGTGTGTGACACATGTGGAGTTTGAACCCACTACACTCAGCGAAGTAGAAAACGACGAGGTGACCACTACGCCACCCGTGCTGTCAAGGTTAATATTTGTGGTCGTGTAATTCTTATACCCTTAATCTTAAGCTATCCCCCACAACGACTCTTCAAATTTATCACATAATCTTACCTTGTTGGTGAGGCAGTCCTGGAAGTCCTTTTGCATGACAGAGACTGAGACACGGTCATGGGGCCTCTTGGGACCGCTCACCGAAGTCACCACCGTAGACAGATCAAGTTCCACCACCTGAAAACAACATAAGGGTACATATATTAGTATTTTCTTAGGTAGTAGAGCCACGCTGATGTGAACTCGACCGGGGCAGTACTACCCTCCCACAGAAGACCAACCTAAAGCCACAGCATCCGTGCTGTCATGTTTCGTTGGTGAGTGCGAGACCGGAGGTCCATTGATGCAGGGATGACAGTTATCTTGGTAACTATGGGAGCCTTACACTGCCACGATGACTGTCATGCCTTTGACGTCCCTAAGCGAGACGTGAAAAAGTATCACACTAAGCCACCATAGTGTGGGTCACCATACTGAATTATCTGCATTAATATAGAGACATCAGGCAGAATAGACGCACTTTGGCAGGCTCTTAAGATAGAAAACAAAAACAAATATTTGGGTCCGTCCTAGGAATCGAACCCGAGACCTCAAGCACAGCAGTCGCATTCGCTACCGCTGCGCTACCGAGGCAGTCGATATGGTGTTAAATAATGGCTTACCAGTATTCATCTTACCTCAGAGAAGATAGGATCTTGGTTTGGATTATTGTAGTCCCTGAACTGTTTTGTGGCGCGAAGGTACGCCTCAATGATGTCAATTTTCTCCTTGGAGCGGTCTGCGAAAACACATATATTAACATAAGTCTATTTCCCAGAGAGGTAGGCAGAGGCAATTGGGTAGATGACTGTATCGTAAATAAATACCAATGTCCACTTCATTAAAACTAATATCGCGAAACATCTCGGCAAATACAATTAACATAGCTTTTTATTATTATCACGAATTTCAATCAAATATACAGTGAAATATATTGTTCAATTGAGTAGTCTAAAGTGACGTCACAATTTGGTATTTAGTACATTTTTCATACAAACTTGTCGTTTTGACAGATGATAAAAAGTAACTAATTTGACTAAGGTGGCATCTAGCTTACTACGATTCTGACACACACATTTGTCGTCCGCATTCGCTGCATGCTCGGCAGTTTCTGGTACTTCTCACATGGCCTTTAGACAACGCCGGCACTAGGAATAAATCCTGTGTCGCGGGGGACTTTACAAACATACAAGAGACGGACACAAACAACACCCAGACTCAGAACAACAAAGACTTTTCTTTAGAACATCACCAATTTGATCGACAGGGGTGATGGCATTTCTCTCATTTTTAAGTTTTAGCGTCTACCAAAGTGACTAAGCTGCCTGATGGTAAGTATTTATTTAGACAAAATGACAGTAACACAAGAATGGTCTGTGTGGTAACGGATTAAGAACACATAGTGTTACCACCCCTATTCATCCCGTGGGTGTCGTAAAAGGCGACTAAGGGAACAAAGTATGCAAGACAACATCATTACAAAGAGAAGGAAAATTTGGAACAAACCTTATTCCAACTCGTCTGGCCAGCGTGGTATAGTAGGCCAAAACCTTGCTAAGGAGAGGCCTATGTCCAGCAGTGGACTGTAAAAGGCTGTTAATGACAAGAATGATAATAGTGATGGTAATGATGACGATGATAGTAGAAGTGATGATTAAATTACATCATTGTACTCACTTGTTTGACTGAGGTATTGCAACGAGCGTTCGTCGACGGGGAAGTGCGCGACTGTTGCGCCGAACTCCGGACACATGTTCGCTACTGTCGCCCGGTCGGCTATGCTCAACGCAAACACTCCTGGCCCGAAGAACTCCACGAATTTGCCCACTACTCCTAACGCTCTAAGGTGCTGGAATAATAATAAAAAAACTTGAGACATCTCACACACGACCATCTGATCACAAACTACACAGAGCCTGTACTATGGTAACCAGACTGCTGATCTGGGCGCAGAGTGGCACACCGTGTGGTTTTAGTCGGTCCGATTCCGACAACCTCGCCGTAAACCCCGGTGGGGTGACGGCCCGAGGGAGTTTCCAAACGATAAAAAAAAATGGTAACCAGTCTGCTGATAAACATACTTATATATTACTAAATACATACATATTATAGATAAATTACTTTGAGACAGAACTACTAATCGTGTTCAATTCAAAAGTATTTGTCCTGGGTGTGAAATGAACCCAGGACCTCCAACTTAGCAGAGAGCCTGTCAAATATACTTTAGTAACAAAAACAGTTCCAATGTCTTGGGTTTCTCATCAGACCGAGATTATTAAGATTATATTTAAAAATGTTAAGTTGGTTTGTGTACGCTGCAAAAACTCAAAAAGGTCTGCACCGCTTAAGATCAAACTTTGACAGATACATGTTTCAAATTTGATGATGATCCAAGCTAAGCCGTGGGCAATAGCTAGTATAAGTATGTATAACAAGGGGCTCGTAGCTTAGTTGTAACCGCGTAGAATGTGGTCACCATACCATAGCGCCCTAGTGAGGTACTTATTCACGTCCCGCTTGGGGTCGTAAGTCATGAGCTGTTATAGCTAGATCAGTCTATATTAGATGACAATTCTTAACGTATTGAGACCTCTCCGTGTCGTGGGGAGTACTTATGTTGCGACTTCCACATACAGCGCAAATAGAAAAATATACTACAGCGCCATCTAGCAAAGACACGTCGAGCTACGGAGCAACTACTAATCCTGTATCGCGCGATAGAGATTCTCGTGGTCATTAACATATATACAACATCCCAACATCAACAGTTGGGCCGGATTATCACCTCGCCTGGTCGAAGGATCCTCCCTTTGTGTCGGAAACACCTGTCCTTCTACACTTAGAACTGTCGGTCCCGGTTGCCATAGGAACATCTTTGGCCATAGTTACGAGTAGTGGGAACTTGAGTTATGAAGGTCTGATCGTAGCCACTCCACGAGGAAATACGAGTACATTGTTACCGCCATCTCACCTTGGTGATAGTCAACACCAGGTCGGTAGAAGTGACCAAGGGATTCAGTTCCCCGACCAGCTTGTACCCCACGACCTTTGGTATCAGCATGCTGATGGCCTGCCCCAGCATGACAGCTTCAGCTTCGATACCTGGTGATGAAAAGTAGTTTTTAGTTATCGAAGAAGCCTTGCAAAGACAAGGAAAACTTGACACAAACCCTATACCAAACCCTCTAGCCAGGATGGTAGACCAAAATCTCCTTTCTAAGGGGTTTATGTCCAGCAGTGGACTGCAAAAGGCTGTCGATAATGATGTTCACTCACCTCCCACTCCCCATCCGACGACTCCAAGACCGTTGATCATGGTGGTATGAGAGTCGGTTCCCACCACGGAGTCAGGATGTAGTAGATCACCTGTAAAGACCACGCGAGCCAAGTACTCCAGGTTCACCTGATGGGATAAAAAGAATGTTGAATCAAAAGACGAGAAAATTATAAATAGAAGAAATTCTCTATTTTGGTTTATATTTTATTGAGGTTCCGCAGCCAAATGGCAGAAAACGGAACCCATATAGATTTGTCATGTCTGTCTGTCCAGCCAGTTTTTTCCGAACCTATAAGAACTACGAGTACATTGTTGAAACTTGGTAATTAGATGTATTCTGTAAACCGTATTAAGATTTTCAAAAATTGATTTCTTTTTATAAATTTTGGGAGTCTCCCATACTTAGAACTGAAACTGATTTTTTTTTCATCAAACCCATACGTATGGGATATCTATGGATAGGTCTTCAAAAATGATATTGAGGTTTCTAATATCATTTTTTTCTAAACCAAATAGTTTGCGCGAAAGACACTTCCAAAGTAATAAAATGTGTCCCCTCCCCCCCTCGTAACTTCTAAAGTAAGAGAATGATAAAACTATAGAAAATATATGATGTACATTACAATGTAAACTTCTACCGGAAATTGGTGAGAACGAGATCTTGTAAGTAGTTTTTTTAATACGTCATAAATCGCTGCTACAGAACCCAGGCATCGCCAAGATTTAGAACGACCTGCCTGGGTCTATTTTTCCTGATAAGGTGAACTCTGGAGCCTTTAAGAGTAAAGTGAACAGGTTTCTTTTGGCGTGTACCACCTTCGTCTTCATCTACACTTTCCATCAGGTGAGATGGAAAATAAACGCCTATTCCATTATAACTATATATATAAAAAAAAACGGCACCCTTTATGGGCGAGTCCGACTCGCACTTAGCCACTTTTTGTTCTCTATTGTGCGTTCTCTGTTTTGTTCTACATTTTGTGTGGCGACTTCCACATACAGCGCAAACAGAAAAGCATATTACAGCGCCATCTAGCGAAGATACACTGAACTATGTATATCGTTTAATGAACTACGGAGCAACTACTAATCCTGTATTGCGAAATAGAGTTTCTCGTGGCGATTAGCTTATATACGACATCCCGAGGACCCTCCCTTTGTGTGGGAGGGATATGACACCCGTTCCCTCCACATTTTCTGTTCTCTGTCTTGTTCAGTATCTTGTATCATCCATTTTAAGTTACGTGTCCGTTGTCCGTGTGGTGACGGATTAAGAATACATAGTGTTACCACCCCTATTCATCCCGTGGGTGTCGTAGAAGGCGACTTAGGGTATACAAGACAACATCAATACAAAGAGAAGGAAAATAACAAACCCTATTCCAACCTGTCTGGCCGGTGTGGTATAGTAGGCCAAAACCTCCTTGCTATGGAGAGGCCTATGTCCAGCAGTGGACTGTAAAAGGCTGTTGATGATGATGGTGATTTTAACTCCTCTTATAACTTTCTCTGTTTTATGTACACTGTTTTGTATTCTCTATCTACATAATATTCTGTACAGATAACTAAAACCTAAGAATCAAGATAAAACCGGTTGTCTGTAAGGTCGGTTTACTGACGATAGTTGAGCGTGACAACGTCATATCACTGCACTTCATACTTGAGGAAAACATGTAAATGTATTATTGTATAGCAGCTGTCTACGCGGACGCTTCGCTCACTCAAGTAGGAGAGAGACATCGAACCCTGCCGAACGCGGAGGCCGATTGTGCCTCTTTGTCGCTCGTCCCGCGCTCTCGCTCGCACTTCAAGCCTTAAATGGAACGCCTCAGAACGAGGTAACGCCGCATGAGTTTTTAAAGAAAGTTTTACTTACTTGATGCACAATACCAGATCCTGGTGGCACGATTAACATGTTGTCAAACGCTTGAGCTCCCCACTGACAAGAGAATATTAATTTTAAAACTATATTCTAAGACCATAGACATCGCTTCTATGAGAATACTGATATAAATAGATGCTTATTTTTGTGTTTGATGCTGATAATGTACACAAGCGTGTGGGTAAACACAGGTGCACTCTCTGTTCCCTCACTCTCGGGAGGGCAGAGAGATTAGCGCAGAACCGAGGGTATTATGTACTCTCAAAGGCACGAGGGTTAAGACTCCAAATTCCAGTTACGAGGTATTTTTGTAACCAGAAAAACACTTTATGAGTCGGACCCGGGCATCGAACCCGAGAACGACAGTCGCTAGACCACTGAAGCAGTTTGTGCGTATACAAACATAAAACATTAAATGTCACAAATGATTGAATTGAGCAGGATTCGAACCCGTGACCTTATCATAGCAGTCCATTACATAAACCACCACGTCATCGAGCTACCGACAAACTCACTCAAATATACTATTATATATTTTTAAACTCATACATATATTTATCAATAATACAGAACTTACTTTCAAGAACTGGAATCTCTCCTTATTTCTCTCAAATTCAAGTTCTTGATTCTTATTGAGGGCATCAGGGCTGGAAGAGAACTCATATTTTACCTTAGAGGAACTTGACAATCAACTGCTTATTTTTTTTTGTATATCAAGAACCTGCCAAAACTGACTCTACTCTGCCTGATGGAAAGCATGAATCAAGAGTTGTGGTCACCATATTCATTGTAAATGCAGACAATGCAGTATGGTGACCTACACTATGCCGTCCTAGTGAGATGCTTTTACACGCCCCGCGAAACACGACAGCACGGATGCTGTCCCTTTAGGTTGGCCTTCTGTGAGAGGGTAGTACTGCCCTGGACGAACTCACATCAACGTGGCTCTACTACATAATGATTTCTAGTCATGACTGCCCGATTTTTGCCAGGTTGATTACCAGGTACAGGACCTTAAGCTGCTCGAAATATTAATTTCATTGCAAAAATCTGACACACAACGCCATCTAGTGCCAAACTAAGCAGACTTTGTATTATAGGTACTTGGTAAGTGATATAAATACATATACACCTTTCTTTTTGGTAGATACATAGCTTTTTTAAAAAAAAAAAATACCACGCCCACTCAAGGATGTGGATCACACAAAGTGTAGTCCCGTGTGAGGTTTGAATTCACAACACTTGCCGTAGTAGTCGGCGTGGCGAACGCTTAAACTATTTGGCCTGCCGTGCAGTCAAATATTTGTAGATCATACAAAGATTTAGCTCTACTCGGGAATCGAACCCGAGAACTCAAGCACAGCAATCGCACACGCCACCACGGAGGCAGTCCAATATCTTTTTCCTACCATTTCTGATTGCTTTTTTATCCCTTTTTTTATATCGTTTAAGGGGAAAGACCCCGTGTGAGGATGGATTAAGAATAGTGTCACTACCCCTATACCTCCTGTGGGTGTCGCAAGAGGCGACTAAGGGAGCTACTACACAAGACAACATCACCGCAAAAGAAGGAAAACTTGAAACAAACCCTACACCAACCAATCTGGCCAGCGTGGAATAATAGGCCAAAACCTCCTTGCTAAGGAGCCCATGTTCGGAGGTCCTCTATATCGTAATAATCCGCATTCTGCCCTAGCACAGACACTAACCTCCTCGCAAAATCAACTTGCACAGAGTGATCAATAACCAAGTCAGCTGGACAAATGGGATTGATCTTCTGAGGGTCACCCCCAAGGTCCTTGACAGCATCACGCATGGCTGCGAAGTCTACTACGGCAGGTACTCCCGTTAAATCCTGGAATTGGAAGAAAAAACATTTCAAATCGTCTCCCATCCAGTATTTGACTCAAAGACAATACCCGCACCATAAATGAAACGGACAGAAAAACACCCAAACTCAGAACAACATAAAGTGTCGTCCTATTTTGGGATCGAACCCAGAACACTCACCGTAGAGAGCGTGAGGTTACTGCTCAACCACTACATCATCCAGGTACTAAAGATAGTAGAGATTGCTACCATTCTCTCTTGGCTTCAGTTACCAGGATATCTTTTCCACCCCATAAAGGAGATAATTTCTATTAATCATAGGTGCTAAATGAGCCTTCCGTGTGGTGACGGATTAAGAATATAGAGTGTCACTACCCTTGCTATTCCCATGGGTGTCGTAAAAGGTGACTGAGGGAGAAACTATACAAGACAACACATACAAACATACCCTATACCAACTCTTCTGACCAGTGTGGTATAGTAGACCAAAACCTGCTCTCTCAGGACAGGCCTATGTCCAGACACAAAAAGAAAGTTAAAACACCAGGTTAACAGCAAATACAAAGAGTTTAACCCACCTGCAGTATAACCCTGGCGGGTTTGAACGCGATCTCCACACCGCCTTCGACAGTCTGATTCTTCTCCCAGTCCAGCACATTCTGGACATCCTTCTCCAGCACTTGGAAGTTGTCGCAGTTCCTCACACAAGACTCCAGGAGTACTCTCACGCTGTAAGGCAGACGATCTGAAAAAATGAAAAAATATTACATTAATTTCGAATTATTTTACTTCTAGAGTCTGTGGAGAAAATGTGTGTGAGGTTCTGTATCGCGATATAGCGAGAATTCCTATATCGTGATACAGGATTATTAGTTGCTCTGTAGTTCATTACTCTCCTTAGTTTTATGTGTCTTCGTTAGATGGTGCTGTAGTATGTGTTTCTGTTTGCGCTGTATGTGGAAGTTGCTACAAGTTTGACTGGGATGTTGATCTGATCGTTAGTGACCCTGACCGCTAAGCTGGAGGTCGCGGATTCGATTCCCACTCAAGACCAATAGCTGTTCTATGTGGGTGTTATTTATTCATGATATTTAAGTAGTTTCTAATATGTTGTAGTCAGGTTACGACAGTACGGGTTCTGCCTAGCTTAGAATCAGACGGCCGTGTGTGAGACGAAATGTAAACACGAGAGGTAGATAATAGTGTTTTTAAGCAATGAAATATTTGTCTAATAGGCCCGTTTTGACACTTATCTATGTGACAAAATTAGGGATGGGAGCAAAAGAAGTTGGTAAATTGCGAATCGACTATATTAATTTTGTTAATTCATAATTTATATTAATTTTATTGCACCATTCGTGTCCAAATTTTTAGGGTGCCATAACCAAAATGACAAAAAGTTTCATTATGTCATCTGTCCACAATATTTCTCATAGACTACTAGTTTTAGAAATCTATGACATTGTATAAACACACATAGCCATGGCAAAAAATTAATTAACGTTAAAGGCCGCCGCAACCGTTAACGTGAATGCGAATGTTTGTTTGTTTGTTTGTTACGGTTTCACGCGAAAACTACTCAACCGATCATCATGAAATTTTGTACACATGTTCTTGGAGGTATTAGACGTAACATAGGATACTTTTTATAAAAAGGAAAAAAAAATTTAAATGATCTGTTACGAAACTTAATGTGACAGGTCAAATTCCACGCGAGCGAAACGGGCAAAAACTAGTCTATACTAATATTATAAAGCTGAAGAGTTTGTTTGTTTTGTTTGTTTGAACGCGCTAATCTCAGGAACTACAGGTCGGTTTTGAAATTTTTTTTTGTATTGGATAGCCTATTTATCGAGGAAGGCTATAGGCTATATATCATCACGCTAAGATCAATAGGAACGGAGTACCAATGAAGAATGTTTCAAAATCGGGAGACTTTGTTCCTAATGAGAGCTTCCGCTGTTTGCGCTGCGTAAACGGTTAAAGTTTCGCATAAATCATGTATGACAGAACTGTTCCCTTACTCACCTATATAAACGAAGTCGTGAGTTAAAGTAAGCGTCAGCCCAAAGTAACTATTTCACGCGGACGAAGTCGCGGGCGGAAGCTAGTATAATATAAAATAACCAAAACGCCCTTGTCTTACTTATATTCAAATCACGTTTTATTAGTTGGCTAAATCGGACGTGGTTTGACACGCATTTGGCCGGTTTTTAATTAAGAAATGACCCCTTGGCAGTAGTGGGTGTGACGGTAAGGTCTATCGTGTCGTCATTATCGACAGTAATATCAAAGCCATTTCAATTGCGATAAATATATCGATAAAAACGATTGAATGTGTAGAAGTATTGATAGCCTGATAGCAGTTGATATAGTATAAAATAATCTACATATATAGAAGAAAGTGGTGTTAGTTACACCACTTATAACTCAAAAACGGCTGAACGGATTTAGCTAAAAATTGGTGGGGAGGTAGCTAAGAACTAGGAGACGGACATAGGATACTTTTTATCTTTTTTTTTTTACTTTTTTTCTAATAAAATATTGAATTGAATAAAATACAATATCAGCTTATTTATTGCTTCTAAGGCGGAACAGAGTTCGCCGGGTCAGCTGGTATAAAATAAAATTATCTGTGTGGTGACGGATTAATATAGAATGTCACTACCCCTAATTACCCCGTGGGCGTCGTGAGAGAAGAAAAACTTGACACAAACCCTATATCAACGCGGTCTGGCCAGCGTGGTATTTACAGGTGGGCCAAGAATTCGTTAACATTCGAATTTAAGATCCGCGCAAACATGTTACAGGAGTTCTTGGGACCGATGCTACTGGAATTTCCTGGATACAATCGTAACACATGGTTTCAACAAGATGGAGCCACTTGTCACACATCCAATGAGTCACTGCCAGTGGTCAAAGACATGTTTCCGGAAAAGCTGATTTGCAAACGAGATGACATTCCATTGCCACCCAGAAGTCCAAATCTATCCCCAGCGGACTTCTTTTTATGGGGTTATTTGTAGACTCGTGTCTACACTAATAAACCAAATACACTACGTCCACTAAAAGAAAAATCAGTGAAGAGATGTCGGCGATCTCGCGGTCTCTGCCGACGAGTATTCGAAAATTTCGGTGCTCGCTTAGAGGAGTCTAAATGTCGAAACGGTGGCCATTTAGACGATATAATTTTTAAAAAATAAATTCCAACTAATTAGCTTTCTTGTATATAAACAATTTTTATAATATATTAACTAGTTGTTTTGGCAAACCCTATATATATGTATTAGGCCAAAATCGCCATTTTAAACCCTTTAAAAATTAATTTTATTTATTTTCCGTGACCATTTGCCCTTCTTATGAAATTTTTTTTTTTTTAACAGTTCTAAAACGACACGGTATATGTCATCTTTTAAGCTTGGCTCACTATAACCTTTTTCTGGATGTCGTAATAGCAGCTATTCCCGGATCCCTCCTATGTCAGGCGACACACCGTGTGGTTTTAGTCGGTCCGATTCCAAAACACCACTCCGCCGTAAACCCCGGTGGGGTGACGGCCCGAAAGGGTTTCCACAAGTTGAAAAAAAAAAACTAAACTTTTTCATGGTAAACAAAACAGTTCACGCTATATAACGTCACGCTACGGGCAATAGAAGACGTAGACGAGGCTACCTGAGTCAGTTTCAAATAAAAAGACAGCTGTGGCACTCGACTTATCCTGCATCGTGGACACTTTACACACATGAAATGGACACATACTCACTCAACACACACTAACACTTTGGGTGTTGAGTAACTTGTGGACCAATACTCAATACTTCATTTCATATGTACACAAGGTTCAATCAATCTAACGCCGTCCACCGCTAAATTCAAGGTCTTAAAATAGATCATTATACCATGGCCCTTATCGTGCACAAATGTTGTCCTATATGAAGATCGACTCTACAAAACTCAATCATGACGCTTTCTTTCCACCCTAATTGATTAATAGTCGCCTGATGGCAGTAGAAAGTGGTAATATTCCATAAATTACTTCACCATCTGTGCTGTTAAACCCCCCCCCCCCTCTACTCTCCTGAGTCTAAGGCCGACGTATTCGGTCGAACACTCAGTTCATATTTGACAAATGAGTGCCTCACTGTTAAGTTATCGTTAAGTGTAAATTGTACTTGGTGTAATTAATAACTGGACACATCATACGTACGGCCGTATGATCTAAAACTAGACACGAGTCTGTACTATAGTAACCAGACTGTCGTCTAGTTTCAAACTAAGCAGAGCTTGTGCTATGATAACTAGACTGACTGATAGAATACGTATATACTTTTTTTGTAAATACATACATATTACACATAGAAAACACCCAAACTTCGAAACAAATATTTGTAGATCATACAAACATTTGGTCAAATTATCGTTCTCATTATATAACTATAGTGAGTTGTGGGAATCGAACCCACAACCTCCGGACTGACCACTAGACCCGTCATCAACCTTCAATAGTTTGCTGCTAAACACAACCCTTTTCTTATAAAGGTTTTGACCTACCAGACCACGGTGACCAAAGTGACTCTACTCTGCCTGATGGAAAGTATGAATAGAATTCAAGAGTGGTGCTCGCCATACTCAATGCGAATACAGATAATTCAAAATGGCGACCCACACTATGCGGCCTAGTGGTTTTTTCACGCCCCGCTTAAAAGACACAGTGTCATATTGGGCGGGAAACACGTACGCTATAGGATTTGTGTCAAGTTTTCATTTACTTCGCTTTACTATTCCATCAAATGTGTTCAAATAATGATGTCCCTCAGTTAAGTAAATGTACTTTGTACTTAATGTAAGCGATTATATAATGTATTAGAATGTTGAATTATGTACGTCATTGTAAAGGTCATAGACTAATTTAAAAGTAAAATGACATATTGTTTCTTAGTAAGAATGACGTTTGATTTTTTTTTTAAGTGACGCCTTAGATTACAACTTTGTAGAGGTGGCAAGTCAAAACCAAACAGGTTTATACTTTTATACTTTAAACGTCAGATTAGGATACGGATAACGTAACAATTAGTGACGTCATTTGTCACTTCTGAGCCTGAGATCGTGGGTTGTAATCCAGCCCCGGACCAATAATTTTTACCGTTTATACAACATGGAATTCAAGAGGTGTGCGTTGACTCTGACTGTAGAATTGTTTAATCCTATACCAACTCTGTCATTTCTCCAGACGAACCAATGGTCGTTGGAGCCGAAGTGTGCTAGAGACCGCGATTGGGCAAACGTAGTGTAGGATGACCTGAGGTGCGATGGACCGGCGACTTGAAGAAGGTGGCTGGCAGCGGATAGATGCGAATTGCCCGAGATTGGGATGATTGGCGCTTTTTGAGGAGACCTTCGTTTGACCTATTATACCAACTCGTCTGGCCAGCGTGGTATAATAGGTCAAAACCTTTTTGCTAACAAGAGGCCTATGTCCAACAGTGGACTGTTATAGAGTGCTGATGATGACGATAGAATTGCTAACCACAGCTGTTCTTATTCATCATTAAAATCAATCAAGTCCACTTACCATACTTCTCACCCAGGGCCGTCACATCGAAATACTGGAACTTCTTTCCATTGACTTCGATGCCCTTCAACAGGCTGCTGTAGGGGTTGTCGGTGGCTAAAACAAACAAATATACATGTTATAATACTATTGTAGGTGCTCTTTCCTTCTTTTTCTCTTTTCTTCTCTTAAAGACAACGACCGCATTAGGAATATGTCTTGTATAAATAATAAATATTTCGGACATTTGAGACACGTCATCTAGTTACAAACTAAGCAGAGCTTGTGCTATGATAACTAGACTGACTGATAGAATACTTATATACTTTTTTTGTAAATACATACATATTGTACATAGAAAACACCCAAACTTCGAAACAAATATTTGCAGATCATACAAACATTTGGTCCGACTCGGGAAACAAACCCGACATCTCAAGCACAGCAGTCGCATTCGCTACCGCTTCGTCACTGAGGAGGACTTTACAAACATGTGACGTAAGAGAGGTAAGATGACTGCACGCTTAGCCTAGTGGTTTAGACGGTCGCCACGCCGCTCTCTACTGCGCCGAGTGTTGTGGGTTCAAGCCCCCACATGGGACAACACTTTGTGTGATCCATAAATTATTGTTCTGAGTCTGGGTGTTCTTTGTGTCCGTTTCTTGCATGTTCATGCATTCCTAGTGCGGGCGTTGTCTTTTAAAAATAAACAAAAGACAAAGAACACAGACTCAGAATATCAATTTGTGGATCACACAAGGTATTGTGCAGTGCGAGGTTTGAACCTACAACACTCAGCGCAGTAGAGTGGCGTGGCGACCGCTTAAACCAACACGCCATCCGTGCAGTCATCTTACTTCTCTATGTTTCTTAACTGGGTCTGTATAAATATAATATATACATATAATAAAAAATGTGTGCGTGTACTAGCGTACACCCGTAAGAAGTGAAACTTCTTTATGACGTTATTTTTCAAAAAAATAATTTAAACCCGTCCGAAGTCGTTGCAATCGCCACCTGGATTTCAAAAATGTAACTACTCAAAACGGGCCGCAAAATACATTGGAGACATTTACCAATCCCTACTCCGCTGGAGAAAGTATACTTCGAATCACGCATGGTAGGGATAAGAAAAAGATGGCGGGTAACGAAAAAATGTGACGCGTAACGAAAAAATGTTACACTAAATTTTTTTCCAACTCCGATAAAGAAGTTTCACTTCAATAACATTATAAGAGGTCGATGTCTGTACGTTAAACATATGGAAGATAAACTAATGAAGAAGTCTTCATTAAGGTAACAGAAGTCAAGTGTGCGCTAGTCTCAGAAGTAGCTTAACAGATTTGAATTGAAGGAGGCTAGACGAAAAAAATTCAGACGAAAAGTTGTCACGACACTTTTTGCTATAGTGTAGTAAGCCGTGTGGCGTGCGCATGTTTCTCTGTCTGTCTCTCTCTCTCATAGAAAGCAAGCTAATTATTTTCGTTTCGTCAAAGACCATACTGATTCAGTTTATATTACATTATATTTGTTGATAATAAAAAAAATATTACAATTCCTTCACTAATTAATCGAAAGGAACTTCGTTCCAACCGGGTATCCCTTGACACCTCTCAACTTTTTTTTCTATATTAAGACCCTGCCAAAGTGACTCTACTCTGCCTGATGGAAAGCATGAATAGAATCCAAGAGTTGTGGTCACCATACTCATTGCAAATGCAAACAATGCAGTATGGTGACCCACACTATGACGGCCTAGTGAGATGCTTTAACACGCCCCGCTTGAGGATGTAAAAGGCATGATAGTCATCGTGACAGTGTAAGGCTTACACAGTTACCACGATAACTGTCACCCCTACATCAATAGGCCTCCGGTCTCGCTCTCACCAACGAAACACGTCAGCACGGATGCTGTCGCTTTAGGTTGGTCTTCCGTGAGAGGGTAGTACTGGCCCGGTCGTCGGCCCGTTCGTACTGAAATCAGCGTGGCTCTACTACCTATTGAAATGAATGCCATTTTCTCTGTGTTATTGTGGTGATCTTCATTTAACATTTAATGTTTGTTTTATTTCAATCAGTTGGCAAATATAAATGATATTTCAGTTTAAAGAATCATTGTGATAACCTACATATAAATAAATAAATATGTCGTACATTTGACACACAACGTCATCTAGTTTCAAACTAAGCAGAGCTTGGGCTATGATAACTAGACTGACTGATAGAATACTTATATACTTTTTTTAAGTAAATACATACATATCATACATAGAAAACACAAAAACTTCGAAACAAATATTTGTAAATCATACAAACATTTGGTCCGACCTAGGAAACGAACCCGAGATCTCAAGCGCAGCAGTCGCATTCACTACCGCTGCGCCACCGAGGCAGTTAATATAAGCGAGCGGAGTCGTAGGTATGTAACACACGACGTAATGTAGACAACCATTTTTTTTTTTTTAACATTTGGAAACCCCTTCGAGCTGTCACCCCACCGGGGTTTCCGGCGAGGTGGTGTGTCGGAATCGGACCGACTAAAACCACACGGTGTGCCACTCTGCGCCTAACATAGAAGGGATCCGGGAACCGCTGCTATTACGACATCCAGATCCAATCTAGACAACCATAGACCAACGTGCGATAGTTTTAAACGAACCAGATCTTGTAATATGAATGTTAGATTGACTTTTTTTTTATAAACACTTTTACATATATTATACACTAGCTTTTGCCTGCGGCTTCGCTCGCGTGGCAATTGGTCTGCCACATTAAGTTTTGTAACAGATCATTTTAAATAAATATATTTTTAATATACAAACAATCCTACGGTACATCATATTTTAATCGTTGTTTAATGGTTTAGGCAGCGTACGCCAAGGTAACTCTCAGAGGCCAGAGTTTTTTCCGACTTAATTGACATGTATCGTTATATTACGACCAAAATTACATAGAATTATTACAAATTGTAACCTATATGTTATTCCAATGTATAACCTATGTTACTGTACAGTTTCATTCAAATCCGTCCAGTAGTTTTTACGTGAAAGTGTAATAAAATCACAAAAACGCAAACGCCATACCAAATTTATAAATATTTTTAGAAGAGATTCATCTACATCCACACATACTGTTAACCAATTTAATTACACACATTTGTCTATGAAATCAACTTTTTTAACACGCTTTTATTAGCTTGGGTTGTATGTATGTATGTAACGGAATCTTTGAGCTTAATTTTCACCGGTTTCTAAAAATCTGATCAACTTGAAACTTTGCACACGTCTCAAGGACCGATGACAATACGATAATTTGATAATAGATTTAAGAGTTTGTCACAGACTAAAAAATGAAAAATAAATAATAGTTTAAAAATGACAAAGAGTCTAATATTACAGTAGTAGAAGATCGAACAATCAATCATAGTGAATCGCCTCAAAATATAATTATAATAAAATTTAATTTATTAACAGAATAATTCAATTCAGAGAAAAAATCTGGGGTGCATTTTACTACGATTCATAACTATCCTCTCATAGATAGTTGCCAATAGAATGATTGTAATATTTAAAATATCGAGCACTGTAATTAATTAATTATACTCGAATTATTCTGTTAATAATAATTATTTATAATATTCGGTTAATATAATAATAAAATAAATAAATTAAATTTTATTATAATTATATTTTGAGACGATTCACTATGATTGATTGATCGATCTTCTACTAATGTCATATTAGACTCTTTGTCATTAAGATTATTTTCTAGATTTTAGTTCGATTAGCAATAAAAGCGTGTTTTTTTTATTATTTATTTTTTATACAGACTCTATGTGTTTTATATGTATTTTCTTTTCTGCCAGTGATGTAAGTGCACCCCACTGGAACCTTCCAGCGTCCATGTTTGCAGAACATACAAGCATTTGAACTAGAGTTTATGACATTTATCAGCTCGAGAGTGGGTCGGGTCTGATTTTTGAACGAAGTTTTATTACGTGAGTAATTGACCTTCAGATAATAAGATTTGATGCATATATGTCGACTGAGATATAGAAACATACATACACGAACACAAAACAAACGATAACACAATTTATTTTTATCTTCTTAAGCATTCTTGCGTACAGTTGGCGACCTTATCACGATTTGCGATCTCTTAAATTCGACGAAACATTTATGGATAGTCATGGGTAGTTATCAGTTAAAGCCTGGAATTCATTACCAGCGAACGTGTTTCACTCCCACTACGATCCCGGGTCCTTTAAGCGGGGTGTGAAAAAGTATCTCATTAGGCCGCCATATCGCCATATTGCAATGTCGTCATTCGCAGTGAGTATGGCGACCACTGCTCTTGGATTCTATTTATGCTTTCCATCAAGCAGAGTAGAGTTACTTTGGTAGGTTGTAAATAAATAAAAAAAAACAAAATGGGCGCCACCAGAATTATTTCAGGAGGCTACATCTACATTCACACACTATTAATCAATATAAAATATATAATTATATGTATGTAACTAAAAAAATCGATCTTTTTTAAAAATAAGCGTTACCTGTGAATTTTTTTCTGCCAGGCAAGTGTAAATTCACCCCCTTACACCACCCTCCCGGTGTTACGCATATAAAAAGGGTTCCATCAAATGGCTCGCATCGTCTCGGATTTTTTTTTTATTAGGCGCCTACAAAACTGACTCTAACTATCTGATGGAAGGCGTGAATAGAATCCAAGATCACCATACTCATTGCGAATGCAGACAATGCAGTATGGTGACCCACACTATAGTGGCATAGTGAGATGCTTTTTCGTGTGCCGGCATCGCTGGTAATGAGTTCCAGGTTTGGTCTAATTGGACCATACTCATTGCGAATGCTGACAAATCCGGTATAGTGACCGCTATTATAGCGTGATATTTTACAACCCTTAAACAATATTATACTTTGTATAGTGTTTAAAGTCTAGATAACCAAACTGTTTGGTCACGAGTCTTCTGCGATACGCCATCGAAGCCGAATTTTTTGAGGTTATAATATTACTAACTTTTAGCAAACTTAAGGTGCTTGCATGAGAAATATCTTTTACTTATTTATGACTTTATTTTTATTCCTTTCCTAATGTTTCCATCTACACCTGGTAGACGAAAATGAACTTGCCTTCTTTGGCATAAAATCAAAATGTTAGCAGGCAAAATTGGATGGAAAACACTCTCTATCTACACCTTCATCACAAAATGTGTCCTTGTAAACATGATATACACACATATGTACTTTATAATGCATGGGGTTCCTACCAAGAACACAAGTGCACTCTCTGTTCCCTCTCTCTCACAACCCGATGAGACGGTTATCCGACACGACTGGGGAGAGATAAAGCGCAGGACTGCCAGTGTTACGTGCTTTCCGAGGCCCGGGGGTTAAGTCCTCAACTTCCATATTCAACACTGTTATTAAGTATTGCTGTGACCAGAAGAACTCAATAGTACTTTTCATTGAACCTGAGATCTCTACATAAGCAGTTGCATACACTAAACTATGGCTAAAGGTATGTTTACAGCACTGTAGTGTTGCTTTAATAACTCTTTTCTATCCATTTAAACTTGCCATTTGCTTGTCTATGTGTATTCAAAATTTTATAGTAACTAAAAAGGTAATATGTAGTACCATAAATAATATAGAGTGCCACCACTGTGGGTGTCATAAAAGTCCACTAAGAGTGCAAAATATGTAAGCAGTGTAAAGAGAAAAAAAACTTGACACAAACCCTTCTACTCTAGGTGGTGTAGTATTTCAATACATGTACATAAAAAAAAACATCTACAGCCAGCCAGTGCTGGACATAGGCCTCTAAGGAGAGCCTTAGCAAGGAGGTTTTAGCCTACTAAACCATGCTGTTTTAAATTTTCCTTCACTTTGCAGTGATGTTATCTTGCACATTATATTCTGAACAAATATATGGCCAAAATAGAGGTGGACACTCTATATTCTTAATCCATCACCACATAGAGAAAAAAACTCTATATGAATTAGAGAAATACTTGAATCTCAATGACTTTAAGGTACACAGGTTGTTAAATTAACATGTTTTTGTTACACTATGATTTAGGTAAATATTATGCATGATATAACGTGTTCGCAGAGTTCAAAGTGACATGTTTATCATCGCAAATATACTGATCAAATAGCTCTTAAGATTGTTTGTTTCATAAAAAAAATAACCTAGACGCAAGATAAGTGTAAAGACGAAGAAGAGCCTTGAAAAATTCACGGTTACGAATAAATTTTCGGATATTGAAGA
This sequence comes from Hypercompe scribonia, assembly GCA_949316085.1. Classification (NCBI taxonomy): domain Eukaryota; kingdom Metazoa; phylum Arthropoda; class Insecta; order Lepidoptera; family Erebidae; genus Hypercompe; species Hypercompe scribonia. Next base: position 10,642,351 of record OX438995.1, read on the forward strand.
TTAACGGACCGTTTCAATGTTTTTAATCGGCTTTTAATTCGTTTAAATTAAATAGTTTTTTTTATTTACAGGTTATTTCTCAATATTTCCTTAAAATTTTAGGATTTGTTAATGATTATTGTAAAGAAACTTAAATAAGTAATTATGCCCATATTTCAATAGACATAATTACACAATTTAGGAGTCAAGGTCTTAAAAAGTTAAGGTTTTTTTTTTCTAAAAAGTAAACACAAACCTGCCATGACGTGGAGCCTCGTAGAACTGTCAACTTTTTATACACTAGGGAGAGGAAGGTAACGAGACGTAGAATAGAATCGTGGATCCTATAGGAATTGGGACTAACTCCAATTAGTTTCTACGTCACGACGCGCGATCACTGTCACCAAATCGTGAGTTCTACCGATTTGCCATCAACTTGAAACTTTTAATAATGACACTGACAATTGACGTTAAAGCTCAGACTGTCAGTCAGTGCGACAGTTAATTTAGTATTACTAGATTTAATTTTACAGATAATCCCATCATAATCCATTTTGCTATTCACAGCACAAATTTCTAAGAATAAACAAAAGTTTATCGCTTTCCAATTGTTTAGAAAGAAGTTTTTTTACTCTCATAGAAAAAGATTAATCCATAAGTCAATGATTGTGATCGAAGTTTCTACTGGTTCCTGATAAAACCAGCCATTTCAGTAAATACTTAAGTAGGCTGAGAGATAATTACTTTATTTTCACTTAAAGTCATCTAAACTTAATGAGGTCAAGCCTATACCATATACCTATACCTTTCTACCATCGCACCGCTCGCTATCGTCAGAGAGCTCATCCACTTAAATTGGAACCTAAATGGTCGCGCACGGTGCGGTTTCAGAGAAATTTTCTCCCGCGAACAATCCCGTTATGGAATGAGCTCCCTGCCGAGGCTTTCCCTGTGAACTACAGTATGGGGCTCTTCAAGAAGGGGGTAAATAGGTTTTTCAAGGGTCGGCAACGCGCACGTGATGCCCCTGGTACCGCAGGCGTCCATAGGCTGCGGTAACCGCTTACCATCAGGCGGGCCGTATGCTTGTTTGCCACCGTCGTGGTATAAAAAAAATAAAAATAAAAAAAAAACTACAGTGACTAAGCAATTTCTAAATATACTCATTGTGAAATTGATTCATGTCGGCACACACGAAAAATAATTTCTCATTAAAAAGGAATTGTTATAATTATATGTATTATAATATTGCATATTATGTAAATTTATTTAGACCTAAATAAAACAATCCTCCTTACTTGCTACAATGATACAACAGCCGATTTTTACGGTACAAAAATCTAAAAAATACCAATGGTATTAAGTCCACCTTACATAGAGTGGGCCAAGAATTCGTTAACATTTGAATCTAATATCCCATGTAAGCATGTTACGGGAGTTCTTGGGACCAATGCTACTGGCATTTGTTGGCTACAATCGTAACACACGGTTTCAACAAGATGGAGCCACTTGTCACACATCCAATGAGTCCCTGCCGGTGGTAGAAGACATTTTTCCGGAAAAGCTGATTTCCAGACGAGACGACATTCCATGGCCACCCAGAAGTCCAAATCTATCCCCAGCAGGCTTCTTTTCATAGGATTATTTAAAGAATCGTGTCTACATCAATAAACCAAATACACTACGTCATCTAAAAGAAATAATCAGCGAAGAGATGTCGGCGACCTCATGCTGTCTTTATATTCGAAAATTTCGGTGCTCGCTTAGAAGAGTGCAAACGTCCAAACGGAAGTTATTTTATATTAATTCGTATTATTGGTGTAATTTTCAATAAAATAAATACGAACTAATTGACTTTCTTGTAAACAAACAATTTTTATAATATATCATACAGTTTTTTATGCGATTTTTTCAAATTTAACTAATTCGTGACCCAACCTATACTATGTAATAATTTTAAACACAGAAAGTATAAATAAATAGCAATAACGTTTGTCGCCGTACTGTATTGTCTACATTCGCAATGAGCCCGGCGACCACCACTCTTAGATTCCATTCGTCCTTTCCAACAAGCAGAGTGGAGTCACTTTGTTAGGCCGAGATAATAAAAAAATAAATAAAAGGGACACCCCTTCACTACTGAAACTAGTCAAGCTTTCAGTGTCAGGCTTACATAGTTTTGAGTAGAAAATATTTTGAAAAAAACATTACAAATCTAACTAGATCAACAAATATATTCTTTCAGAACTGACAATGTGAAGACTCTCAATTTATATATATACATCGTGCTAAAAATATCTGAAAACAAGACCTAATAATTTCTCGATTCCATTTTCTTCTATTCATAAATTTTAACGTATAAAATTTCTCCGTATGTCGAAGGGACAAACATAAAGCGTTCCAGATTTTGTTTTCTCATTATATAAGACTTCTAAAGACTACCTATCTCTTTCTTAATACGCATATTAAACAGAGATGGGAACACATTGCTTTACACATACAGAATTACTGTGCTGCGCTTGGATACCGAAGCCAAACGCCAAAGCCAAAAAATTGAAAAAAGTCCGTTGGTTGTGATTATTTACGTTTTGTTAATAAATTTATTTATTTATATTTGTGAAGTGAAAGAAATGTCGTTCGATTTGAACTCGATAAATGCAGCGCTTACCGATCCCGGTAGCACGATAAATGGCGTGGATTTTTCTGGAAAATCGTTAAAATTGGACACTGCGCAGGATGGTATTTACGTTATTATTAAATTCACATTTTATATTATCTTTATTTTATTTAAACTTCATTTTATTGTGTCTTTCGATATAACCATAAATAATATCTGTGATATGATGTTGGACATTTAATGCTAACAAAACATAACCTATATTTTTTGTTTGAATGCATCTTTTTTTTTATAACTTTTTTAACAATTGACAATATAGACTGTATAGATAAGTCTGAAAACTCGCGAAAAGAGTACAATATGTAAATTTCTCACATATCATCAATACTGTTCCTGTATCGATTCAACAGCTTAGCGCCAAAACTTTTTTTTTCCCAAAAAGGTTATATATAACAGTTAAAAAAATTGAGAATATTGTGCACAGAGAATAGTATTGCGTCTACAAAAGACTTAATATTATCAAATCTGTAAGACCTCTAAGTCCTACTAAAATAATTCATCATAATGGCGAATAATTAACCTTTACACATCGTTGTCCCGAGACTGCGTGTTCTTTGTGCCTGTTTTATTTATGTAATTATATAATCCACTGCTTACTGCACTTACAGTTTGCCCAACACGTATAGCGCGCCATTCATGTATGTTTGGCAATAGCCTTAACGCGAGTTTGTTTTTTTTAAAAATATAGTTCTATTGCCATAGTCTAGCCCTTTATTGTAGCACCCTTAGTTCTAGCCGGTATCTTGGTCTTATTTTACATTTCCATCTATGCTGTCGAAAAACCAATTAGATTCGTAAGAATGGTTGACAATAGGTTTGCAGCCAAATATAAAAGAAATTAGCTAAAATATTGTTATTCAATTACATTAATTTACTAAGTGTGTGAGCCTTACACCGTCACAATGACTGTCATGCTTTTTACGCCCCCAAACGGAGTATGAATCAGCATCTCAATTGGCCACTATATTATAAGTCGTCGTACTGTATTCCTTCTCAGGGATTCTACTCATGCTTTCCATCAGGCAGAGTGGTCAATTTGGCAGGCCTTTAACATTAAAAAAGGCCCTTTTAGATTTTAATACATGTCTATTATATATATATTGACACAAACAATGTAAGAAGACTACACATATTACATTGTGGTCTAAGCAGTCACCTCACCGTTGAGTGTTGTGGGTTCAAACTCTATATGAGACAATACTTTGTTGACCACAAATTGTTGTTCCAAGTTGATGGATGTTTCATTGTACCCAGTATGTTTGTCAGGGTCCTGTACCATAGGCATATTCCTAGTGCAGAAGTTGCCTTTCACCAAGTGAATGAGACACGCCTCATTCTTGGAGGGCTCTTAAAGGTGACATCATACCTGTGTTTCTTGTTCGGCATGAGTTAGTACCAGATTAGCAGTCTGAAATTATAAATTTCCTTATCACTGGCCATGATTTGAAGGTCTTATTTGTCTAAGAGTTATAATTGATGTTTATTTTTATAAGTAAGCTTTTTCACACATTTTTTTGGTTCTATATTAAGAGCCTGCCAAAGTGACTGTACTGTAAGCATGAATAGAATCCAAGAGTTGTGGTCACCATACTCATTGCAAATGCAGACAATGCAGTATGGTGACCTCAAATACGGCAGTCTAGTGAAATGCTTTGTCTTGCCCCACTTGGGGATGTAAAAGGCATGACAGTCATCGTGACAGTGTAAGGCTCACACAGTTACCAGGATAACTGTCACTCCTGCATCAATGGGCCTCCGGTCTCACACTCACCAATGAAACAAGATTTAACAAGTCAGACTTTACAACTAGAAGACTTTGGCATTTCCTAAGACTCACTCTGGAAAATGTCGACACAAACCAAAGTCTTTTTTTTTAAGACCTTTGATATTGATTAAATTAATTTATGCCAGTACAGTATAGGGTCTCAGTTGGCCTGTTAAATGAAGAATCATAGTTTTGAGTCAGTCTGTGAAATGGCATATAAACCACAGCCATTGTGTTACCCAACCGGAATTAGTCGATATCAACAACCTGAAGCTTTTGTGATTCTGATTAATCATCTATCGTCATCGCCATCATCTCAGTCAAAAGGTGTCCACTCCTGGACATAGGCCATCCTCAAGGTTCTCCACAACAGATGGGTTCATACTGCCCGCATCCGACGACTACCCGCGACCCTCACCAGGTCGTCGACCACCTTGTAGAGAGCTTAATAATGCTGCGTTTTCCAGCATGCAGTCGATACTCCAGAACTTAATTTATTGTTTGAGTGTAATTTATCTATAATATGTATGTATTTAGTAATATATAAGTATGTTTACCAGCAGTCTGGTTACCATAGCACAGGGTCCGTCTAGTTTGTGATCAGACAATCCTGTGTAAAAAAAGTTAAGAGGTGTCAAGGGACACCCGGATGGGACGAAGTTCCTTTCGATTAATTAGTGAAGGAATTGTACAGGATTCATTATTGTTATTATTTTCTATTATTTTATTATTTATTATGTACAAAAAACCTGTATAAACTTAACAAAACAAAAATAATCGTCGCGACACTACACTGTTCAAAGCAAAATAGAAAGACGAAACGAAAATAATTGGCTTGCTTTCTATGAGAGAGAGAGACAGACAGAGAAACATGCGCACGCCGCACGGCTTACTACACTATAGCAGAAAGTGTCGTGACAACTTTTCGTCTGAATTTTTTCCGTCTAGCCTCCTTCGCAACGCGGGATAGGAACTTCGTTCCAATATGTAAGGGTATTATTATTATTTTTTGTTTTTAAACATTAAAATATTAAATTACAGCACAACCAATTGTCGAAGCCATCAATGCATGTCCAGAACTCCAGTACCTTACCCTCACGGGTAACACTCTCGGAGTGGCAGCAGCCGAGGCTATTGCCAAAGCGTTAGAACAGCACCCCGAGTTGAAGATTGCTAGGTTCTCTGATATGTTTACTGGACGGATGAAGACTGAGATACCACCAGCGTTGGTAAGCACTTTCTGCCTATTGGGAGCTTCAAATATACTGTCTACTCTATGTTGGGTCCGCTTTAACTTTAACGCATTACTGCCCACTGTCATATTTTCAGGACACCCGATTACCAATTTTTTTTTTAAACTGACTCTAATTTATTAAACCTTTTTTTGTAAATAGCAAACATTTTAACTATTTTTCCGTTAAAAAAAATATTTTGGTAAAAATACAGTGACATTTAGATATAATTTCAAAGTTTATATATTTCGTAGCCGTTAACCGCATTGTTTGTTTTATATAGCTAATTATAGCTATATAAATAAAAGTAATTATATATTTCAAATTATCTAAAATTGTTGGCAAACCTTTACTAAACGTGAAATAGCCAATAAAGTCGTAATAATATATTTTTTTCTTAACATATGACGCCAATGTCATACATATAGGACAGGCTGATTCAGACCCTAGAATAAATACATTATTGTTTTTGGCCTCACATTATTTTTTCTTACTGTATATATATATTTTGAACAGAAATTTTCTAAATTTTTCGATGGTTTGAAAGTAATGGGTTATAACTTCGTGATTAAGCTACCTCGTCGGTCTAGCGGTCAGCGTGTGCGACTCCAAATCAAGAGGTTCGATTCAAGGGTCGTAAAGCCGTCGGTCGGTCCGTGCCTCGAAAAGCGCGTAAAACCATAGGGCCGGCACCTGATCTCACCCCGGATTGTTGGAGTGAGGGAACAGAGAGTGCACCTGTGTTTGCGCACACACTTGTGTACTGCCGTATCACCTGCTTAGTAGACTGGTCTCCGTTGAGACAGGCTGTCGTGGTCGAAATAGGCTAGGAGTGCATCAACAGCAACGTATGCTCTGAAAGAAGAAGAATGGTCACCCATCATAGACTGACTTGACTGGGATTGTTTAACACTTTGCATGCTTATACTTAGCCACAAGCCCTTGTGACCAGTATTCTTTTTTTTTGTATATACCTACCAAAGTAACTCTATTCTGCCTGATGGAAAGCATGAATGGAATCCAAGAACGGGGGTCGCCATACTCACTGCGAATGAAGACAGCGCAGTATGGCGCCCCACGTCGGCCTAGTGAGATGCTTTTTCACACTTCGCTTAAAGGACCCGGGATCCTAGTGGGAGGGAAACACGTGCGCTGGTAATGGATTCCAGGCTTTAACCGATTTGCACAGGAAGGAAGAGCCGAACCGTTAAGTTCTGGATAGTATATCTACCATTCTGAAACGGTGACTTCCAAGGCCAGCACGAGTTGTCCTGTAGAGAAACGGAGAGGATGGGATCAATTGGAAGAGTTGCTCAGAACACTCCATGATAAAGGCGATAGAGGACTGCCATAGAGTCGACATCTCTTCACAGCTGCAGAGACTGACTGGGGTTACTGATAATGACCAGATGGTTTACAATTACAATTTACATATATTTTCAATTTCAGGCTGCCCTCGGCGACGCCATGATAACTGCAGGTGCCCGTCTCAATGTTCTGGATCTCAGTGACAATGCATTTGGCCCGATAGGAGTTGAAGGTCTCGCGAAACTGCTGCAGAGCGACGTCTGCAGTGAATTGGAGGTGAGAAACTTGAGTCTGCAATAACAAGAGAATACGCTAGATGCCACCTTAGTCAAATTAGTTACTTTTTATCATCTGTCAAAACGACAATTTTGTACGAAAAATGTACTAAATACCAAATTGTGACGTCACTTTAGACTACTCAATTGAACAATATACTTCACTGTACATTTGATTTAAATTCGTAATAATAATAAAAAGCTATGTTAATTGTATTTGCCGAGATGTTTCGCGATATTAGTTTCAATGAAGTGGACATTGGTATTTATTTACGATACAGTCATCTACCCAATTATCAGTGTTGAGTTTTCTATTATTACTTTAACCCCACCCACCTAATTCACACCTGCTCGCTGTCTATACTAATATTATAAGGTTGTTTGTTTGATTGAACGCGCAAAACTCAGCAATATAGACTACATGTCTCACATCACGCTACGCTACACTAAACCTGTGGAAGAATTACATACAAACCGACAGAAAATACTTAACACCCTGCCTGGCGCTGGCTGACGGACGCTCCTCGGGGTCTCCATCCCCTGGAACTCGACCTCGCTACGCACAGGAGGGAACACAGAACGAGGCGCAGCTAACATGCTGGTCACGGACTGACACCCGGATATACCAACAAGCCCAAGGGCCCAACCAAGTCACCCGCCTGTAGTCGCAGGCGGTGCGGACGACCACTTCGACAGGCCGTAGACCTGGTAATGTCACCCCGAGACTCCTCCCAAAGGGGTCTACGAGAAGAACCACAAGAAGAAGAAAATACTTACAAATATATGTATATAACTAGCTGTACCCTACGCGTGTTGCTACGTCACCAAGTACAATAAATGTGAAGAAAACAAAATCATACCAACTCATAAACCTTCGTGGGCTCGTGCACAAGAACTTTGCTAAAGATAATCACATGATTGAATGCATAGTTTACGATTCTATAAAGGATATACTGACAGACAGACAGACAAACATACATTTATATACTATACTAGCTGACCCGGCAAACGTTGCTTTGCCATATAAATTATTTCTAAGTAATTTGAGCGGGATTAAAAATGATTAAATTACTAAAATGGCTATTAAAAAATAAGGGTTGATCGTAGAAGGGTGAAAATTGAGGATTGTATGTATTTTTGTATGTTGTATCATAAAAAAATAGAAATTAAAAATTTTGTCTAAAAAATAAAAAAAAAAATTTAGGGTTGTACTACCCCTAACATTTAGGGGGATGAAAAATAGATATTGGCCGATTCTCATAGATACCGGATAAGCACAAAAAATTTCATCAAAATCGGTCAAGCCGTTTCGGAGGAGTATGGCAACGAAAACTGTGACACGAGAATTTTATATATTAGATTGGTTGACTACCTCGATGGCGTAGTGGTAGCGAAAGCGACTGCTGATCTTGAGGTCTCGGGTTAGATTCCCGCGTCGGACCAAATGTTTGTATGATCGGCAAATATTTGTGTCGAAGTTTGAGTGTTTTCTATGTATAATGTGTGTGTATTTACAAAAAAAGTATATAAGTATTGTATCAGTCAGTCTAGTTATCATAGCACAAGCTCTGCTTAGTTTGAAACTAGATGACGTTGTGTGTCAAATGTCCAAAATATTTATTTATTTATTATTAGTAAGTATCTTAAAAAAATCATTGTGAGAATTTTCAAAAGAGCAGAGAAGAAGTCTGTGGTGGCCTTAGAGCAGAGAAGAAAGGGGACAATGCGCGATTGCTCATAGTAGCCAACACATGTGTGCATCTCTGAAAACGATCGAACTCAGCGACAGCATCCGTGCTGTCCTGTTTCATTGGTGAGTGCGAGATCAGAGGCCCATTGATGCAGGGGTCACAGTTGTGTGAGTCTTACACTGCCACAATGACTCATCCCTTTTACGTATCCAAGCGCGGTGTGAAACAGCATCTCACTAGGGTGCCATAGTGTGGGTCACCATACTGCATTGTCTGCATTTGCAATGAGTATGGTGACCACAACTGCCATTCATGCTTTCCATCAGGCAGAGCAGAGTCACTTTAGGAGGCTCTTACAACTCGAATCGTCATGATCTAATTTATAGGGTGGGCCACAAATTACTTAATTATTGAAAAAATCATATATAAAAAAAACCATTTCATATATAAATTGTTTCTGAATTTGGGTGTTCTTTGTGTCCGTTTTTTGTATGTTTGTAAAGTCTCAAGCTTCATATATAAAAATACATGTTTGTCATTACAGGAACTGCGTTTAAACAACAATGGTTTAGGCATAACCGGGGGACGTCTGCTAGCGAATGCATTATCAGCTAGACCACGGAAACTGAAGATATTTGTGGCTGGACGGAACAGACTAGAGAATGACGGAGCTACTGCCCTGGCCAAAGTGTTTAAGGTAGAAAATTTTGTGTATGTATGCGTGTATATAGATTTATATATACTTAAGCATGTGTATGTATTTATCTTCATCATCAACAGCCTTTTACAGTCCACTGCTGGACTTAGGCCTCTCCTTAGCAAGAAGGTTTTGTCCTAGTATACCACGCTGGCCAGACGGGTTGGAATAGGGTTTGTTTCAAGTCTGGATGTCGTAATAGCAGCTGTTTCCGGATCCCTTCTATCTCAGGCGCAGAGTGGCACACCGTGTGGTTTTAGTCGGTCCGATTCCGACACACCACCCCGCCGTAAACTCCGGTGGGGTGACTGCTCGAGGGGGTTTCCAAACGTTAAAAAAAAAAAAAAAGTGTTTGTTTCAAGTTTTCCTTCTGTTTGTCATGATGTTGGTTTGGATACTTTGTTCCCTTAGTCACCTCTTACGACACCCACGGGATGAATAGGGGAGGTAGCACTATGTATTCTTTATCCTGTCTCCACACGGACACGGATGTATTTATGTAATAATAACTTCAAATGATCAATTCTTGTATATCTTATAAATATAAAAATTTTGTGTCACGATGTATGTCGACAATAAACTCCGAAACTACTGAACCGATTCCAACCAAATTTCACATGTACCCGTAATTTGATCTAACTTACGAGATAGGACAGTTTTTATCTCAATTATTTGCGTATAAACAAATTAAATGTTTATTAAGCAAGTGTTCATTTACTGTTTAGTTTTATGAATTTCTCATAGATGGCGGTGTAAGTTGTAACTTACGAGATAGGACAGTTTTTATCTCAATTATTTGCGTATAAACAAATTAAATGTTTATTAAGCAAGTGTTCATTTACTGTTTAGTTTTATGAATTTCTCATAGATGGCGGTGTAAGTTGTAACTTACGAGATAGGACAGTTTTTATCTCAATTATTTGCGTATAAACAAATTAAATGTTTATTAAGCAAGTGTTCATTTACTGTTTAGTTTTATGAATTTCTCATAGATGGCGGTGTAAGTGGATTCATCGACAAAATTCTTTAACATCGTTCGAAATCTACGATGCAAATACACACAATAGATGGTGCTGTGTTCTGTTTCTTAGAATACAAATATTATTCCTTTATTTCAGCTGATATTTATTTATGTTCACGATATAACCGTGCTATTTTAATTGTTTGTGACTGATATTTTCATAATTAAACTGTGTATTATGTTACAATATTATTACCATTGTTAAAAGGAAAATTTTTGTACTACTTTTGTTGAAGAATTATTAAAGTCTTGGCTCCTTCTCGATCCTTCAAGAGCCACTATTTCAGACAATTGATCAATCGATTCTTCTCGAAGCATGCGCACTAGAACGTTCGGGAAACTTAATGTGGCAGACCAAATTCCACGCGAGCGTAGCCGCGGGCAAAAGCTACTATACATATATGTATATCTCTGAATCTCGGAAACGGCTCCAACAATTTTCATGAAACTTTGTATGCAGGGGGTTGTGGAACTGATAAATCGATCTAGCTAGTTTTCATTGTTAGAAAACGTTGTTTTATCCGTGTTTTCAGGCAATGTAATGTTTGTCTAGTAGGCCCGTTTTGACACTTATCTATGTGATAAAATTGTGGATGATTGGAGATCCAATTGTCTCTGTCTACCCTTCTGAAAACATTATGTTGTGTTATATAATGTCTTTTTATCAACAGAATATGGGTACATTAGAAGAAATAGCAATGCCACAAAACGGAATATACCATGTTGGTATAACTGCATTGTCGGACGCTCTGAAGAGAAATACCCAACTGGCAAGATTGAACCTTAATGACAACACCGTAGGGTCGAAAGGGGCTAGCGCCATCGCTGGGGCACTCTCCAAGTAAGTATTTTATTGGTAGTTTAATTAGAAATACCATAGACAAGTTTTCTTGTTTCAAAGAAAAGTAACTAGGAATGTTGCTGTGTCGCGGGGCACTTTACAAACATACAAAGACAATAACCGCCCAGACTCAGAACAACAATTTGTGGATCATACAAAGTGTTGTCCCATATAGGGTTTGAACCAACAACACTCATCTGAGTCAGGGTCGTCTTGTGTCTGGATGACGTAATAGCAGCTGTTCCCGGATCCCTCCTATATCAGGCGCAGAGTGGCACACCGTGTGGTTTTAGTCGGTCCGATTCTGACACACCACCCCGCCGTAAACCTTGGTGGGGTGACGCCCGAGGGGGTTACCACACGTTAAAAAAAAAAAAAAAGGGTCGTCTTGTGTCGTCCCATTTTGGGTTTCATGCAATCAACGTAGAACAAAATTAACTTTAGTAAACCTTGAAGAGAATATAAGTTCATTACCAGCGCACGTGTTTCCCTCCCACTACGATCCCGGGTCCTTTAAGCGGGGCGTCAGAATGCATCTCACTAGGCCGCCATAGCGTGGGTCGCCATATTACACTGTCGTCATTCACAGTGAGTACGGCGACCACCGCTCTTAGATTCTATTCATGCTTTCCATCAGGCAGAATAGAGTCACTTTGGTAGGTTGTAAATAAAAAAAAAAGTAAGGATGGGTTGTTTAAGGGAGTATTCTAGTCTAGAGGTCTGAATTTCGAGCGTTTTTTGACAATTAACATAAGACAAGCAGTTAATATTATTACCATACAATTTTTTATCATTTGTTTATTGATATTTCAAGAATACAAAAAAATACATTTCAAAAAAAAAAAATTCACAAAAAAAATTTCAAAAAAAAAAAAATTCAAAAAAAAAAAATTCAAAAAAAAAAATTTCAAAAAAAAAAAAAATTCAAAAAAAAAAAAAAAATTTCAAAAAGATATAAGTCCTTGAAGTAGAGAAAAAAAAAAAGCCGTGTCCTCGTGAAAAGGATTTCTCCCTTTGTATCCGTCTGAAAAAAAAAACAATACCAAATTATTGATCAGTACAAATGCCATTGTCGCACATGCCAACAAAACTTGAAAATTTCAATTTTGTAATATTTTTAAAAAAATGGAGTACATTGAAAAATGAGTATACATTCGAAACTCAGACAGACTAGAATACCCAATCAAATAATTAATTTCCATTTATTACAGCCTCCCTAACTTGAAATGTATAAACTTTGGAGATTGTTTGCTCAAGAGTAAAGGTGCCAAAGCGCTGGCAAAGGCCTTTAGAAGCAACGCACTCCTGCTAGAGGTGAGTACTTCACTACTTAATCATCAACTGCCTTTAACGGTCCACTGCTGGACATAGCCCTCTTAGAATAAGTCTTGGTCTACTTTACCATACGGGCTAGACGGGTTGGTATCACAGTTCACAACTTAGGGGTTTTCTCCCTAAATTTACGGGGTTGCCCCCAAATGTTTAGGGGTTGCGAAAGTTCGTTTCACATGAATTCGGAATGGTGGATCGTGCTCTATTTTTGATCCATCTTCAAAGTTTATGTAATGTCAATATATATGATTTTAAAATAAATGGACTCTTCAGAAAAAAATGATATATATATATATAAATATTACTACATATTACTTTTATTTCATATATTATTTTTTATATTTTTAGGGGAATTTTAAAATAATTGAGGCAATTTTAGGGAGTTTTGACTTAGGTCTAGGGATAAATATTTTTGAGAGTTGGTAACACTGGTTGGTTTAGGATTTGAGTTAAGGTTTCCTTCTCTTTGAAGTGATGTTCTCCTGGTTTGCTCCTTAAGTCGCCTCTTGCGATACCCATGGGATGAATAGGAGCGGTGACACTCATGTCTTCTTAATCCGTCATCATACGGAAAGGTAATGCGGGTATTCAAAATAAAGCAGTCTAAATAATAATAAACAAATATGTCTTACATTTGACACACAACGTCATCTAGTTTCAAACTAAGCAGAGCTTGTGCTATGATAACTAGACTGACTGATAGAATACTTATTTATTTTCTATCAAACTTCGAAACAAATATTTGCAGATCATACAAACTTTAAGTCCGTCCCGGGAATCGAACCCGAGAGCACAGCAGTCGCATTCACTACCACTACGCCACCGAGGCAGTTAAAAATTGGTTTATAAATTTTTAACGCCTTGATTATGGGGATGGTCTGTGATGGAGGGTCTCTAAAGGTTGTCAACGCACTTGATGTAACTGTCCTCTTCAGTCAGTCTGTCTCCAAAGCATCTTGGCTGAAAACTGTCCATTAAACTTTTGTTAACTGTTTTTTTTTTAATTTTCCAGTCTCTAGACCTCAGCCACAATGAGATAGGCAGGGACGCCTGTATGGAGGTGGTAGACGCCATCACAGCCCTACCGGACAGCTATGACAGACTGAGTCGTGTCGTACTTGCTGGTGAGTATCTATTATGCAGTATGGCTAGCCGTTTGATGTAGAGAATAGTGACCCTCAGTACCGGGCTGTAGGCTCCACAGCACGAGCACAGAGTTGTCCCAAGAATGGTGACCGAACTATAAACTCTCTTGGCTAAGATTTCTTAATCTACTCTTCATCATCAACAGTCTTTTACAGTCCACTGCTGGACATAAGCCTCTCCTTAGCAAGGTTTTGGCCTACAATACCACGCTGACCAGACGGGTTGGAATAGGGTTTGTTTCAAGTTTTCCTTCTCTTTGTAATGATGTTGTCTTGCCTTTATGGAGGGATGAGGTGTCATGCCCCTTCAACACGAAGGAAGGATCCTCCGACCAGGCGAGGTGATCATGCCTGCCTCAATACTCAGTTGTCTCTAAATCAAGAGTCTATCATAAACAATTTTTTTTTTTCAGGTAATAGTTTAGGCAGTACGTCTAACAAAAAGATAATTAAAAGCAAACTTGGTGCTTCGGCTGAACTCAGCGATGATGAAGGAAGCGAAGATGAATGTAAGTAATAATATATCTGCCACGACTTCTATAATACATACTAATATAAACTTGATATAGCGCCATCTATTGGCAGTACACAGAACTACGTAGTAGCTGTTAACCCTGAAACGCGCAATTAAAGTTTTCTCAGTAATTTGTATGATACGTTTCTAATATGAATCTTTTTTGCTTTTACTTGAGAGCCTGCCAAAGTGACTACTCTGCCTGATGGAAAGCATGAATAGAATCCCAGTTGTAGTCACCATAGTCACTATTATTACGATGCTTTTTTACGCCTCACTTGGGGACGTAAAAGGTATGACAGTCATCGTAGCATTGTATTGCACACACTTACTACGGCAACTGACACCCCTGCATCAATGGGCCTCCGGTCTCGCACTCACCAACGAAACACGATTATATATTACTATATCTGATTTTAGAATTAGACGGACGTTACCCATATTTCTCTGCATATCTTGTTTGTTTGTTTAAATTTTGTTTGTTTGTTTAAATATTCGAGTCTCTGTAATTATTAGTCTGATTTTCATGAGACTTTTGTCTTAGAGAATTTATTGAGATAAGATATCACGCTATGACAGTATCGGATCAGACTTTCAGGTGTGATGTTTGACCTCAAACACCCACCGTCTGTGACTCTTAAGTGACACAGGTCCATTTGTAGCGGTAGACACTTACCATCACGTAAACGGACTGCTTGTTTAGTAAATAAAAATTGAGAGGTGTCAAGGGACACCCGGATGGAACGAAGTTCCTTTCGGTTAATTAGTGAGTGAGAGAGAGAGCGAGAAACATGTGCACGCCGCGCGGCTTACTACACTATAGCAAAAAGTGTCGTGACAACTTTTCGTCTGAATTTTTTCCGTCTAACCTCCTTTGCAACACGCGATAAGGAACTTCCTTCCAAAATTCGATACACAAACACGCCTATGTCCTCTGAGAAGTAGGCAGAGGCATATTAAACGCCCACTTTCCACCACTACTTTGGTCCCACGTAACAATAAGTGGCGAATCTATTGCCGCTTATCGGAATATTATGTTTGCCAGTGCCTCGTCCATCGATAAGCAGGTGAATTTGACTTGGAGCTCGAAGGTCCTGATGGGTTCCCTATGCACAAACGCACCAGTCTAAACATACACTTTCCTTTTCAGATGTAACCGATTCAGATGACGAAGAAGGAGAGGAACACGAATCGGGCTCAGAAGATACAGAATCAGTCGACAGCTCCCCAGAAGACGCCCAACACATAGATGACTCAGCGAAGTTCGCTAACGATTTGCTGTTCAATAAATCTGGTGATCTGATTCTGGATACTTCTGGTGAGTGACCGTATATTTCTGGTTTCTATTCCTGTATATAATAGCACTTGAATTACCGATAGCATCAGTCCACTGCTGGGTATAGGTCTCTATAATTGCACTTGGTTCGATCCTTGGCTTCTTGTCAACTCATGATTACACAAACTCTTGCTATAACATGATCTGGTCTCAATCTGTAGCAATATTATAAATGCGAAAGTGTGTTTGTTTGTATGTTTGTCTTTCTTTCACGTCGCAACGGAGCGATTTTATGTGATAATTTTTGTGTCTAGAGATAGTTAGGAGGCTGGAGAGTGATATAGGCTGCCTTTTACCGCGCTAAAGTATCTCATTGCGATAGGAAGATCTATTATGATGCGTATTTGAATCACTCCAAATTTATTCAGATAGATGGCGCAATTGGGTGTTTTCGCCTGATTGCATATAGGACAAAATCTGTCACTTGACTGTATAAATATACCCGCGATTACTGACAGATGGCGTTACACAAGAAGTATACCAATATGTGAAGTCCCTGACTTCTGAGTTGGGCTTTTGGCTTGTGTTAATAATATCATAAAGTATTACAAAGTTTCGATGTAAGGATGTGTGTGTATTGGCTACTCTTTTACGCAAAAACTACTGTACACATTTAGATGAAACTTTACAGTAATATAGCTTATACATCAGAATAACGCATAGACTACTATTTTTATGAGACCATAATTGTAAATACATAATAATTACATTTTTAATGTCCAGCGGTAAGCGTATGTGACTGCCAGCCAAGAGGTTTTGGGTTCGTTTCCTGAGTTGGGGCAGAAAAGTGTTATTGAGTTTTTCGGAAATGCTGAATACCAACTTGGAGTTTGGCATTTGGGGTCTTAACCCTCGGGAAACACGTAAAGTCATCAGTTCCGCGCCCGATCTCTCCCAAATCATGTTGGATAACCGCCTGACCAGATTGTGAGAAATATTTAAAAAAGAAATTAATTACTGATTACCGTCTCCAATGAATATCTGGTTCATTGCTGGTTTAAAGGTTCCCACTTGGCTTAAAGGTTTTGGGAGAAGGGGTTCGGACCTCCAGTAACCTGACTCCTTCATTAACAAGAAAGGACAAAATGTTATTTCTACTAACTAATTACCTGTCTATGTGGTGATGGGTTAAGAATACAGAATATCACCACTTCTATTCATACACAAAGTGAAGGAAAACTTGAAACAAACCCTTTTTTTTGTTTTTTTTTAACGTGTGGAGACCCCCTCGGGCCGTCACCCCACCGGGGTTTACAGCGGGGTGGTGTGTCGGAATCGGACCGACTATAACCACACGGTGTGCCACTCTGCGCCTGATATAGGAGGGATCCGGGAACAGCTGCTATTACGACATCCAGACTTGAAACAAACCCTATTCCAACCCGTCTGTCCAGTGTGGTGTAGTCGGCCAAAACTTTTTTGGAAAGGCCTATGTCCAGCTGTGAACAAAGGCTGTTGATGTGATGTCACTAATTTTTATTTAATTACCTGTTGTATGGTTTCAGGTGTAGAGGAAGTGGAGACTGACGTGGGCAGATTCCTCGAGCAGCCTACTGTGGAGAATCTGACAAGACTAGGACCCAATGCAGCTGATGTTATAGACGCTCATTTGCAGGTAAGTTCTTTAGCAGGAGCTGACGGACAAGTCATCATTACTCTTCTGCTCTTGGGTAGAATGTGGAGTGTCACTACCCCTATTTGATCCATGTGCAGTTGAGTAAGATCCGACTAAGCGAGCAAACTGTGCAGGACTACAGCACTGTACAGCGTCTGGCCAGCATGGTATAGTAGGAGAAACCTGATGAGAGCCCTTTGCCCAGCAGTGGACTATTAAAATCTGTATGAGTATGAGTGAGTGAGGTTATTGGAGGCCCAAACCTCCTTGTTTTGTACTCAAAGGGCAGCAACGCATTTGTAGGAAGCCATGGGCATCTAAAGGATACCCACTCTCGTCTTCCACTGATTCTGGGTTATCTAAAAGTGATTGGTGAGTTGCAGATGTCCATCGACGGTGGTATTCACTTACCATTAACTGGATGTCTGCTCGATTGCCCACCGAATCTACTTTCTCAGTGACTCTAAGCGAGGGATCCAAAGCCTTGTGACTAATGTGCCCATGAACGTCAGTAGTGGCTTACTATCAGACCCATACGCTTGCCTCTACAGAATATTATTTTCTAAAAAAATTTTTCTTCCTAGGCTATACAAGAGACAGCAGATCTAATCCAAGCGTACGTTGACGCGACATTTTGCGTGTCGGGCCTCTCCGATCAGAGTGCTTCTGCTAAGACTGTCGCCGAGGAGATGATACCCAAGCTCATAAAGAGAGCGGGAGAAAGACACGCTGCTCAGTGGCTTCTGGCCAACACCGTGCTATCTGGACTTGGATTGATCAAGGTATTATGAACACCGAGATCGCTTAACCTGGTTAAACCAGTAAAAAGAAGTTGATAAAACTACCATCAGTTTAGTAAAGAAGACTTGACTGCTTGGGTCGGGCGAAACTAGTTTTGACTGCACTGCTTAATCTATACTACTTTTGACTGCACTGGTTAGTCCAAACTACTTTTGACTGCACTAGTTAGTCTAAATTACTTTTGACTGCACTGGATAGTCTAAACTACTTTTGACTGCACTGGTTAGTCTAAACTACTTTTGACTGCACTGGTTAGTCTAAACTACTTTTGACTGCACTGGTTAGTCTAAACTACTTTTGACTGCACTGGTTAGTCTAAACTACTTTTGACTGCACTGGTTAGTCTAAACTACTTTTGACTGCACTGGTTAGTCTAAACTACTTTTGACTGCACTAGTTAGTCTGAATTACTTTTGACGGCGCTGGATAGTCTAAACTACATTTGACTGCACTGGTTAGTCTAAACTACTTTTGACTGCACTGGTTAGTCTAAACTACTTTTGACTGCACTGGTTAGTCTAAACTACTTTTGACTAATCAGGTAAATACTTCAAACTACCCTATTTTAATTTTCTTATCCACAGTCTGAAGACAAAACCCGCAAGATCCGTTGGTCCCTGCCTCCCTGCTACGCGTGCGTAGCGAGGTGTATGTCTGCCCCCTACTTCCCCGCAGCTCTACGAGACACGCTACAATTTTTCGCCAACACCAAGAAGTCCACAATCCCTTATGCCGAAGCCTTATGTCGGTAGTTTGACATTATCTTTGACAGTTATTGGTTAGGGTTGCCACTGGTAGAAAATGGTAGTTTTTGTTCATTTTGATAATGGTAGACCGAGTGATAATTCTTGTTTTTATTACATTTTATATGCAGTGTAAATTGTTTTTTAACGAAATTGAACTGAAAACCTTTTGAGGTTAGAGGTCGTCTACATCACACGTCACACGAATCTCATGGGGGTAGATCTATAAACTATGTCACACGAATCTAATCACAGAGTTTACTCTGCATGTATTGTTTCGCTTAATTTATTTTTAATATTATTATTTATTTGCAATTTGAAATGTTTGTATGTTAAATCAAGTTTAGCATGAATAGAAAATATCAGCATAATGATTTATACACCACAATAATGTATGTTTTCAACAGATTAGACGACTGAAAAAAATGTAAAACTACTAAATATTCAAGTGATGGCAACCCTACATACAATCCATGTAATAAAGAACTCTATGGGTTTAATTTGTTATATTAAATAATGTATGTTATTATGACCAGATGTTTTTATTTATTTATGATAATGAGACAAGTAGACACTTGCAATCCAGGTAGTTACGAGTTGACAACCACAACCCTTTCCGTTCCTCTACAGAACACGAGCATGGTAGGCACACGCTCTGGAACCAAACGGTTCATCTCTAACCCGGGTCCTTTATGCAGAGCTTCAAAAAGTATCTCACTAGGCCACCATAGTGTCTCCTTCCGGAAGGAGACTGCAGAGCGAGATCGGGAAAGGGCCGATCCCGCTCGAAGGAGGCGGCGAAGGGGACGCGGCAGAGGTCGCTAGCTCCCTAATCGCCGCCTAAGGGTCGCTGCGGTCACATCTTGGGGCGTTGTGACTGCTGCAAACGACCCGAGTCAGGTGACACTCCGGTGCGGCCGGGGAGTGTCGTCTGGGGCGGGGCGCTGTTCTGCCTCTTACTGCACAGGGCGATGGGAGGTGCGATAGCGTCTTGCCCTTGGGGCATGAGGTGCCCGAGATGTACCTCACTTGTGAGGTACGGCAGGGAGGACTCTAGAAGCCGCTAATGCGTTCCTAGAGCTCCCAACTGCCGAGGTACGCCGCCGCGGGGTTTAGTGGGTAGACCGGTTTTCCGGGAGTCCCACACACGCCCTTCGTCCCTCCGGAGGGTATGGTGCGAAAAGCATTCCCCGCGTTAACAAAAAAAAAAAAAAGGCCACCATAGTGTGGGTCACCAATGAGTATAGTGAGCACCACTCTTGAGGTGTATCCAAACACGGCGTGCAAGGTGCGCGGCAGCTACGCGCGGCATTTGCGGGACACAAATTCGCCGCGCGGCTAGTTTAGACCTGCACGGCAGAGCTATCCAGAGTATCCCATAACGGACTATGGGAGCCATAAATTTCAATAAGACGAATTGCTGTTTCGTTATCCATTTTATACTTGATAAAATACGTCCGTCCACACACAACCACTGGCGAATCAACACTAACACCATTCGCGGCGATTGCCGCACGCGGCAGGTAGCTCGCGGCGCGCGGCAGTCGTCCAATCATAGCGCGGCTAACCGCGCGCGGTAGTTGCGCTCGAATGCCGCTTTATGTTTGGACACATCTTTAGTTTTTATTCGAGCAAATTTTTATTCTTGGTTTTAAAGTCCCCCATTAGAAATACAGTACTATACAGAAAAAAAGAAATAACAGTCGTGGGACTGCCGATAGAAGTGAAAACGGAACTATTAAGTTGAGAGTAATTAAAACTATATGCAAAAATTATATGAAATTTTTTATGTTTCATATATAGCTATATATAATATATAATATATAATAATAATAAATTTAATATATAATATCATATTCTCCATAGCTATAGATATACTATTATCATTAGCATATCGGTGACGCGAACCGAGGATTTTACCCTCTACCAAAACGCTCAACGCGCCTAAAGAAGTTTTTACTTCAACAGTGTCGTAGATCTTGATTAATAACGATATTTCCTAAGCCTATTTTGGCTATGGCGGCCAGTCTTAACGGTAACCAGCCAATTACGCAGAAGATATTATAGTGTACAAATGTGTACAGAAACAGGTGCACTCTTTGTTGTCTCGCTCCCACAATCCGACGCGACCAAGGTAAGATTAGGTTCCTGACCGACGATCTCTCCTATGTCTGGCGTAGAGCGGTACACCGTGTAGTTTTAGTCGGTCCGATTTCGATACCACCCTGCCGTAAACCCCGGTTGTGTGACGGCCCGAGGGGGTTTCCACACGATAAAAAAAAAAACAGTAGCAGTCGTGGGACTGCCGATAGAAGTGAAAACGGAACTATTAAGTTGAGAGTAATTAAAACTATATGCAAAAATTATACGAAATTTTTTATGTTTCATATATAGCTATATATAATATATAATATCATATATAATATATAATACTAATAAATTTCATATATAATATATAATATCATATTCTCCATAGCTATAGATATACTATTATCATTAACATGTCGGTGACGCGAACCGAGGATTTTACCCTCTACCAAAACGCTCAACGCGCCTAAAGAAGTTTTCACTTCAAAAAGGTTTATGACCGACGCCTTTATGTGCTCTCCAAGGCACAAGGGTTAAGACCAACTCAATTAGAAAAACTCAACTCTTTTAGATCCGACCCAACGAGGCAGTCAAGTTAAGTTTATCAAATATTTTCGTGAAAATATTACGACATATTCCCACAGTATGTAGAGTTTATTACGTGCTGTGGTGGCAATGAGTAGTTGGTACTCAAATTTAATACGCAATGTATAATAGTTTTCATAGATAAATTCATAACGGCCAACAAACACGATCGTTTTAAAAGATGTATAAAAGTACCCGGACTATGACCGATCGCGCTTAAAGTGTGTCAAAAATTCTGGTGCGCCTGACACGCCTACATTGTATTTCTACCTTCACTCTCTGTTTTAGGATTTTAAAGCTATATTCTATCTCTGTGTGAATTTTTCGTCCGATTATCCAACAGTTCTGACAAGAATAACAAACTTTCACATTTATAATTATCGTAGAAAGATTTATAAAACTTACATAAAAGACTATTTTGGTCATTTTTTATTTTTGTCATCTTCCATCTAGTTTTGCGCGTTTAAATGAATAACTTACGAGTCATTTCGATTATCTTATCCATATTCAAAATGGCAACATCAGTATTACCGTGGACTGACAGTAATGTGAAAATAAAAATATAACCTAAAAGTCATTAAGGGCGATGAATTAGAATCATACTTAAAGTAGAAGTTACTCTAGAACTATTTCTGAGTAATAGGAAACGTAATATTGGTTTTGTATTTGCAGTATTTAAGGAGACCAGTGTCTTACTATACAAGTAAGTGTACAAATGTCAACTTAAAGTGTCATACCTATATAAATTGTATTATTTATTCATAGACTTTATATCCATAATACTCTCTTATACCCTGCCTTGTTGGTCAAGTGGTTACTAGCCGTGACTTCTAAACTGGAGGTCGTGGGTCGTGGGCCCAAGGAAAATATATTATTTGTTGTGTCCACTGCTGAACGAAGGTCACTTCCAAGGAACGCCATCCATCCCGGCCTAGGGCAATTCGTATCCATCCGCTGCCAGCCACCTTCTTCAAGCCGTCGGTCCATCGCACCGCAGGCCGCCCTACACTACGTTTGTCCAATCGTGGTATCAACTGACACTTTGGCTCCAGCGACCATCAGTTCGTCTGGAGACATGGTCGGCCCACTTCCACTTCAGCATACTCTAACTTAATTCTACAGCAACTTAAAAACTGGATGAGTATGTTTTGATATTGAGTTTGCCTCTATGCATATTGTACACAAAGTAATCATCATCATCTCAGCCAAAAGACGTCCACCGCTGGACATAGGCCTCCCTAAGGTTCTTCACAACAGCCAGTCCCGTACCGCCCGCATGTAGCAGCTTCCCGCGACCTTCGCCACGTCGTCGGACCACTTTGTACGGGGCCTACCAATGCTGTGTTGCCCAGTATGCGGTCGCTACTCCAGAAATTTATAGCCCCATTGGCCATCGTTTCTGCATGTAATGTGCCCCACTGCTACTTAAGCTTAGCAATTTTACTGGTAATATCCGTGACCTTGGTTCGTCTGCGGATCTCTTCATTCCTAATTTGATTGAACACACAAAGAAACTTCAAGCATTGCCTTCCACAATTCCTGTAATAGCATCAAAACCTCAACCTCTAGCTTTGTGGATACGGTCTTTTGATTACTCCTACAGACCTGGCTGTTGATCTGTTAAATTTTTATCATCATCAGCCTTTAACAGTCCACTGTTGGACACAGACCTCTTCTTAGGAAGAAGGTTTTGGCCTACTAAGTTGGCATAGGGTTTGTTTCAAGTTTTCCTTCTCACTGCAGTGAAGCTGTTCTGCATATGTTGTTACCTCTTACAACATCTATGAGAAGACAAGGATGGTGACAGGGATACTCTGTATGCTTATTCCATCACCACGGAGATAGAGAAATTTTTACAGAACATAAAAATATTTTCTTTTTTTTTTATATTAAGAGCCTGCCAAAGTGACTCTACTCTGCCTGACGGAAAGTACGAATAGAATCCAAGAGTTGTGGTCACCATATCATTACAAATGCAGACAATACAGTAAGGTGTGTTTTTCACACCCCGCTTAGAGACTTAAAAGGCATGACAGTCATTGTGACAGTGTAAGGCTTACAGTTACCACGATAGTGAGACTGATAGTGTGACTTTACAAACATACAAGAAACAGACACATAGGTGTCTGTTTCTTGTATGTTTGTAAAGTCTCCTACGACACAGGATTAATTTCTAGTACGGGTATTGTCTTTTTTTAATAAAAAAAATGATAATTTGATATTTCAAATCTACCAAATATACCACAATGGCTCAATTTTTTATCTATTATGTCTAATCTTTTCCAGAAACAAAATGGCTGAAACATTAAAACTGAATCTCCAGTTTGGTGGTGGCGCCGAACTCCTATTTGACAGAATAAAAAAGTGGAAAATAGAGTTGCCAGCTTTAAATAAATATCTACCAGATAGTAATAAAGAAAAATGGACGATCAGAGAATTATTGATGTGGATCAAAGATAATTTATTAAAAGAAAGGCCAGAGTTATTTTTACAGGTAATTTTTAATTCTAAATTTCAATGTATCGATGACTGCTCAATTCCCGTGTCGCGTTCGTTGGTATAAAAAACATAAGATATTTTGGAAGTGCGGGCAGCGATGCGGTCGTGAATATGCTAACTGGCCACCATATCTTAATGTATTACATTATTATTAAACAGTGTCCTATTTTACGAATGGGCCGGTTAGACCGCGATAGTACTACCCTCTCACAGAAGACTAAAGCGACAGCATGTCGTGTTTCGTTGGTGAGTGCAAGACCGGAGGCCCATTGATGCAGTGGTGATAGATATTGTGGCAAGTGAGAGCCTTACACTGTCACGATGACATGCGTTTTAAGTCCTCAAGTAGGTGGGTCACCACACTGCATTGTCTGCATTCGCAATGAGTATGGTGACCACAACTGTTGGATTCTATTCATGCTTTCCATCAGGCAGAGTAGTCATTTTGGCAGGCTCTTAAAAAAATGATATACGTTTGGGATAACATCTAAGATGATTTAAAAACTATTGAATCAGTAATTGGGGCAGCAGAGATCTAAGATTTAAAACACTTATTTCTTTCAGGGTGACTCCATCAGGCCTGGTATCCTGATTCTAATAAATGATGCAGACTGGGAACTTTTTGGAGAATTGGACTACGAATTACAGAATAAAGATCACATTATGTTTATTTCTACCCTACATGGAGGGTGAAATATATTAAAAAAAAAACAAATTGTTTTTTATTGTCTATGGTATATCTACCTTCAAATGAACAATCCTTGTATGTATATGCAATTTGTTGCTAGGTAGTAGAGCCACGCTGATTTCAGCACGAGCGGGCCGGCTCGACCGGGACAGTACTACCCTCCCACAGAAGACCAACCTAAAGCGACAGCATCCGTGTTGTCGTGTTGGTGAGTGTAAGACCGGAGGCCCATTGATGCAGAGGTGACAGTTATCGTGATAACTGTGTAAACCTTACACTGTCACGATGACTCATGCCTTTTACGTCCTAAGCGGGGTGTGAAAAAGCATCTCACAAGGCCGCCATAGTCTGGGTCACTATACTGCATTGTCTGCATTTGTAATGAGTATGGTTAACACAATTCTTGGATTGTATTCATGCTTTCCATCAGGCAGAGTAGAGTCACTTTGGCAGGCTCTTAATATAGAATAAAAAATCTGGATCTCGAAAACGGCTCCAACGATTTTTATGAAATTTAGCACGCAGGGGTTTTCGGGGGTGATAAATCGATCTAGGTAGGTTTCATTTTTAGAAAACGTTGTTTTATCTGTGTTTTAAAAAAAAATACCTGGCTCGATTTCCATGACCTAAATTTTATATGTATTTATGACGTATCTATGTATTTTGTCTGTGTGGTGACAGATTAAGAATACGGAATGTCACTCCAGTATGTCGTAAGGGGTGACTAAGGAAGCAACCTACACAGAACAACATCACTGAAAAGAGAAGAAAAACTTGAAACAAACCCTTTTTTTTTTAACTTGTGGAAACCCCCTCGGGCCGTCACCCCACCGGGGTTTACGGCGGGGTGGTGTGTCGGAATCGGACCGACTAAAACCACACGGTGTGCCACTCTGCGCCTGAGATAGGAGGGATCCGGGAACCGCTGCTATTACGACATCCAGTTGAAACAAACCCTATACCAACTCATCTGGCCAGTGTGGTTATAGTAGACCAAAACCTCCTGTCTAAGGAGAAGCTTATGTCCAGCAGTGGACTGTTTGAAGACTGTTGATGATGAACCAACATAGAACCTATAACCTAGAGAGAAACCTATCTTACGTCATTCTAATGTTGATTGGACGAGAATACCATGGGTATTATATTCACCAAGGGTCCATTATATGCATAAAGTTACATAAATAAATAAATATATCGCAAAAAATGAAATGTAAACGATTACAGAAGAGGCGGTATTACATGTTGTTAAATTTTGACTACAACGCCATCTAGAATCGAAAAGTAAAAAATGGTAATGCATGGTTTTTACTCTTTATGTTTTAATAATGTATAAGCATATTTATTTAAGAATTTAATCGGTTGAGAGCTAAAAACTTGGACCCTATTACGAGTCCTGCCAGACTTTATAGTTCGGCAAATGTGGGTTTCTTACTATTTCTATGTCTGCCCGTAACAAAAGACGTGAATATGTACAAACATAAAGTGATATTAATCTTATCTCACTCAAAAATGGCTTAACCAATTAGATACACTCAATTAGGACAAGATAGTAGTTGGGTAACGTAATGCTAAACGCTAATTAATATATCTAATGCGTATAAATATTCAATGTATTAAATATACACTACTATTGAAATTTGATTACAACGCCATCTACAATTAAAAAACCAAAATTTGTTTACGTAGCTGTTTCCTAGATGACGTTAGCTGTTTATTGTATCTTGGTAACTTTTTCAAACAAAGCAACCCAAATTCTGGAACGAATATTTCCAAATCATGGAAACATTTGGTCCGACGCGAGAATTAAGCATATAGTGGAGTGCCTGGAGCATTCAAAACCGTAAAACCTCGGATTAGAGTTATAGTGAATGAATTAATATGATCGATGTGGGATACTGTTTTTTAAACTATAAATTGCAATGTTTACCCAAAATTTTTTAGTGCACTCCATTTTTTTTTGTTTAAACAAATTATTATAAAAAATTAATGTTTGACCATATATTTTCGCTTTAAACAGTATTTTTTTATTTATATGTTAAATCTTACCTGAGTAGATATATAGGAACATTTTCCAAAGATACCTGTGTATAAAAATAGCAGTAGGGATCTCGAACAGGTAGAAAAACGTGGAGGGGAGAGCGAGCGAACGAGCAGCGACAGCTGCTATGTACAATGGAATTTCTCGGCTAGTTTAATTATAAATGAAACGTACTCTATTGTGTACATTCAAAAAAATAATTTAATTAATTACGACTAAAGAAAATGAAAAAAAAAATTAGTACAAAATCTGTTTATTTAAATATATTACATTGTTGTCTACATCAAATATTTTTTTCTACTTCATCTATCTGTATAATAGGTGAAGTATTGGAACACCTATTTCCGCTGCACTGGCTGGCTCTTATATCTCTCCGAATAATTTCACTCACCGCTTTAAGAATATGAAATTCTTCTTCTTTACCATTATATTTTTGATTGTACCAATTTTCTGTTAATACATCATGGTTAATTTTTTTAAAACATATAATGGCATTGGACCGAAATTTAGTTGAAATGATAATATCACCGTGCAAGTGTTCTATTAGTCGTTTTTTAATAGTTTTTTCATCGGGGATATGCTCTGTAGTGATGACGTTTTTTAACTCTTGCATGGTAAATTGGCAATCATCAGTCTCTTCTATGTACTTGTATATTTGCTCTATTGCTGCATCTACCATCGAAATTCTCGGATTAATTTTCTTTTCAACGTTACTGAGGTGAATTGAATTTTTCAGCAAATTATAACAATCCGAATGATGTTTTACTGCAAGTGTCTGTAAGTCGGTTATACCAGAAATCCTTTTATGGATATCTCGATAATAATCAGTTTTCTGGACCGCTATTAAATTCGTGATGGATTCATTTAAAGTTGGAGTGTTGATGTATGAAATCTACCTACGCCGAGTTTTATTTATTTATTTTTTTTATTTTAAGAGTCTGCCAAAGTGACTACTCTGCCTGATGGAAAGCATGAATAAAATCCAAAAGTTGTAGTCACCATATTCATTGCGACTGCTGATAATGCAGTATGGCTGTATGACTCATACTATGGCGGCCTATTAAGATGCTTTTCTGCTTTTCTTTTCTTTTCTTTTTTCCTTTTTTTCTTTTCTTTTCTTTTCTATAATTTTGCTTCTTTTGTTTTATCAGCTGCACCTACAAAACAAATTCAGTTTGTAGGTGAGGTAAGAATCCCTCTTGTCGTTCGGTTGAAGCAGCTTGTAAAGAGGTTACTCCTCTACTAATTTTTAGCATTTCACCTAACTTTGAATTTGTTTCAGAAGATGAACCCAGGTTTATACATATTATGCAGCTATTTTCATCAGCCATGCCGCTAGCCGTTGGTTTATCCATTGTTCGAAATCTAATAAAAATCAGTTAATAATTAATTAATTGCATTTGATTCATTATTATCATATTTTTTTTTTATTGAAACTGATCTTTAATTTTCGATTTATTTATTACTTAATTAATTCAATAATGAACTGTAGTTTTCAATCTAATCACTTACCAAATTAAGCAATACAAAATAATTTGTAATAAATTAATGTAAAAACGTCGTCTTCAATACACCTTCCAGTACAGAAATATACAAGAATTTTTCACTAAAAAACCAAATTTTCACTGTTATAAAAGCACAATATTTATAGAACACGTATTACTTGCAATTAAACTAGCCGAGAAATTCTATTGTACGTATGATAGCAGCTGTCGCTCCGCTCTCCCCTCCACGTTTTTGTACCTGTTCGAGATCCATACTGCTATTTTTATACACAGGTATCTTTGGAAAACGTTCCTATATGTCTACTCCGGTAAGATTTAACATATAAATAAAAAAAATTACTGTTTAAAGTGAAATTATATGGTCAAACATTAATTTTTCATAATAATTTTTTTAAACAAAAAAAATGGAGTGCACAAAAAAATTTTGGGTAAACATTGCAATTTATAGTGTAAAAAACAATATCCCACATCGATCATATTAATTCATTCACTATAACTCTAATCCGAGGTGAAACCCCCCAGGCGCTCCACTAATACGCTACTAGATCACCAAGACACAATCTAGAGTCAAACTTTTTACCTCGTTCTTCTCATAGCAGGAGTCTATTGGGGTCTTAGGGTAATTTCGTCAGGTCTGTGGCCTGTCAGAGCAGTCTTCCACATCGCTTGTCAAGACAGCCGGGCCACTGGGTTAGACCCAGGTGGGCCTATTGGTAGCTTCGGGAACTTAGTCCGGTGGGGGGGCATACCTAACGAGGCCGAACCTTTGCAGGTGGGTCCCAAACGATGACCAACTTCCAAGTTACGCTCGAGTCTTTTTGTCACCTCCTCTGTGCTTAGTTATTGGATGAGCTCCAAGGGGTGAGGATTTCGAGGAGCGCCCGTCTGATAGCACCAAGTACCAGCACCTTGTATTGGGGATGGTTCAGTAGGGGTTGTAAGAGAGACGAGGTCTCGCGTCTCTCTCGGTTACCAATGGTAGGGTGCCAATTCCTGTAGGTGGTGGGTTTGCGAGCCGTCAGCACATACGAACAAATTTGTGCTCAGGCATCTCATGAAGTTATTCAGGCAAGTAGCCGACGGCGGTTCGTCTCGGTAACAAGTACAAGCTAGGCCGGGCACCAGAGGTGAGTTGGATGCAAATGTACACTTTGTACACACCAAGCTTCGCATAAAACGGCAATTGAGATGATATTACGGTCGTGGAAGAGAACATGCGGTACGAAGCTGAAGAGCAACATTGTTATTCATGCTTCAGGCGTAATGAAGAGGGAGCAGTCGATGGTCACACCGAGGTATTTCACCATCGCAGACCACTCGATATCCTGCACCATGAACCTTAGCTGTGGCAGTGTCCTGAGTGAAGGTGGCCTGAATCTTGACCGTCAGTCTTCAGTCCTTCAGCCATTTGAGCAGTGCGTCTAGAGTATGTTGCATCTTGGCACAAAGTTGACATCATGTTATGACATTGTGATGCAGGCCACGTCGTTACCGTACAAGTTTCACGCCGTCTGGTGATGTCTTCTGTGTACCAAGAGTAGCACAATCGAGACAGGCAATTTTCTTGATGCACACTGGCACAGATGCTACGCTACTTGAAAGCGTTTGTCTTGGAAGAAGGTAGCCTCAATTTTTAAGGGAAGTAGCTTGTACAGCAAACCGTGCCAGTGGGACTTTTGGGTAGGCCATGGAAACACAGAAAACTACTAGAAAGATACTAAATACGAACTAATATTACAATCCTGGACTGTACACACCCATACATACATAAAAAAATATTATTAAAATTCGACTTCCATGTAAGAAAAAGCCAAATAATACTATGAAAAATTATTTAAAGTACGAAATACAACAATATCTATATACGAGTATGTATATAAAATCTTCTATATATATAAAAGAAAGTGGTGTTAGGTACACCACTTATAACTCAAGAACGGCTGAACGGATTTAGCTGAGAATTGGTGGGGAGGTAGCTTAGAACCAGGAGACGGACATAGGATACTTTTTATCCCGTTCGACCGCGTTTCAGTCCAAAATCAGCTTATTTATTGCCTCTAAGGCGGAACGGAGTTCGCGGGGTAAGCTAGTATTACATAAATATCCATCACTTTCAAACACAACAAACATAAATGTGGAAGTGAGTAGCATTAATCCCAAGCAATCTTGTCCAACTGCGCAGTAAGCCTTTTCACATTGTTTTTTTTTTGTTAAGGACTTAAATTTGTTAACACTCAATTTTTGAAATTCACTTGGATTTCTATTGTATACTAACTAAAAATCCTAAAATGTAAGTAGCCTAAGTTGTTCCCTATAACATCAGCTATTTGTCAGTGAAAGTCTCGTCGAAATCGGTCCAGCCGTTCCAGAGATTAGCCAGAACAAACAGACAGACAGATAAAAATTGTAAAAAATGTTATTTTGGTGTATACATCGTATGTACCTAGTCTTGCCATAAATATTGTAATAAAGAAAAAAGAAAATTGTTAACTGCAAATAACATTTATTACTTTTACAGTGTGTCAGTTTAATACATAAATATAAAACAATTAAAAATATAAAAAGCTTATTCGAAGTGGTCTCCATTGGCTGCAATACAGTCCTTTAAACGATGAGGCCAGTTATCAATAGAAGCACGCACTCTTTCCATGGGAAAATTCTTCACTGCCAATCGTATAGATTGTTTTAGGGACTCCAAATTATCATGGCGTTTAGAGCAAGCTGTACTCTCTAAAACTGACCACAAATCATAATCCAGCGGATTAAGATCGGGACTAGACGACGGCCAGTCTTCAGCTCTGATGAAGTCCGAAACGTTCGATTCCAACCAAGACTGCGTGGACCGAGCTTTATGACCCGGCGCCGAGTCTTGCTGGAAGGACCATACTTGGTTATTGAACATGGTGATGTTAAGGGGCTTAACTACCTTCTCAAGAATGGTATCTTGATACACTTGTGCCGATGTTTTGATACCTTTTTCACAAAAATATGGCTCAGTCACTCCTTCATAGCTAACACCCCACCAAACCATCACTGAAGTCGGATAATGTCCACGTTGCACTCTGTCGACTAATTGGGAAGCTTCCTTAGAGCTTTGAGCATAAATACGGTCATTTTGTTTGTTAAAATGTTGCTCAATTGTAAAAATTTTCTCATCCGTAAACAAAATTTTTCTGTGACCTCCCTTTGCGTACCGCTTCAGTAGTTGTTTCGATTTTACCACCCTATTCTTCTTTAAATTATCAGTTAAGAAATGGCCAGTGCGTCTCTTATAGGCTGCAAGTCCTAAGTCATCTTTTAAAATACGCGACATGGTTCTAGGTGCTATCTTCATTTCCCGAGATAAAATCTTTTGCTTTCGGACAGGATTTCTTCGAATTCTTTCCCTTACTGCTTTGACCACCTTTT
Organism: Hypercompe scribonia; assembly: GCA_949316085.1. NCBI lineage: Eukaryota > Metazoa > Arthropoda > Insecta > Lepidoptera > Erebidae > Hypercompe > Hypercompe scribonia. The sequence continues at coordinate 10,674,134 of OX438995.1, forward strand.
TCGTACGAACACTACGTGGACGGCCAGATCTTTTTCTGTCACAAACAGAGGAGGTCTCATTGTACCTATTAATAGCCCGGTACACAAACATTTTACTAATACCAAGTGTATGGAGAGTTTTAAAAATTGCATTTGGCTCCATACCTACTTTGTGTAATGCTATCACACCGATTCGGTTCTCTTTATCACCCCACACCATTTTAATATCGCAAAATATTTTACAATGTATTGGCGCCAAAATGAGAAAACACAATGAACAATCGTATAAAAATGACAGATTCGAAATTCAAATGTAATATTTTTTTATAATTAAGTGTAACAGTATTTATGGCCAGACTAAGTATATTCATATGCATGTAGTAAAAAGCGATTATTTCAATATTACAAACAGACAGTCCAACTTCATGTATATGTATAGATAAAATGGTGGAAAGTCGTTTGCGATGGGCACGTGATGAGACGAGTGTAACACCGTAAAAATTGCCCTGGCTATCCCGGATATAAAAAAGGGTAGAGGAAGACCACAGGCCACATGGTGAACAACCGTTGCCAACGATCTGGTGCGGGCAAACTTAGATATAGGGACAAGCAAAGATCGTCTGTCTTGTCGTCGAAATACGAGGACAGCCGGCCCTAGATAAAGGGAAGAGGCACGGAAAAAGCTTAGATTTTTATTATAGAGTCGCACACCCTGACAACGAGTTATTTTTTTTCTATATTAAGAGCCTGCCAAAGTGACTCTACTCTGCCTGATGGAAAACATGAATAGAATCCAAGAGTTGTGGTCACCATACTCATTACAAATGCAGACAATGCAGTAAGGTGACCCACACTATAGCGGCTTTGTGAGATGCTTTTTCACACCCCGCTTGGGGACGTAAAAGGCATGACAGTCATCGTGGCAGTGTAAGGCTTACACAGTTACCACGATAACTGCCACCGTTGCATCAATGGGCCTCCGGTCTCACACTCACCAACGAAACACGACAACACAGATGCTGGCGTTTTAGGTTGATCTTCTGTGGGAGGGGTAGTACTGACACGGTCGAGCAGGCCCGTTCGTGCTGATATCAGCGTGGCTCTACTACCTAGGTAATTACTACGAAATTTAAGGACCAAAAGATGACTAGACTTTGCCTTTTTCACTCGTTCGCAAGCACGATGAGTTTTCTAAAATAACTTTGCTAAATATTTACTTACCACTGAATTCTGAACACGTTCGGAAACAACACAGTTTAGTAATGAGTTTTATTCTTGAACGGACAACCGTTTTTGAAGAGTCACGTTTTAAAACGAGATTTCTATCTCTCGGTTTAAGGTCAAACCGAAAGATGAGGATACTGTTTGCGATATTGTATATATGTATATGTACATACATTATTGAAGTTATATTGCTTTTGGCGATTGAGGAAAAGTGATAAGAGTAAATTTTTAACATACACGCGCACACCATCACGAAAAACCGACACCATGAAATTAGCTAATCAATATTTTATTTTAATTATGTCTGACTATCGGTTTTTCCACAGAGTGAATGGCATCGGACTTTTTTTTAACGTGTGGAAACCCCTCGGGCCGTCACCTCACCGGGGTTTACGGCGGGGTGGTGTGTCGGAATCGGACCGACTAAACACATACACGGTGTGCCACTCTGCGCCTGATATGGGAGGGATCCGGCAACAGCTGTTATTACGACATCCAGATCAATGGCATCGGACCGCCCCAACCCTGAGGGTGAGCTGCGTTCGAACTTTGGAACTGGTTGTCAGTGCATTTGAGGAAACTGACTTCCAAATAACGATTGCCATAGGTGCTTATTACAACTGGGACCAACAGGCTAACGTGTTCTCGAAGGTGCGGGCGTGAAAACCGCCAAAATGCCATACTCTAGACTGTTATTGAGAATTTCTTGTTAAAAAAACCTCAATTGCAATTTTGGCTAGCCGGAGAAATCGAACGCAAGACCAAATCGCCAGTTATATACGCAAATCTAGACCAATGAGGCAGCCATGGGTATGTTTTGGGTGTGAATTTTTAACTTTTGTAGTGAATTGCATTTCATTTGTGATAAAACTGGTGTGGCGACTTCCACATTACAGCACAAACAAAAATATATAACAGCACCATCTAGCAAAGATACATCGAACTACGAAGTACGAACGAAACGTATGAATGTAATGAACTACGAAGCAACTACTAATCCTGTATCGCGAAATAGAGATTCGCGTGGCAATTAGCATATATACAACATCTTAACATCAACCTTTGGCCGTGGCCCGCCAGGCATGATCACCTCGCCTGGTCGGTGGATCTTCCCTTTGTGTCTTAGGGACATGATACCCATCCCTCCACACTGGCTTGTAAAATAAGATAAAAAAATAAATCGCTTGTTCAAAGTCACTTTGTTGGTGTCTAAAATAAGTATTGGTGTAAATTATGTATATTTAAACATAAATATTTAATATCAACCATAGACAAATACTCAATAGTTCATAAAATGTGACACATGATGGCTGTACATAAAAATATCAGTACGTGGCACAGATAATACAATACTTGTCTGTCATGTACCACCCGTAATTGGCTTGTAGTACGTTTGGGTACGTTGTCAAAAAAGTGTACAGGGAGGGAGTTCAATTATAAATAAATATGTCAGACATTTGACACACAACGTCATCTAGTTTCAAACTAAGCACAGCTTGTGCTATGATAACTAGACTGACTGATAGAATACATATATATACCTTTTTTTTTGTAAATACATACATATTATACGTAGAAAACGCCCAAACACCGAAATAAATATTTGTAGATCACATAAACCCGGGATTCGAACCCGAGATCACAAGCATAGTAGTCGCTTTCGCTACCGAGGCAGTACAATAGATAGTGTTATCTAGCGAAGACGTGATTGATAAATTACATGCGTGCGTGTGTGTGTGCGAGAGTGTGCGTGTGTGTGTAAGAAAGTTTTCTGTGGTTATTTTTTTTTCTATTCTGAGAGCCTGCCAAAGTGACTACTGTACCTGATGGTCAGTGTAAATAGAATCCAAGAGTTTTGGTCACCATACTCATTGTAAGTGCAGATAATGCAGTATGGTGACCCACATATAGGTTAATTATTAGAACCATTTGTGAATTTTCTCACTGCATTGGTTTTGGTCAGACAAAAACTTGTACCAGTTTGGATTTATACTTTTTTTAAAGACAACACCCGCTCTGTGAATAAATCCTGTGTCGCGACTTTACAAACATACAAGAAACGGACACAAAGAACACCCAGACTCAGAACAACATTTTGCGAATCACACAAAGTGTTGTCCCATGTGAGGTTTGAACCCACAACACAGCGCAGTAGAGAGCGGCGTCACGACCGCTTAAACGACTAGGCCAAAGCTATGTATTACACAAAATTATGTATAGTATATATTTAATGTATTGTTTATATTTGTGTATACTTTTTTTATAGCAACCTACCAAAGTAACTCTATTCTACATGATGGAAAGCATGACTAGAATCCAAGAACAGTGGTCGCTGTACTCACTGCGAATGGAGGCAGTGCAGTATGGCGACCCACGCTATGGCGGCCTAGTGAGATGTTTTTGATGATGTGTTATGTGTGTATATATACATAATATGTATCTAACCCCTGTGCACCTACCTACAAAATTTCTACACTACCCGAAGGTTGACTGGAAGAACCCTGGGCATTAAGTCCACTGATGCACAAATGTAAACATTGTGAACAAAAAATAAAATAATTAAAACCACTATGGTTTGTAATACGTATGGTTAGTTAATGTCCAGTTAAGTACCAGGTGTCGTAATAACAGCTGTTCCCGGATCCCATCTATCTCAGGCGCAGAGTGGCATACCATGTGGCTTTAGTCCAACACCTCGCCGTAAACCCCGAAGGGTGATGGACCGAGTGGAGTTTCACGTGTTCAAAAAAAAAAAAGTTGAGAGGTGTCAAGGGACACCCGAATGGAACGAAGTTCCTTTCGATTAATTAGTGAATGAATTGTAATATTTTTTTTTTATTTCTTTTAAGTTATAAAAAAAAAATCGTCGTGACACTATACTGTTCAAAGCAAACAAAAGGTGAAATGAAAATAATTGGCTTGTTTTCTATGAGAGACAGAGAGAGAGAGACAGAGAAACACGCGCACGCCGCACGGCTTACTACACTATAGCAAAAAGTGTCGTGACAACTTTTCGTCTGAATTCGTTTTCCGTCTAGCCTCCTTCGCAACGCGCGATAAGGAACTTCGTTCCAAGAAGTACAGTTAAGTAGTTAAAGCATATGAATAAGTTAATAGTTATTATTTTAACACGCTTATAATATCTTGGCATGTATCTACATATAAGAATCTATGTGATGTTTTGACGAATTGAGGATACAGTGTCAACATTCCTTTTCATCCCATGGGTGTCGTTAGAGGCAACTAAAGAAACAAACACACAGGACAACGTCACTGCAAAAGCAAAGAAAACTTGAATAAACCCTCTCTCCCGACGAGTATTCGAAAATTTCGGTGTTCGATTAGACGATCTAAAAAATAAATTGTGTTGTCCGTATGGTGACGGATTAAGAATACATAGTGTTACCACCCCTATTCATCTCGTGGGTGTCGTAAGAGGCGACTAAGGGAACAAAGTATGCAAGACAACATCATTACAAAGAGAAGGAAAACTTGAAACAAACCCTATTCCAACCCGTCTGGCCAGCGTGGTATAGTAGGCCAAAACCTCCTTGCTAAAGAAGCTGTTGATGATGATGAGGAATCTACGTAACGAAATCTTTGAATGTAATTTTCATCCCTTTCAAAACGACGAATCGCTTTGAAAGGATCCACAGTTTAAATTAGTTTTTAACACGCTTTTATTTTGGAAAGGTTAGCACGTTACAGTCCGTCCCTGTACGCTGTCACTTATTTAAAAATTAAAGCACCGCCCCTACTCTTCGCGCCCTTGTTTATTGGTGGTAGGTAATGTCGCGCGCACAAGTGTCATTTATCAATTTATTTTAGAAATATTTTATAACTGTGTGTATTTTAAGTTATAATGACAAAAAACTACAAAATCTTATTTTTATGTTGTTTTTTTTTATTTTAAGAGCTTGCCAAAGTCTCTCTAATGAATAGAATCTAAGAGTTGTTGTCACTATACTTATTACAAATGCAGACAATGCAGTATGGCGATCCACAATATGGCGGCCTAATGAGATGCTCTTTCATGCCCCGTTTGGAGACGTAAAAGGTATGACAGTCATCGTGACAGTGTAAGGCTTACACAGTTACCGCGATAACTGTCACCCCTGCATCAATTGGCGTAATTTGACAACGAACATTGAAAGGTTTCTTAGTTTTTTATTATTCACTTTAAACGTATTATAAATATATCTAACTAATTGCTAGGCAACCCCTGCCATCTTTTTTCTTTTTCTGTGCGGAAATCCCCCCGAATACCACCTACAGGTGGTTATGTTGGACACGAACCGACCAAAAACCGCACGCCGTCTCAGGCACCAGTAGTCGGGAAACCACGTGTACCCTAGAAAGGAAATCCCTGGAACCCCGACGTAGGCAACACCCACCCTCTGTCTCTGATGAAAGGAGGATGGTGACTAAAGCGGTACCAAAGCACTTTAAAAAAACAATGTCCTAACAGGCATGTGTCCTGTGTCGCGGGGGACTTAAAAAACATGCATGAAATAGGCACTAAGAACACCCAGATTCAGAATAACAATTTAATCGAACCCATAATACTTAGCGTTGTAGAAAACGATGAGAAAATAACTTAAACCATCACGCCATCTGTGTTTTTCCTTCTATACTATATAACTGCCTCGGTAGCGCAGCGGTAATGAATGTAACTGCTGTGCTTGAGGTCTCAGGTTCGATTCCCGGGTCGGACCAAATGTTTGTAAGATCTGCAAATATTTGTTTCGAAGTTTGGGTATTTTCTATGTATAATACGTACGTATTTACAAAAAAAGGTATACAAGTATTGTATCAGTCAGTCTAGTTCTCATAGCACAAGCTCTGCTAGTTTGAAACTAGATGACGATGTGTGTCAAATGTCCGAAATATTTATTATTTATTTTTTATTTCCAACACTTTTGTCCTCACCAGTCCATTTAAATACATTCGCTTACAACCAGTCCCACAAAGATTGAGTTTTAATCTGCTTAATATCATTACGCTGTAACATTAGGGGGTCGGCAGAAAGGGGTTGTATGTTAACAAACGTTATGTTTGCGTAACATATGAACAATTGTCCGTGTTTTTGAAAAAAAAAGGGTGCTTGTATAGACGCTGACAGAAGTGACAACTAGGACCAATATAAGTTGAGCTATTTAATATTGAAATTGTTTAACTTGAGACAAGCTAAGGTTATTACTTAAATGTTATGTATGTTAATATGATAATGTAAGGAAAGGTGATTTGGGGAGAGAAGCGTCTGTCCGAAATACGGCTAGCGCTATGGGTTAGAGTGAGAGAGGAGTCTGCCTACCGCTGCTGTATGCGTGAGAGAAAGAGAAGCCAGACAGTCTGGCGCCGTAACACGTTACGTAACGAACGTACGTACGGACGTAAATTATATATTACTAGCTTTTTTCCGTATCTTCACTCGCGTGTCGTGGTCTACCACATTAAGTTTCATAACAAATCATTTTTGAATTTTTTTAATAAAAAGTATCCTATGTTACTTCTAACACCTCCAAGAACATGTGTACAAAATTTCATGATGATCGGTTGAGTAATTTTCGCGTGAAACCGTGACAAACAAACAAACATTCGCATTTATAATATTAAGAAAGGATATTTTGCGGTTAATACCAAGGTGGTAGAGGTACCCGAGGGGTACCGAGAGAGGTAAATAAAGACAATACGTGTTCATATGATCTCCAAGTCTGAACTTCCATTATAAAATACAAGTGTTTTGCCTTAACAACCTTTTTAAAAATAGGCTAGATGACACCTTAGTCAAATTAGTTACTTTTTATCATCTGTCAAAACGACAATTTTGTATGCAAAATGTACTAAATACAAAATTGTGACGTCACTGTTTTAGACTACTCAATTGAACAATATATTTCACTGTACATTTGAGTGAAATTCGTAATAATAATAAAAAGCTATGTTAATTGTATTTGCCGAGATGTTTCGCGATATTAGTTTTAATGAAGTGGACGTATTTACGATACAGTCATCTACCCAATTAGATGGGAAACAAAAGGGTAATCCTTCACGTAAGATGAACTAAAATTACAAATTTTTTTTTTAGTATTGGATAGCCCATTTATCGAGGAAGGCTATAAGCTATATATCATCACGCTAAGATCAATAGGAACAGAGCACCAATGAAGAATGTTTCGAAATCGGGAGACTGTTCCTATTGAGAGCTTCCGCTGTTTGCGCTGCGTAAACGGTTAACGTTTCGCATAAATCATGTATGACAGAATTGTTCCCTTACTCACCTATATAAACGAAGTCGTGGGTTAAAGTAAGCGTCAGCCCAAATTCCACGCGGACGAAGTCGCGGGCGGAAGCTAGTATATAGATATAGCCACCCTATAATAATATTTTATACTAACAAATCTTAAGAATATTGCCCACCCAAACGTATGTATGCCTGACACTGAAAGATTGACTAATATCAGTGGTGAAGGAATGTCTCTTTTATTTTATTGTTTTATTATCAAAGTGACTCTACTCTGCTCGTTGGAAAGCACGAATTGAATCCAAGCGGCGACCAACGCTATGGCTATTTACATATGTATACCTTCTGTGTTTATAATCCCTTCATAGTATAGGGTGGGTCACGAACTAGTTAACATTTGAAAAATCGTATAAAAAAAATCATTTGATATATTATAAAAATTGTTTATTTACAAGAAAGCTAATTAGTTGGAATTTATTTTTTAAAAATTACATCGTCTAAATGGCCACCGTTTCGACGTTTGCACTCTTCTAAGCGAGCACCGAAATTTTCAAATACTCATCGGCAAAGAGACCGCGAGATCACCGACATCTCTTCGCTGTTTTTTTCTTTGGCAGGCTCTTAACATAAAAAAAATGGTGACCCACACTATGGTGGCCTAGTGAGATGCCTTTTCACACTCCGCTTGGAAACGTGAAAGGAATGACACTCATTGTGGTAGTGTAAGGCTCACACAGTACCACGATAACTGTCACCCCTGCATCATTCGACTCATATGGACCACATATGGATCATACATATCATAGTATAGTACATTTTGGAAGGGAATTGAACCCTTGAGCCTTTTCACGCCCTTCTTGGGGACCTGAAAGGAATGACAGTCATTGTGGTAGTGTAAGGCTCACACCTCTGCATCAATGGGCCCCCGGTCTCGCACCCACCAACGAAACAGGCTGTGCCTAGTTTGTGATCAGACGGCCATGTGTGAGATGTGTGAGGTATATTATTAACACTACTTCCTTGCGGCTTATTTATTTACTAAAATGGTATGCTTAGACTTTTCTTTACATATCTACGTACAAATTCAGTTTCTAAACTAACCTATAGATGGACACACACACAAATCGTTATCTATATTAAACCACGAAACCCCAAACACTGTTAATCGACAATATCCTATTAAAATTAACTATTTTAACACAAATAATATTATAGTTGCTTAAGCCATAAACATTTAATAAAAACAATGACAGTACAACTCGCGCTGATTTTCCATCTCACTCTTTCGTTATCTATCTCTTTCTAACGTGACCTTCGAACGAAGAATAATAGATATGGCTTCTGTCATGAATGAAAGAACGGATGGACAGAAATAGGTGTATTGAATATAGATGTGAGGATGTACACTTAATTGCCTTGGTCTAGTGTTTGGTGAATCTAATAAAAAAAAAAATCGAACGGTTTGACACACAACGCCATCTAGTTTCAAACTAAGCAGAGCTTGTGCTATGATAACTAGACTGACTGATACTATACTTATATACTTTTTTTTTTGTAAATACATACGTATTAGAAAACACCCAAAATTCGAAACTAATATTTGCTGATCATGCAAGCATTTTGCTCGACCCGGGAATCGACCCGAGACCTCGAGCACAGCAGTCCATTGCTAAGCTAGAGGTCGTAGGTTCGCTTATCGCGCATGATAAATGATTGTGTGATGTTGTCTGGCTATAATTTAGTATTAATGCTTTATCAACCAAAATCATGGATACAATCTTATAAAATTCATTTACACAAGATACCTTGAAGACAGAGTTAACGTTGATGCTGTCATCCAATAAAAAAAATTAATGCTTTGTCTATGAAAGTTTAATAAGTATTTTATCTAATATATAATAGAAGTGTTAAAAAATATATAAGTATGTTTATCACCAGTCTGGTTACCATAGTACAGGCTGTGTCTAGTTTGAGATCAGACAGCCGTGTGTGAGATGTGTCCAGTCATTATAATTATTTGCTTAGAACAAAGCTTGTAATATCTATAACAGTATTTAATACAAACAAACTTAAAACAAGAAACAAAAAAAAATAACTAGAACACTTACGCTTTACTCAAATAGCTACGAAAATCTCCAAAAACGTCCACTGCTGGACATAGGCCTCTCCTTAGCAAGGAGGTTTTGGCCTACTATACCACGCTGGCCAGACGGGTTGGAATAGGATTTGTTTCAAGTTTTCCTTTTCTTTTTAGTGATATTTTCCTGAATATTTTGTCCTCTTAGTCGTTTTTTACGACACCCACGGGATGAATAGGGGTGGTAACACTATGTATCCTTAATCCGTCACCACACTGTACACCAAACAGTATACATACGGTTAATTATATATATATATACAACATACGGTTAATTTGTACACTACTGTCAAAAAATCCAAAAAGTAAATACGTATTCGAATAAGAAAACGCCCTTTCAAACCTACCACATCCAAATCTACCCTCAACATAACTCCTGCGAGGAAAATATTGAACTCCCAAGCAGTACTACTCGTACCGTCCCGGGGACTACACGCGTTATTGTCGCGAAAAATCCTGAAAAATTGAAAAAAAACCTGAAAAGAATTATGTATAATCATACATGTATTATTGTTTTATAGTGTGTGTTGTATAAACCTGTGTTTCAGTGTATATTTCTGTGTTCTTTCTCGTAACATTTAGTTTGATCCAGCCAAGATGGCTGTGGAATAAGAAATCATTTGAAGGCTTTTTCGGTGTGTTTTAAGGACTTTTCCGAATATTCTGGTAAGAAATACATGTATATAAATGTATATTAGCTACTTTAATGTATAAAGAATATATATTTTTCGTAGGAAAACATTTCCTATGTGTGTTTTTTTAGGATATTTTCTTTTAAACTTTATGGGGTTTTGTATTGTCTTAGCCATGGTTCAAACGGATTATTTCTATTAAAATAAATAATATATTAATTAATTTTATAACTAAAACTTCTAAATCTAGTTAAATATACGTTATATCTAATTTTAATGATATTATGTGACATTAAACACATTATTTCTATGCCCCAATTATATAATGTACTTTAAAACATTGACACATATGTATAATTCAATATCTTTTTTATACATAACTTTTTCTATATTAAGAGCCTACCAAAGTGACTCTACTCTGCCTGATGAAAAGCATGAATGAATCCAAGAGTTGTGGCCACCATACTCATTGTAAATGCAAGCAATGCAATATTGTGACCCACACTACTTCGGCCTTGTGAGATGCTCTTTCACACCCCGCTTGGGGACGTAAAAGGCATGACAATCATTGTGGCTGTGTAATGCTTACACAGTTACCACGATGACTGACACCTGCATCAATGGGCCTCCGGTCTCGCACTCACTAACGAAACACGACAGCATGGAAGCTGGCGCTTTAGGTTGGTCTTCTGTGGGAGGTAGTACTGCCCCGGTCGAGCCGGCCCTCTCGTACTCTGATCAGCGTGGCTCTACTACCTTCCAATGGTAAATATAAATTTAAAAAGAATTTGACCTCATGACCTTTAACTGTATTACTAACGATAAAAATGGAATATGTTTCTACCGACTTTAAAAGAAGGCGGCTCTTAATATTGGTATTTTTTTTAATATTTGTGACCTCCGAACCAATTTGAAATGCCTTTTTTATTTAGAAGGGTTATGCTTCCCGATTGGTTTCATTCAAATTTGAATCATAAATACCTACCCTAAGAGTGCAATGTTAAATAATGAAGAGTATAATTTATCATATACGTACAAAATGACGTGCCCTGACTGGCTGTCAAACAACAAAGAGTCTAAACTGCAGTCTCAGCTGCTAACTGGCAGCCATAACTGCTTCCATGGCACAGTGGTAGCGAAAACGACTGCTGTGCTTGAGGTCTCGGGTTCGATTCCCGGGTCGGAAGAAATGTTTGTATGATTTGTAAATATTTGTTTCGGAGTTTGAGTATTTTCTATATATATTATGTACATATTTACAAACAATCAGTCAGTCTAGTTATCATAGCACAAGCGCTGCTTAGTTTCAAACTAGATGACGTCGTGTGTCAAATGTCCGATATATTTCATTATATACTAGCTTCTGCCTGCGCGTTTGCTCGCGTGGAATTTGGTCTGCTACATTAAGTTTCGTTACATTTTAAATAAATATATTTTTTACCATACAAACAATCCTACGGTACATCATCTTTGTGTAACTTCAATGGTTTAGGCAGCGTACGCCAAGATAACTCTCAGAGGTCAGATTTTTTTCTGACTTAATTGACATATGTCGTTATACTACGGTTAAAATTAGATAAAATCATTACAAATTGTAGCCTATATGTTATTTCGATGTATAACCTATATTACTGTAAAGTTTCATCCAAATCCGTCCAGTAGTTTTTTCGTGAAAGAGTAACAAACATCCATACTCACAAACTTCCGCATTTATAATATAAATAGGATTTACTTGCTAAGGTACTATTAGCCGTCCTCAAATAATATTAGAAATAATAAAAGCAAGGACCTGGTAAAGCCCACGTGGTAACATTTATAGTTCACGCTTATAATGTGTGTGTGAAACAATTCTGATTCAGGTTTCCGTGGTAGAGCAACGCCAATCGTACAAGAGTTATATTTTTTTCTCTATATTAAGAGCCTGCCAAAGTGACTCTACTCTGCCTGATAGAAAACATGAATAGAATCCTAGAGTTGTGGTCACTATACTCATTGCAAATGCAGACAATGCAGTATGGTGACCCACACTATGGCGGCCTTGTGAGATGCTTTTTCACACCCCGCTGGGGGACGTAAAAGACATGACGGTCATCGTGACAGTGTAAGGCTTACACAGTTACCACGATAGCTGTCACTCCTGCATCATTCGACTCACATGGACCACACATGGATCATACTCATCATAATATTGTATGCTTTGGAAGGGAATTGAACCCATGACCCTTGGTTTAGCAAGCGGGATTTTAAGTATTGGATCAATCACATCATATAATCATATCAACAGTATTTAAATGCCTTTTCTTAGACAGGAAGTTTTGGCATGCTATACCAAACTGGACAATCAGATCGATGGAGGGTTTGTTTCACGGTTTTCTTTGGGTGGTCTTTTAGTTGGTGTTGACACCCTATCAATAAAACGATTTGGTGACACTCTGTATTCTATCAGTGTACAGAGCCTGGCTGTGACTATACGGTTGGCCTAGTGGTCGCCACGCCGCTCTCTGCTGTGCTGAGTGTTGTGGGTTCAAACGTCACATGGCACAACACTTTGTGTGATCTGCAAATTGTTGTTCTGAGTCTGGGTGTTCTTTGTGTCCGTTTCTTGTATGTTTGAAGTGCACCGCGACATAGGATTTATTCGTGCTGTGTGCTTGTCTTTTTAAAAAATAATAAAATAAAATTTCAATGCACCAACTAAATACTCTTTTCTATGTGCCATTAGTAAATAAGATTTTTTTACAAGTTATTTAGATCTTACATTACTGCTTATACCCTAACACAACTTTAAAACGTCGTAAACAATAAGTGCTACGCATACGCTACGAGCGTAGTAATAACGCTACGACACTTTAAATGTTGTAGCTTGTAGCAGTAATGATAATGTTACGGGTAACGGCTTTTATACTGTAATGTGTCTTATTGCTATTGAATAGAGTTGGTTTTTGAGAAACATCATAAAAATAAAGGTTTCAGTTTGTTGGATGCTTTGATCACGTTTCTGGATTAGTCGGATACGGCTGAACCTATTTTGAACATTCAATTTGTTTATCGTCTCTCCACGGGGAGAGAACCGTCCACTTTACGTCAAGCGACCCGTCTACGTAATAAAAAAGAAACTGTTTGTTTTTATTTTACTACCTGATGGTAAGTGGTAACCGCCGTCTATGAGCCTAACACTCAAGAGACACAAGGAAGCTGGAGTTATTGGTCGAGTAGTTAGTTATCCAAACTGTTAAGTCAGAGGTGGTGGGTTTGATTCCCATCCAAGACAAATCTTTGTATGATGAACACGATCGCTTGTTTTGTCTGGCTGTAACTTACCTGTAATATGCAAATATTTAGTAAAATATAACTATGTTTGTTAGCAGTCTGGTTACCATTTGCCCAGTTTGGGATCAGATGGAGGCGTATTAGACGAGTTATAGAGAGATTACAAATCTTTTACAAAATTGTGACGTCACTGTTTTAGACTACTCAATTGAACAATATATTTCAGTGTATATTTGATTGGAATTCGTAATAATAACAAAAAGCTATGTTAATTTTATTTGCCGAGATGTTTCGCGATATTAGTTTTAATGAAGTGGACATTGGTATTTATTTACGATACACTCATCTACCCTATTATTATTAATGTATTATAATAACATTTTATTCGTCTAATTCACAAAACTCTAAAAAGGTTCGTCCCCATTAGAGTCTAATCTCATTAAGTCGGTTAAGAATTCTGAAAGGGAGTTAATGATTATTTAATGATTTCTTAATGAAAGAATATTTAAATAGCTATGAAGAGCATCTGCATTTTTTCTCACGGAATATAATTTAACGGGAAAAATACATCGTTAGGAATAACAGCTTATATTGGAGTTAAATTCAGTTGGTAAGGTAGTAGAGCCACGCTGATTTCAGCACGAACTCGACTCGACCGGGGTAGTACTATCCTCTCACAGAAGATCAACCTAAAGCGACAACATCCGTGCCGTCGTGTTTTATCGGCGAGTGTGAGACCGGAGGCCTATTGATGCAGGGGTGACAGTTATCGTGGTAAGTGTGTGAGCTACTGCCATGATGACTGTCATGCCTTTTACATCTCGGGCGTGGCGTGAAAAAGCATCTCACTAGGCCGCCATAGTATGGTTGACCACAACTCTTTGATTCTATTCATGCTTTCCATCAGGTAAAGTCATTTTGGCAGTCTGTTAAAATAATAAGAAATGAAGATCAATCATCGGTCGGTCGGCAATCGGTCCGCAGATTCACTTGCTTGATTATTTCTAACCAGCTGTTACTCATGACTTCATCCACGTGTATTTTTACTAGGGTACACAAAACTATGGTGGAGAAATATTTTTTCCCCCGGGATAGGGTCTAACAGGGCATGGTGTCAATATGGGGGGGACCTGAAATCATATGGTCCGGGTCCCCCCCAGAGTAGGGTGCCAGAGGCCGGCTGTCGGCGCAGTTATTAGTGGGCACACCACATACTCCTGACTCCTGCACCCTAAAGAGCAGGAGATCCGAAGGGATTTTCCGCCTCGTCAACAAAAAAAAAAAAGGGTACACAAAACTCTAACATTTTTTTTTAAATCTTCCACTCATTTTAATTGGGTTGTTGAATATGAAAAGATTGAAATTGTGCTTGTTTTGTCGCGTTAGGAAAAAATGATGAGCGTACATTTTTACGATGCACGCGCACACCGTCACGAAAAACCGACACCATGAAATTAGCTAGTCAACATTTTAGTTTCAAAGTTATACACGCAAAATTTATTTAACTAGAAAACGCGTTATAATAAAACTTTCTTTCAATGTATTAAATACCTTTTGTTCTATTATTAGTGTCGTTTTCTCTACAAACGTAGGATAACGCGAAGGATAACATTTTTAGAAAGATTTTTATCTTGTTACGTCAAAGAAGTGTAACTTCTCTCTCATCAACGTTAAGTCTTTTCTGAAGTGCGTATGTACGCACTTACGAGTGCGTATATACGCACTTAAGAAAATTACAATTTTTTTTTTTTTTTTATACCACGACGATGGCAAACAAGCATACGGCCCGCCTGATGGTAAGCGGTTACCGCAGCCTATGAACGCCTGCGGCACCAGGGGCATCACGTGCGCGTTGCCGACCCTTTAAAAACCTATTAATTACATATGTATGTACATATTAATGTTTTTACATACACACTACAGAAATATCTTAGTAAGGTTCAGACGTTATCTTAAGAGGCACGCTACCTATCGACTAGTGATGATTTACTTTTGACACTGACACTTACTGATGACAATAGTGACGTGATTTACTCTTGACAGTCATAAAATATACATTTCTCTTGAGATATCCTTTGACAGTTCGTTTTTAGTGAGAGTCGATTTGGAACGACCTGCCTGGGTTTATTTTTCCTGATAAGTTGAACTCGGAGCCTTTAAGAGCAGAGTGAACAGGTTTCTTCTGGATGGGCGTGTACCACCTTCGTCTTTATCTACACTTTCCATCAGGCGAGATGGAAGACAAACGCTTATTCCATAACAACTATAAAAAAAAAAGATACAATTGTCTATGGTGGAGCCCTTATATCATGAAAAAAATAACTCATTTTTTCATTTTAAAATGACAACGCCCGCACTAGGAATAAATCCTGTGTCGCGGGGGACTTTACAAACATACAAGAAACGGCCACAATGAACACCCAGACTCAGAATAACAATTTGTGGATCACACAAAGTGTTGTTCCAAGTAGGATTTGAACCCATAACACTCACACCAGTAGGTGGCGTGGCGACCGCTTAAACTACTAGGCCAACTGAAAAAACCCCACGTAAAATTTTCATTTTAAGCTAACTAACCCTCTAAAAAATCATCTTCAATAAAGATCACCCCTTGACAAATATTAACACCAATAGGTATTACTACCCCGCACTAAAGGTTGACAAATTGAATTTAGTATCAAAATCTTATTTTACGAGGGGGTAGTTACTTTGACAATGATTTTTTAGTAATATGAGGGTGTCTTTCAAGGTAACACAATATATAGGGTTGGTTGTTAAGTAAAGAGGGATGAGAGGTTGGCAAGTTGACATTCTACAAACATAAATGTTATTAGAAGGAAAGCTTTGATGGACCTGTTGGTTAGTGGTTAGTAAGATAGTGGGTTCGATTCCCACCTATGACAACTATTTTTTGTGATATGCACGATTATTTGTTCTGTGTCTGAGTGTAATTTATCCTTTTTCCTTTTTTAAAAGGATTACAGCCGCATCAGCAATAAAACCTGTGTCGCGGGGGACTTTACAAACATACAAGAAACGGACACAAAGAACACCCAGACTCAGAACAACAATTTGTGGGTCACACAAAGTGTTGTCCCATGTGGGATTTGAACCCACAACACTCAGCGAAGTGAAGAGCGGTGTGGCGACCCTGCAGTCAAAATATATATGTCTCTAGAAATATTTATTTGTGGATTCGATTCATGCTTACCATCAGGCAGAGTAAAGTCACTTTAGCAGGCCTCGATTAAAAGAAAAAGAAGCTTGCGAACTGTGAGGTTTTTAAATCCTTGGTGGGGGACTGGTATCCATGCTAGGTATCTCTGTCACACCGATTACGCGGCCCGCCTAGGATAACAATTAAATAAATTATCAATGAACTGTCTAGGTAGGAACAGTAATTTTTATAAATTATTGTGTTTGTTGCGATATCTACACAAATAAATCAAACTGAAGTGTCTATTTGTAATTACAAATTAGAAAATCTTCGCTGCATATTGCATACTGCATATTCAATGCATATGAAAGTACGGTTCTTACATCATTTTTGACATTTTTTTCTGTCTGTCTGTTTGTCTGTTTGTGTCTACTAATCTCTGTAACGGCTGGGCTGAATTTGACGGGACTTTCACTGGCAGATAGCTTATATTATAAGGAGTAACTAAGATTACTTAACTTTAGAAAAAAATGGGGTTACGTGAATACATAACGAAAAGCAATGAGACAGTGAAAAATATTCGATTCAACAACCAGCTAGTTATTTATAATTCTGGGGGGTTTGAAGCATTTTATAGGTGGAAACACACTTGTATATTTTCTATTAGAGGTGTCTATGAACGCCGGTACTCACTTACCATACGGTTTGTTTTCACACTATACTATAAAACAGAATCTATTCTAGAATTTCCAATCTTATAAATAGTATCTCAGTAAGTAGAGAAGTCGTTTTCCTCAGGTGTTACACTCAGTAACACACTTTAAGTGGGCCAATGGCATCATAACATCATTCATTGAAAAAAGCACTCTCGACGTAATTGATTAGGCATATATTTGATTGTTCGACCTTTGGTTATATACAGGCTGTTACAGAAATGTTTTGGCAAAGTTTAGGGTCGCTTAGTCGACCCAAAAACTATGAAGTGAAAGGGTAATATCTTTTTAAGATTATATTTACTAACAAAATCTTATATTTAATTATGTAATGTGTGAAATGGAGAAAAAATGCAGAAAAAAATGTGGTGAAGGATTCAGAATACATAGTGTTAGCACTCCTATTCATCCCGTGGGTGTCGTAAAAGGCGACTAAGGAAACAAAGTATACAAGACAAAATCATTATAAAGAGAAGGAGAACTTGGAACAAACGCTATTCTGGCCTGGCCAGCGTGGTATAGTAGGCCAAAACCACCTTGCTAAGAAGAGGCCTATGTCCAGCAGTGGATTGTAAAAGGCTGTTGATCCGAATATATAAGAGTCAGTTAAAACTATACACACTCCTACATGTGTTGACCTGATATAGTCCGAAAGTCTGTACAATACTTAAGTTTATCACAAAATCTAGTATATACATTCATGATCTGGATGTCGTAATAGCAACTGTTCCCGGATCTCTCCTATGTCAGGCGCAGAGTGGCACACCGTGTGGTTTTAGTCGGTCCGATTCCGACACACCACCCCGCCGTAAACCCCGGTGGGGTGACGGCCCGAGGAGGTTTCTACACGTTAAAAAAAAGTGTATACATACATATCGTGTATACACATAAAATCATATAAAAAAATATTTGATATATTATTACAAGAAAGCTAATTAGCTAGAATATATTTTTTAAAAATTACCTCGTCTACTGACCACCGTTTTGACGTTTGCACTCTTCTAAGCGAGCACCAAAATTTTTAAATACCCGTCGGCAAAGAGACCGCGAGATCGTCGACATCTCTTTGCTGATTTTTATTTTTAGTTGAAGGCTGCTGGGGATAGATCTGGACTTTTGGGTGGCCATGAAATGTCGCCTCGTCTGGAAATCAGCTTATCCGGCAACATGTCTTTGACCACCGGCAGGGAGTCATTGGATATGTGACAGTGGCTCCATCTTATAAAAACTGTGTGTTACGACTGTAGTCGGCAAATTCCAGTAGCATCAGTCCCAAGAACTCCCGTAGCATGCTTGCGCGGAATGTTAACGAATTTTTGACCCACCTATATAAAATATATTTCATAAACATAAAAACCTTAAGTTTAAGGAACGGAAAGATATTGTGTCCCTCTCTATGGAATGTTCTATAGAATTCGCATGTGTGCAATTAGAGCAATTCATTGTTATAGGTGTATATAAACCTCCCTCCGCGGATTTGAAACTATTTTT
Source organism: Hypercompe scribonia (assembly GCA_949316085.1). Taxonomy (NCBI): domain Eukaryota; kingdom Metazoa; phylum Arthropoda; class Insecta; order Lepidoptera; family Erebidae; genus Hypercompe; species Hypercompe scribonia. Next base: position 10,692,981 of record OX438995.1, read on the forward strand.
AGAAATAATGGATGAAGCCCTAAGCAAACTTGCCATCTCAGGTAAGAGCGTACTAGTCTGTGGTGACTTTAATATTAACATTCTTGATAAATCAAATTCCACCCTTAAAGTTCTTAGTCTTTTTAAGTCCCACAACTTGCTAAATTTGTTTATGGAGCCTACTAGAATAACCGCTACTACAGCTACTTGCCTGGACAACATCTATACAGATATTGTTCCTAGACATAAATCTATTATTAATAAGTTAGATTCTGATCACTCTGGTCAGTTAGTTAGTTTTGTAAGTAAAAAGAAAACAGTGCTTAAAAAAAACATTACTCTTGTACCAGTAACAGTTGATCGCCTGGAACGTATGAGAATTAACTTAATTAATAATTTACCTTCCTTAAATAACAAATTAGACCCTAATGCACTATATTGTTCCTTTTTTAATTCGTTCCTTAGTCTATTTAATTCAATATTTACCTCCAAGACGGTTACTGTTACTGATTGTCCTATATTTAGTAACTGGGCAACAGTAGGAATTTATAAGAGTAGGGAAACATTGTATAGGCTGTATCATGAAAGACAATATAATACTAGTGAGGACTTTAAGCAATATGTAAAATGCTATTCAAAGATTTTTAAAAGTGTCTGTAAATTAGCCAAATCTTTGTTTATTAAGTCTAAAATCAGAAACAGTAGTAATAAAATTAAAGCAACTTGGAAAGTTATTAATGCTGAGACTGGGAGAAGTGGAACAAAGGAGTCTGATTTTAAATTAAATTTTGATGGTCACATTACCAAGAATGACATGGAAGTGGCCAACACATTTGAAAAATTTTTTTCCACTTTCCCAGTCGCACTTACAGGTAATTTAGGCTCTTCCACCTCCACTGCAGAATCATTGATCAGAGAAAATGTACCAGAATTTTTTAATAATTTTACTTTTCAGTATATAAATCAACTTAATGTTTCAGCTGCCTTCAAATCTATTAATATAAAAAAGACAGCTGATCTTTGGGGAATTTCTGTAATTGTCGTTCACTCAATAATTGACATTATTGTACCTGACTTAGTTATTATATTTAATAGATGTATAGATTATGGTGTGTTTCCTGACCTGATGAAGTATAGCAAGATAACTCCTTTGTTTAAATCAGGTAGTCATTAGAGCCCACAAATTTTAGACCAATTTCGGTCCTACCAACATTTAGTAAAGTTTTTGAAAAGCTGATACTTACTCAGTTGCTTAATTATTTTAATGAAAATCAATTGCTGCATACTAAACAATTTGGTTTCACTCATGGTCGGTCAACATGTGATGCTGGGGTTAAATTATTAGAGTATATATTTGAGGCTTGGGAGGAGTCACGTGACGCCTACGGGGTGTTTTGTGACTTATCTAAAGCATTTGATTGTGTGCAGCATGAAACACTTGTCAGGAAATTACACCACTATGGAATAAGAGGCAGTGCTTTGGATCTTCTTACTTCTTATTTGAGTGATAGGATTCAAAGAGTAGATGTTAATGGTAAATTATCCCAGGGATCAGCTGTGGCGGTGGGGGTGCCCCAGGGGTCTATTCTGGGTCCATTTCTGTTCCTTGTGTACATCAACGACTTGCCTCATCTTGTGAGGGATAACCATGAGATAGTGTTGTTTGCAGATGACACATCCTTAGTATTTAAAGTTAACAGACAGCAATCGGTAATTGACGATGTAAACAATGCTCTCTCTAAAATGGTACTTTGGTTTTGCGCTAATAACTTGTTATTAAACAGGAGTAAAATCAAATGTGTTAAATTTTATACTAGGAATGTTAAACAAGTAAAAACTAGTGTTTTGATGAACGGGGAGGAACTGGAATTGACAGACAAGGCTGTCTTCCTAGGTATAACTTTAGATTCACGGTTACAATGGGGCCCACATATAGAAACGTTATCTGGTAGACTTAGTTCTGCAGCTTATGCTGTGAGAAAGATTCGTCAATTGACGGATGTTGATACTGCGCGATTAGTTTATTTCAGTTACTTTCACAGCATTATGTCCTATGGTTTATTGCTTTGGGGCAGTGCCTCTGATATCGATTCAATCTTTGTGCTCCAGAAACGAGCTATTAGGGCTATCTATAAGATGGGCCCTTGTGAGTCACTAAGAAACAGATTCAAAGAAATTAACATTCTCACACTACACTCACAATACATTTACGAGAATCTTTTGTATGTTCATAAAAATCTGTGTAAATTTAAGAAAAATAGTGATCTCCATCAATTTAATTTAAGAAATAAAAATAAACTTGCCTTGCACACTACTAGGCTCCATAAAATATCGAATTCGTTTGTGGGTCAATGTATACAATTTTATAACAAATTACCAAACAACATAGTATTATTATCTATTAGTAAATTTAAGAAATTTGTTAAGCTGAGGTTGTCCAAAAAGGCTTATTACTCAGTTTCAGACTATGTCACAGATTTAGATGTTTGGAAATGAATTGCTCTTTTTTTAAGACCTATGATTGTGAATATAACTGCTATTTTAATATTTAAAAGATTTTGAGTTAAAAGAGTGGTGGTGAGTTTCTTTCCTGGGTTCTTTTCTCACCACTCTACCATGAACAATCTGCGAACCCAGCTAGCTATAATTTTAATCGACAGATTGTTCATCTTTCATCTTTTATTGTTTTTTTTTTTATGACGTTCATAAGTGTCTTTTGTGACCTAAATGAATAAATGAATTTGACTTTGACTTTGACTTTGACTATTAAGCAGAGCTTATACTATGGATACTAGACAACTAATATAAATACATATATGTACATTTTGTAAATATATACTTATTATACATACATAGAAAACATTCAAGTGCCGAAACAAATAGAACCCGAGACCGAGGTAATCTATATATTTCATCATCAATCAACCTATCGCCGTCCACTGCTGAACGAAGGTCTCCCTCAAGTAACGCCGACCATCCCGGTCTTGGGCAATTCGCATCCATCTGCTACCAGCCACCTTCTTCAGGTCGTCGGTCCATCGCGCCGCAGGGCGCCCTACACTACATTTGCCCAATCGTGGTATCCACTCTAGCACACTTCGGCTCCAGCGACCATCGGTTCGTCTGGAGACGTGGCCGCCCACTTTCACTTCAGCACTGATTCTCCGTGTGATGTCAGTTACTCTAGTTCTCTGTCGAATAACCTCGTTACGAGATTTATCAGCCAGAGAAACGCCCAGCATCGGACGCTGAGCTACTTTAAACTTATTATATATATATCTATATCTATATTTAATATATAAAAGAAAGTGGTGTTAGTTACACCATTTATAACTCAAGAACGGCTGAATGGATTTAGCTGAAAATTGGTGGGGAGGTAGCTTAGAACCAGGAGACGGACATAGGATTAGGACTTTTCATCCCGTTTGACTGCGTTTTAAAAAAATATTAAGTTTTAAAAAATAAAAAATACAAAATTAAAATGATCTGTTACGAAACTTAGTAAGAAACCAAATTCTACACGAGCGAAACCGCGGGCAAAAGCTGAGAATCGAACCTACACCTTCTGATTTAACAGTCAAAATAGCTAAACCACTTACGAACACTTAACAAAAATACATCAAAAACAACCTCAAAATATTTTACATTGTAATAATCATAGTTTTAATAATTGATAACCTCGCATTCTTAAATCACAAACATTGAAAAACAAACCTAGACTTTAAACACTTAGAGTTTAAAATCTCTTGACAAGATAATCAAAAAAGCAGGCAATCCCTTTAAAATAGGTACAATCTAATATATACCTTATTTGCTTACAGACATAGTGCATTTTCGCTTGCAATGTATGTTTCAGGGGTGGCCCATTCAATAATAATTTAATAAAACGAGGGCTTTTTGTCATAATTTGCTGAAATCAAACTGAGGGGTGAGTGGCGTCATGGGGTTTCGTGTCAAATGTCATTGATTTTGAAACTGTCATGCTTTTATGTTTAAAGGCATGGGTTTAGTGTGCAGTGGGGGATGTTTTTTGAACTTAAAAATAAATGTATTTTTCTGCCTTCTTTAGATTTTCGAACGAAAACCACACCGTCACGAAAAACCGACACCATGAAATTAGCTAGTCAATATTTTAGTTTTGAAGTTAAACTTCTTTTGATGAGATATTTATTTAACTGTGTAAGCCTTACACTGTCACGATGACTGTCATGCCTTTTACGTCCCCAAGCGGGGTGTGAAAAAGCATCTCACAAGGCCACCATAGTGTGGGTTACCATACCCCGTTGTCAGCATTTCTAATGAGTATGGTGATCACAACTCTTGGATTCTATCCATGCTTTCCATCAGGCAGAGTAGAGTCACTTTGGCAGGCTCTTGAGATAGAAAAAAAAGAAACATTTCTAGAAAGATTTTATCTTGTTACGCTAAAGACACGCGTTTGTTTTTAATATGCTTAATCATTTTAAAGATTAATCAGTCAATTTTTATTTATTATATGCAGGGCAAAGATCGGTAGCCGACCTTTCTCCATTCTAGGGTTAGTTCTCATCAACGTTAAGACTTTTCTTACTTATAGACACACGTGGTTTATTTTATGTAGAAATTGCTTAGATTGCGTTCTTAGTTTTTATGTAAAATATTAATTAATTTCTCTGTAATAAGGTTCTTATTTTGGTTGTATATATTTTTTTCATTGTTACCTCAGAATTCTGTAATTTATGAATTCATAAAATAGTGTAATAATTATGTCGGACATTTGACACACAACGTCATCCAGTTTCAAACTAAGCAGAGCTTGTGCTATGATAACTAGACTGACTGATACAATACTTATATACTTTTTTTTTGTAAATACATACATATTATACATAGAAAACACCCAAACTTCGAAACAAATATTTTTAAATCATACAAACATTTGGTTTGAATCTAATCTGAGACCTCAAGCACAGCAGTCACATTCACTATCGCTGCGCCACCGAGGTATTTTTCTCTTTTAATTTCAGAGAGTATATTACGAATTTACGCTCAGTTAATTTTGAATTATAAATACCACTTCCAAGGGTAGAAAATTAAAAAAAAAAGAAAGATATACAATTCTTTATGAATTCTTTATGATTTTGACGGACCTGTCTAGTGGTTAATTTGCCTTGACTGCTAAACTGGAGGCCGTGATTTCGATTCTTATCCAGGACAAATATTTGTGTGGTGAGCTCGATGTTCTTGTGTATGGATGCAATTTAACTGCCGTCATCAACAGCCTTAAGCAGTCCACTGCTGGACATAGGTCTCTCTTTAACAAGGAGGTTTTGGTCTGGTCTATTTTCTTTCTTCTTGCATTACATCTTGCATATTTTGTTCAATTAGTCGCCTTTTACGATACCCATGGCAAGAGTAAAAGTGGTGACACTCTGTATCCTTAATCCATCACCACACAGTGGAATTTAAGTACAATATATATTAATGTTCCATATGTCATCACTGGCAACACACACTGGTTGAAGATATTCGTCTTTAGGCTGTGGGGGATCTTGGACGAAAAGACATCTCGAAGCTTCCCGAACGCAGCCCATCCGGCAGGCCATATCGCTCGTAGAACCGACAACCGTTGGGGTAAGAAAGGTTCTCGAGTGGCGACCGCGTACCGGAAGACGAAGCGTAGGGAGGCCCCCCACTAGATGGACCAACGACATAGTCCGAGTCGCGGGAAGCCGATTGATGCAGTTGGCGTCCAGTCGTACGGCGTGACGTTCTAGGGGGAGGCTTATGTTCAGCAGTGGACGTCTTCTGGCTGATGATGATGATGATATATTAATGTAAAATCTTTAAACGAGCAATTCTTGAATATATATTATCTGAATCTCGACAACGGCTGTAACGATTATCATTAAATTTAGCATGTTTCAAAAGGCGATAAATCGATCTAGTTAGGTTTCATATTTAGAAAACGTTGTTTTATCCGTGTTTTCAAGCAATGAAAAACTACTACAATGTCGTTAGAATACGAAAGTAAATACTGCTTTACCGACACAGCAACGCAAAAGCTAAATACTTCAGTAGATGGCGTTGTCTGACAGACCCATTTTGACATTTGTCTGTGTGACAAAATTAGGGATGGGCACAAAAGAAGTTGGTAAATTGTGAATCGACTATCTGGTAGATTAACTAAAAAATATTTCGGTCGGTTTTCGGACACTTAAGAAATATTTAAGTGTGTTTATCCACCATAGTACAGGTTTTGCCTAATTTGGAATCAGACAGCCGTGTGTGAGATGTGTGAGATTCTTTATTTATTAACTTTTTTTTTTATAAAAAGACAACGCCGCACTAGGAATAAAACCTGTATCGCTTTTCTGTTTTGCGAGCCTGCCAAAGTGACTACTCTCCCTGATGGAAAGCATGAATAGAATCCAAGAGTTGTGGTCACCATACTCATTGCAAATACAGATAATGCAGTATGGTGATCCAAATATAGGTTAATTATTAGAACCATTTATGAATTTTCACACTGCATTGGTTTAGGTCAGACAAAAATTTGTACCAGGTTGGAATTTTTTTTTAAAATACAACGCCCGCTCTGTGAATAAATCCTGTTTTCGCGACTTTACAAACATACAAGAAACGGACACAAAGAACACCCAGACTCAGAACAACAATTTATGGATCGCACAAAGCGTTGTCCATGTGGGTTTGAGCCCACAACACTCAGTGCAGTAGAGAGCGGCGTGGCGACCGCTTCAACCAATCTACCAACCGTACTGTGGAAAATTTAATGTAAAAATTTCTAATTTTTATTTAAATATATTTTCACGAAACACTTAACACGTTATCCATAGAGTATTAATTTGTTTTTTTTTTCAGGTAACAACACGTGTCAACTATACTGTCGTCCAAAACGAGGTAAGATATTAAAATTATGTTATTTAAAATTTCATCACTAGTTTCTATACAATTGTTTATTCTTTATTATACCACCTTAGTGGGGAATCCCCGATTTTTTTTTTCAGTAGTTCCTTACAACACAAAAGGCATCAACTGGGAAAACGAAGAGTGTATAACCATAGTGGTTCAGGCTCTGCGGCGATGAGTCAGTTTATGTTGAAATAGGACACCACAATGGCCACGAAAGGGTGGATCAGATCGGTTTGTCTCCTGCCAGTGGTCCATTGTCTCGCTGCCTTATTAAGGGCAGGTCCCGGGTTGAAGTTGGCCATCTTAAGTTCTAAATGGAACGTTACGCTCTTCACGCTGTCCCAGCGGTCAGCCCGACAGTCGGAGACTCCAGGTGACAACATGACCTAGGCAGGTCTAGTGCCGAGTGGACACGGAGTCAGCACGGCTTGTGAACATTTTAAAAATTTTGTAACATAATGTTGGGTGTTGTATACAAGTAAATACTGATCAGCATGACAATTTCTATAGCGCGATACAGGATTAGTTGTCTTTGGTAGATGGCGCTGTTGTATGTCTTTGTTTCGCTTGTATACGGCAGTCGCCACAAATCAAATAGGGTAGAAATTTTAAACGTTAGGTTATTATAGTAATACTAATGCAAAAATATGCGTCATATATTCGAGTCCTATGGTCACTGTAGCCGAAGTGTGCTAGAGTGAAGACTATGATTGTGCAAACGTAGTGTAGGGCGCCCTGTGGCGCGATGGACCGAGACTTGAAGAACGTGGCTGGCAGCGGATGGATGCGAATTGCCCAAGACCAGGATGGTTAGCGCTCCTTGGGGGAGACCTTCATTCAGCTGCGGAAGGCGATAGGTTGATTTAAATGAAAAAATATAACTTTTGAATGACCAAGCCTTTAGTTAGACCAATTATTTAGATTTACACGGTTGCGGCTTTCCACCATCGTATTACTCTGCACTATTAAGGATACTTCTTTTTCATTCGCACGACCAATATGTATGCTAGATAATAGAGCCACGCTGATTTCAGCACGAGTGGGCCGGCTCGACCGGGGCAGTACTACCCTCCCACAGAAGACCAACCTAAAGCGACAGCATCCGTATTGTCGTGTTTCGTTGGTGAGTGTGAGACTGGAGCCCATTGATGCAGGGTAACAGTTATCGTGGTAACTATGTAAGCCTTACACTGTCACGATGACTGTCATGCCTTTTACGTCTTCAAGCGGGGTGTGAAAAAGCATCTCACAAGGCCGTCATAGTGTGGGTCACCATACTGCATTGTCTGCGTTTGCAGTGAGTATGGTGACCACAACTCTTGGATTCTATTCATACTTTCCATGAGGCAGAGTAGAGTCCTTTTGGCAGGCTCTTTATATAGAATATATATATATATAGAATAATGTTTCACCTGTATTATTTCTGAACCGAAATATTTTCAAAGTTTCTAAAAAAGAGTTTACAGTAGCCAGCTGTGTTGCCGCTGTCACTAGATTTGCAAACACACCGGCATATCACCGTGACAGATTCATATTTCGGCAAAAATAGAATCACAATATACAGTGACGTGTGATTTTGTCTAATGTCAAACCCGTCAGTAACGGAACGTCAAATATTGTACGAAAAAGAGTTTGATGAATAAATATTCTCATTTATTTAAGTTCAAATAGATGACAAAATGTTAACGCATCAATAATTTTAAATATCAGAATCATCGAGGGCGGTTTGAATGTCAGATGTGTGACATTTAAAATGTCAACTTGACATTGACGGTTGGAGAAGTATGACGTTTGCGTTTGGTAGATATTTTAAGGGATTAGGGGGCAAAATGTTCCTGCCTTTTACTGTAGATCAGCAATTTAAGGTTCACAAAACAGCTAGTATACAGTAATAGTAACTTTGTGGCCAATAGTTGAACGTATTCTTTTTAACGCTTTTTTTTATAGCAACATATCAAAGTGACTCTAGTCTGCCTGATGGAAAGCAGGCATAGAATCCAAGAGCGGTGGTCCCCATACTCACTGCGAATGAAGACAGTGCAGTATGGTGACCCAAGCTATGGCGGCCTAGTGAGATAATTTTTTACACCTTGCTTAAAGGACTCGGGATCGTAGTGGGAGGGAAACGACACTTCTGTAGCTAAGTACGCACAAAAGTAATATACTTTGTTTGACGAAAACAGTTGGTTTATAATAACCGCTGTCGTTCAGCAATTTACGCGGGGTTATAATTACGACTACTGATAACAGGGACATGGCAGATCGCGTGTACTACTTGGCGTGTTTGAATATATCTACGTATCACAGCGTGGAGTACTATAATATGACTTGTCTGTTATACGTGTAGTGATTAAGCAACCAAATTACATAAGACAACGTCACTGCAAAGAGAAGGAAATTTGACACAAACCCTATACCAAACCGTCTGTTTTTTGTAGTGTTTTTTTGTTATATTAACAGTCTGCCAAAATGACTCCACTCTGCCTGATGGAAACCATGAATAGAATCCAAGAGTTGTGGTCTCCATACTCATTGCAAATGCAGACAACGTAGCACGGCGACACACACTATGGCGGCCTAGTGAGATGCTTTTTCACGCTCCGCTTGGGGACGTAAAAGGCATGACAGTCATCGTGGCAGTGTAAGATTCACACTATTACCACGATAACCGTCAACCCTGCATCAATGGGCCTCCGGTCTCGCACTCACCAACGAAACACGACAACACGGATGCTGGCGCTTTAGGTTGGTCTTCTGTGGGAGGGTAGTACTGCCCCGGTCGAGCCGGCCCGTTCGTGCTGAAATCAGCGTGGCTCTACTACCTAATGAGTAATAGACCAAAACCTTGTTTCTTCGGAGAAAACTATATCCAGTGACTACACTGGATATAGTTAATTAGATTAAGATTAGTTAAAAAGAGGCTTATGTCTCCTATACTAATAGGAGACATAAGCCTCTTTTCTAGTCATTTGTTTAACGTGGTAAAGTAGGCCAAAACCTCTTTTCCAAGGAGAGGTCTGTGTCTGTGAGCAGTGCATGACGCTGACAAAAATTTTTTTTCTCGTCCTTATGTTAAGTTGTCATTGTTCTCCCTTGTCCGTGTGGTGACGGATTAAGAGTACATAGTGTTACCACCCCTATTCATCCCGTGGGTGTCGTAAGACGCGACTAAGTGAAGAAACTATTCAGGAAAATATCATTACAAAGAGAAGAAAAACTTGAATCAAACCCTATTCCAACCCGTCTGGCCAGCGTGGTATAGGAGACCAAAACCTCATTGGTAAGGAGAGGCCTATGTCCAGCAGTGGACTGTAAAAGGCTGTTGTTAATGATGATGATGAGTTATGTTAAGGCTGATATGAGGATATGGAAAGTTGCATCATACTCGTATCTTCGAGTTGCCGATTCAATAATCATTAAAGACTAATTACGAATTGCCCAAGACCGGGATGGATGGCCCTCGCTGGGGTAGACCTTCGTTCAGCAGTAGACGGCGATAGGTTAATTTGAATTGAACTGATGTTAAATCGTAAATTTGAGTCCAAACTCCAAAGTTAGCACATTACAGTTATAGATCAAAGCCTATTTGTGCAGTTAAAACCTGACACTCATTACCAACGCACGTGTTTCCCTCCCACTGTGATACCGGGTCCTTTAAGCGGGGCGTGAAAAAGCATCTCAAATATGGCGACCACCACTCTTGGATTCTATTCATGCTTTCCATCGGGCAGAATAGAGTCACTTTGGTTCTTTGTGTCCGTTTCTTGTATGTTTGTAAAGTCCCCCGCGACACAGGACTTATTCCTAGTGCGGGCGTTGTCTTTTTTTTTTAAAAAAAAGAATATCCCCTTCAAGAAATAGGTATGAATGTATGTATATTCTTAAAAACATCGGAGACTCCTTTCGGCAGCGTTAACTAAATTTCTTTGAAAGGAAAGTACACCTCCAACATTATATTATGATGGAGTATATTTTAGCGAGTTCGACGCTCGGCGTGTCAAAAACTTTGTTATAATATCTAACTTTTTGTAATGTTATTATTAACACGGACGTGCAAGGGTACACTGTATACTAAACTGCAGTTTCACTCGCGTTTTGTCGATTTTTCACCCTTCTTTGCATAATGATGGAAGTTTCCATCATAACATTTTATCATGAAAAATGCTTTTATGTTTATTTTGGGACATATTGTGACGATTCATTTCATGTTATTATTTATACTCATAGTAGATTTTTTCTTAAATATATTTTTCTTAATCTAGAGCGTTAATTACATCACCTGTTTTATTAAAAAAAATAGAAAAAATCATGCAAAGAAGGGCTAAAGACTCCATAAAAGAATAAATATTTAAGACATTTGACGCAAAACGCAATCTGGTCCCAAAGTAAGCAGAGCTTGTACTATGGGTACTAGACAACTGATATATATATATATATTTACTTTTTCTTTTGTAAATACATACAGATTATACATAGAAAACACCTAAACGCCGAAATAAATATTTGCAGATCATGCAAAATTTGTCCGTCCCGGGAATTGAACCCGAAACCTTAAGCACGACAGTCGTATACGCTACTACTGCGCCACCGAGGCAGTCAAAGTTATTATTGCGTCGTTTGTTATTTTAGAATTGCGTTTTTTATGAACCGATTTAGAAATTGCTTTTTATTTTTAACGCTGCATTGTATTTCAACCTGACCGCAGTAATAACATGACCTCATTGAAAACTGGTGTCAAATTTTTCGCCGAGTGAATGATCCCATGGTCCTGAGGGATATTAAGGCTTGCAAGCCTCTGTAGTTCAGTTGTCACCTCCATGGCAGACCTCTATCGCCTTTATTATGGAAATTGTGTTTACGAGCTCTTCCAACTGGTTTCACCTCTGTATGACAACAGATAGTCGCTTTGGAAGTCACTGTTTTAGATTGATATAATGTAAAAAAAGGAAAGCATATACTATGTGAAAGTAAGCTACCGACTTCGGGTACAGGGACCAAGAAAACCGTGGTTAACAACCCAAAGACAGGCACCTCCTCACAATGTGGGCTGTGGCAAAGAGTACCTTTTCTATCAGTCCCTTGATCCAGCCTTCTTGAATGTTGGTTGAGGTTCTTAGCTATCAATGCATGAGTAAATATGGCTTTCAGAACAATGATCACTGTACGTATATTCAATATGTTGACGATTTCATGATTATTATTATTAGAACGCGTTGCTTCCCGCACCGCCTTTGCTGCAGTCCCGCTTCCGCTGACTTCGTGTCCACAGCCTAAGGTTGGTAACACACTCAGCACATTTTCGTTGAAGACTTTCACGTGTGGCGTTAGTCACTGGCCAACAGGTGACCTGCGTGAATGCGACTGCTGTGCTTGAGGTCTTTGGTTCGATTCAAATGTTTGTATGATCTGCAAATATTTGTTTCGAAATTTGGGTGTTTTCTATGTATAATATGTATGTATTTACAAAAAAAAGTATATAAGTATTCTATCAGTCAGTCTAGTTATCATAGCACAAGCTCTGCTTAGTTTGAAACTAGATGACGTGTGTCAAATGTCCGAAATACTTATTTTCTTTATTTCATTATATAAACATATTCGTTACATTTTTAAATATATAAAAAAGTACATATTTAAAATATAAAAAATAGTAGACCACCGACATCGGGTACAGGGACCAAGAAACCGGTGGTTAGGGCTCCAGAGACAGGAACCTCTTCACTATACGGGCCATGTCAAGTAGGACTACCTTTGATCCAACCTTCTAACGTGAGCCTCGAGGCTCTTGGCTATCAATCCGTGAACAGATATGATTATCGCAACAATGATCACCGAATCCACGTTCCACATATCGGCAATCTCGTTAGACAGAAATTATTTATGGATTATTCATTTCTTGTTATTATTTGTTAAATATGGACAACGTTATGAGCGCAATTTCAAATCTATTTTCTTTCTAAATCAAATATTTACATTGAAGTTTAATAATTTAAATCCATTAGAAGTCGATTAATTATTAAAAGCACTCTGAACGGGAAATATAATGTATATCTATGTAACTTGGTTCGTATAAATGGAAAAGTGAATTTTGTCTCGATGTTATACCATTTCTGTTTTGTAACTACCTCGGTGGTGCAGCGTGTGCCACTCCTGTACTTGAGGTCTCGGGTTTTCATAATAATATTTCGAATATCTGACACACAACGCCATCTAGCTTCAAAAACAAAGCTTACATGATTACTTCAAGAACTATGACAGTTAGAATGACCGATAGAATACCTATTTACATTTTTAAATTATTTTAAGAGCTTGCAAAAGTGACTCTACTCTGCCTGATGGAAAGAGTGAATAGAATCCGAGAGTTGTGGTTACTATACTCATTGCAAATGCAGACAATGCAGTATGGTGACCCACAACTAAGGCGGCCTAGTGAGATGCTTTTTCACGCCTCGCTTACCACAACAACTGTCACCCCTGCATCAATGAGTCTCCGGTCTCACATTCGACAACGAAACAAGAACGGTTGCTGTTGCTTTAGGTTGATCTTCTGTGAAACGGTGGTACTGTAGTCGAACCGATCCATTCAGCGTGGTTTTACTACCTGATATACACATTTTATTGTCTGTTTCATGTATTCCTGGATTCATTCCTGGTGTGGGAGTTGACTTATCTACCAGATAGTCGATTTGCAATTTATCAACATCTTTCGTTCTCATCCCTAAGTGTGTCACATAACGAAGTATCAAAACAGACCTATTAAACAACACTATCTACTGAAGTATTTAGCTATTGCGTTGCTGTATCGGTAAAGCAACATTTACCTTCGTATCCTAATGACATTGTAGCAGTTTTTCATTGCTTGAAAACGCCAATAAAACAACGTTTTTTAAAAATGAAACCTATCTACATCGAATTATCGCCCCAAAACCCCCTGCATGTTTAATAATTGGATGAAACCGTTGGAACCGTTTTTGAGATTCAGGTATGTTCGTCAGAGCTTCAAAAAGAGGGCGTCATAGTGGTTTTGATTGTAGCTATACATCATCGGTGGTGTAACAGGAACTTTCAAAATAAGGGAACACACACAATCGTTATACAATTTAATACAAAACTTCATAGATTAACAATCATCATCATCTCAACCAAAATACGTCCACTGCTGGACATAAGCCTCTCCCAAGGTTCTCCACAACAGTCGGTCCCGTGCCGCCCGCATCTAGTAGCTTCTTGCGACCTTCACCAGGTCGTCAAACCACCTTGTGGGGGGCCTACCAACGCTGCGTTTTCCAGTACGCGGTCGCTACTCCAGAACTTAACGGACCCATCGGCCATCGTTTCTACGTGTAATGTACCCCGCCCATTGCCACTTAAGTTTAGCAATTTCACTGGCAATATCGGTGACTTTGGTTCGTCTGCTGATCTCCTCAGTTGATGCTTGTTAATCTATGTCCTCAAATGAGGAGGATTATCATTATAAAATGGAAAATTAATGGTGTCGATCTCCAAAAGAACTGACGGCTGCCATTACTCATGACGCCATCTACTACTCTATTCGGTATTATCGCTCTTATTCAAATATTATTATTTCAACATTATCACTTACAGAATCAACTTACTAAAACCAAATAAACAAATCATGTGATGATTTAAATAATTCGTAATTTAGTTTTTATTATAAAAACTGATAAGCAGCGTACCGTCATCAACAGCCTTTTACAGTCCACTGCTGGACACAGGCCTCTCTTTAGCAAGGAAGTTTTGGCCTACTATACCACGCTGGCCAGACGGGCTGGTACAGGATTTGTTTCAAGTTTTCCTTCTCTTTGTAGAGATATTTGCCTGAATAGTTTTTTTCCCTTAGTCGCCTCTTACGACACCCACGGGATGAATAGGGGTGGTAACACTATGTATTCTTAATCCATCACCACACGCACCGTCATATATATATATATATATATACTAGCTGACCCGGCAAACGTTGCTTTGCCATATAAATTATTTCTAAGTAATTTGAGCGGGATGAAAAATGATTAAATTACTAAATAGGCTATTAAAAAATAAGGGTTGATTGTAGAAGGGTGAAAATTGAGGATTGTATGTATTTTTGTATGTTGTATCATAAAAAAATAGAAATTAAAAATTTTGTCTAACAAATAAAAAAAAAAATTTCGGGTTGTACTACCCCTAACATTTAGGGGGATGAAAAATAGATGTTGGCCGATTCTCATAGATACCGGATAAGCACAAAAAATTTCATCAAAATCGGTCAAGCCGTTTCGGAGGAGTATGGCAACGAAAACTGTGACACAAGAATTTTATATATTAGATATAAAAATTGCTCGTTTAAAGATACTTGTTAGATATAATTAGACCACACCTCTACATGACATTGATACAAAAGTGTAACCTGTAATTCCGTGTTACTAACAATTTTATTATTTGTTAAACGAACCATATAATGCATTTGACATGACACCTATGTTTATTTAGCTCGCATGTCGGAATGTGAACAATGTACACCGTAATTAATACCAGGTTTAGATGACCAGGTAGTTATTTTTGACCATAATTAGATAGATGGCTGTTTAGTCAAATTGCTACTGTCAATAGCCTTCAGCAGACGAACTGTCATTAATCCTATTCAACCTGTGGGTGTGTGTGGGGACAACAGACTGCAAAACGAAGAAAACTTAAAAAAAAACCTCATTCCAACCTTTCTATCTAGGCTTCCACATACGGCGCAAACAAGAATACATATTACAGCACCATCTAGCGAAGACACATCGAACTACAGAGTAATGAACTACAGAGCAACTACTAATCCTGAATCACGATATAGAAATTCGCGTGACGATTATCATATACATAACATCCCAATATCAAACGATGGGTCGCGGCCTGCCAGGCATGATCAGTTCGCCTGGTCGGAGGGACATGACACTCGACACACAAGGCCTATGTCCAGCTGTGGACAGTTAAAGGCTGTTGGTGACTATCATATGTGTGTGGAAACAAAGCTATTATTTAAAATCATTAGTAACTTACTTATTCCTAAATCTTACATATAATGCAGTAACATCTAGTAATTGCGACCGCATTTGAAAACTAGCAAAACCCGTTCACATTAGCTGATCAAAATTTCGCGGTTTTACTTCGTGAGGCAGGTTTATTTCGAGGTGTATAGATAATGTGAGCTATACTTCAGCAAAATGTGGAAATCGAACCGACAATCTCTGGTTTAGCAGTCAAGATTGCTAACCACCATAGCGACAAATCGGTCTCGAGTATCTTTACACAGTGTAAAATGAAGTCGTTTTTCGTTCTTAAACATTTGATCTCTTAAACTACATAACAGCTTTAAATGTGGTTTACACTGTTATATAGACTATGTTTCAAGAAAGGTTTATATATAAAATACACCCATGTTATAATATAAAGAACATAGAAAAAAAACAATTTTTCATGAAAACAGAATTTTTGACGTGACAACGTCTTATAATTCGATGGAGCCGGCTGCACGCACCAAAAATTATGACTCATGCGGCGTTACCTCGCTCTGAGGCGTTCGATTTAAGGCTTGAAGTGCAAGCGAGAGCGTGGAACGAGCGACAAAGAGGCACAATCGGCCTCCGCGTTTGGCAGTTCGACATCTGTCTCTCTCCTACTTGAGTGAGCGATGCGCCCGCGTGGACAGCTGCTATACAATAATACATTTACATGTTTTCGTCAAGTATGAGGTGCAGTGATATGACGTTGTCACGCTCAACTATTGTTAGTAATCTGACTTTACAGACAACCGATTTTTTAATGCTTTTGTTTCCAATACTGGCTAAATTTTATTAGATTCATAAAAGTAATGTATCGCGGCATAGTATCTATGTCTTAAAAATATCTATAAAAAAAACCCGTGACTCTGGTATATATATAGTTACTTGATTATCCTTATCGCAGATCGATGTTTGTAAAGTTCAAGTGTTATTTGAATGTGTTAAAATATATGAAAGGGTGAGTACACGACGATTGAGCCGGGGTGAATTATCCGGGACCGTGACTTTCTCGAATAGTTTCTAATATCTTGATATAATAAGCGATAAAACGTTTGAGCGGCTGTAACTATACTATATGCAAGCCACAGATTCCGACATGGCCACTATCACGACACGTAAGGACGTTACCGCTATACATATGGCCAAGGTGCTCCTATGTGTGCTCGCGGGCAAGTTGTATTAGCACCTGCACGCGCCAATCGACACCACTGGTAGCGGAGCCATTTAGTTTCGTTGATATTCAGTCCAAGAATACCGAAAAGTCTATATCCTATGGATAACTACTTACTTTTATGTTTTAAGATTTTCTTCGTTTGTGGGTTACCCTTTCAAAGTAATTTTGACCAATACAATGTTTTTTTTTTATATTTTAAGAGCCTGCCAAAGTGACTCTACACTGCCTGATCGAAAACAAGAATAGAATCCAAGAGTTATGGTCACCATACTCATTGCAAATGCAGACAATGCAGTATGGTGACCCACACAATGGTGGCCTAGTGAGATGTTTTTTCACACTCCACTTGGGGATGTAAAAGGCATGGCAGTCATCGTGACAGTGTAAGGTTTACAAAGTTACCATGATAACTGTCACCCCTGCATCAATGGGCCTCCAGTCTCACACTAACCAACGAAGCACGACAGCAAGGATGCTGTCGCTTTAGGTTAATCTTTTGTGTGAGGGTAGTACTGCCCCGGTTGAGCCGACCCGCTCGTGCGGAAATCAGCGTGACTCTACTACCTAGCAACCTTGTTTGTGGGTTACCATTTCAAAATAATTTAGACCAATACAATGTTAATCTTTATATAATTAAATATGTTGGATATATTATACACTTAATGTAGACCAGAATTACTTTTTTCAGTATATTATTAAAATGAGTTTCTTAAAAGATATCAAAGGATTAAAATGCATGAGCGGTCATCGCCGATCATACCCGTCCGAAGTCGGGAAGGGTCGTTAGTATATCTATATGTTGACATCCCTTTTTAAAAGGATAGCCGCAAGAATGTGTTTCCGTAAAGCGAAAAGTTTTACAAATCCATTAAAAGCACAAAGGCTGAAACTACCCTCGAAATATTTGGAGGTACTTTACTCCAGGGCTTCAAACAATGTGACACTTACAGTTTATTTAAATGGAACTATTTGGTACACAATAGAAAATATAGCTATTTTAACTTTTGAATCTAACATCTCGCGCAAACATGTTACGCGAGTTCTTGGGACCGATGCTACTGAAATTTGCTGGTTTCAATCGTAACACATGGTTTCAACAAGATGGAGCCACTTTTCACACATCCAATGAGTTCCTGCCGGTTATCAAAGACATGTTGCCGAAAAAGCTGATTTCCAGACGAGGCGATATTCCATGGCCACCCAGAAGTCCAGATCTATCCCCCGCAGACTTCTTTTTATAGGGTTATTTGAGTGTTGACATCAATAACCGAAGTATACTACGTCAACTAAAAGAAAAAATCAGCGACGAGATGTCGGTCAGTCTCTTTGCCGATGAGTATTCGAAAATTTCGGTGCTCGCTTAGAAGAGTGCAAACATCGAAATGGTGGTCATTTAGACGATGTAATTTTTAAAAACTAAATTTTATTATCGAGTGGTGACACTCTGTACGGTTATTTCGTAACACACGAACAAATATGATTAGTTTTATAGTATACCAACATAGTTGCAATAATTAACGGGGTCACGAAAACTAGGTGTAATTCAGTCAGCCTACGTCCATAGCTAGAGCAACCCGGACGAAACGTCAAGCACTTAAAACTATTCTGCGAAGCTGTATCCTGCTCCAGCCAACTCAATTCTGCCCAAACGTGGCGTGTTATAGGCAGTTTTCACATATCTGCATATAGTATATTTAGTAAGTAGTAGGGGCACGCTGATTTCAGCAGGTATGGGTCGGTTCGACCGGTACTACCCTCTCACAGAAGACTAACCTAAAGCGACAATATCCGTACTGCCGTGTTCCGTTGGTGAGTGCAAGACCGGTGACCCATTGATGCAGGGCTGACAGTTATTGTGGTGTGTGAGTCTTACCCCACTATGATGGCTGTCATGACCATTACGTCTGCAAGCGAGGCGTGAAACTACATCTCACTGGGCCGCTATAGTATGGATGATCATACTACGGCGGCCATGAGTGTGGTGACTTCAATTCACGTTTCAATGTTTTCAATCAGGTAGAGTAGAGTCACTTTGCAGGCTCTTTAAAACAAAACAACTGTAACTGAAATGACCAGGAAGAGAAGCCATTAATATTTAAATCCTAGATTCCTGAAGAAAGGCTGCGCGGATCCGTATTGGCTTAACTGATACCCTCACCGTTGCCTACTCGCTAAGTATTCTGGGTCTGTGTATACTTTGCGTGATCTTCAAATTGTTGTTCTGAGTCTGGATGTTCTTTGTGTACGTTTCATGTATGTTTATAAGTCTCTTATGACGCAGGAGTCAATCCTAGTTCGGCAGTTCTTAAAAAGAACATTTATTCTGACGTTACTTCATATCATCATCATCAACAGCCTTTTACAGTCTACTGCTGGACATGGGCCTCTCCTTAGCAAGGAGGATTTGGCCTACTATAACACGCTGACCAGACGGGTTGGTATAGGGTTAGGAATATATCCTGTGTCGCGGGGGAGTTTACAAACATACAAGAAACGGACACAAAGAACACCCAGACTCAGAACAATAATTTATGGATTACACAAAGCGTCTTTTCATGTAGGGTTCGAACCCACAATACTCGACGCAGTAAAGAGTGGCGTGGCGACCGCTTAAGCCACTAGGGCAACCGTGCGGTCGAGGTAACGATGCGGTCGAGGTAGGAGTGCGGTCGAGGTAGAAGTGCGGTCGAGGTAGGAGTGCGGTCGAGGTAGCGGTGTGGTCGAGGTGGCGGTGCGGTCGAGGTAGGAGTGCGGTCGAGGTAGCGGTGCGGTCGAGGTAAGAGTGCGGTCGAGGTAGCGGTGCGGTCGAGGTAGCGGTGCGATCGAGGTAGCGGTGCGATCGAAGTAGGAGTTCGGTCGAGGTAGGAGTGTACGGACAACTTCATATAGGATTAACAGAAAAATAAAAAATATGGTTTGTTTTCCTAATCTACATTTATTAATCAAACTTTCAGTCTTACGAATTATAATAAAAGAATTAAAATGACAATATGACTTAAAAGTTTATCAAATTGTGTAATCAAGATAAGTCTATATTAAAAAATAAATATTCAACATAAAATTAGAAATACGTTTAACTTAAAAATCTCTGCTATAATATTTAAAACCATTGATAATCTTCAACCTTCCAACCCGTCTGGCCAGCGTGGTATAGTAGGCCAAAACTTCCTTACTAAAGAGAGGCCTACGTCCAGCAGTGGATTGTAAAAGGCTGTCGATGATGATATAAGCTTCAAACAGGTCCATAGACATTCCTGAATTTTGCGTCAGGAGATAAAAACCACGTGATTGCGGTCATAATACGGAACGTGAGCGTCTGGAACTCTTGGCCTGGCTTTCTGTGAGCTGAAGAAGATGGCGACACGGGACCGGAAGACATTTAGACCTTTTCTGGTCCACCAGGCCCGAAAGCGGGTGAGGTACCTCAGGCGACTCAGACGTCCTCCATTAGCGCAAAGCTAGCAGCTGCAGGCCGTGTGGTGGAGCGCACTCCACAGAGCGTACGCACTTCTTGTACAATAGGGGATCATCTACAAACCGTAGATGGCTCGAGGTACATCGAGGTTCCAGGGATTTACTGTCTATGGTACACCTGGATCTCTGACTACTAATATTCGAGACGGCGTGCGCTTTTTGGTATCGGAGGGTTTGCCGCAAAAAAAAAAACATAAAATTGATGATAAAACTAGATTCTAAATTATAACTTAAAATTGACATACACAATTATATTATTTTTAATACTATTGTTACATTATTTAGTGAAATTACATATTTTTTTTACATAGCGCAAGTCGAGAAAAACGTTAGCTTCGTGTATTACTTCTACTTTTTATAACAACAATATGAAGATAAACTTAAAACTATCCGAATTAATAACTATACCTGAAAATATATTATTTACAATATTTCTGTCATAAATAACTACTTGTATTTTACATATTTATATTCCCGACTTAATGGTAAGTTGTGTATACACAAGTGAAATCTAACCTAAGTGTAGATATGGTGGTCTCTGACGTATAACAGAGACTTATCTAGATTTAAACTGAATGTAACTTCTATTATAGGCTCTTTAGAATTACATGTATTAATTTTTAATTTCACCGACTTCAGTGACATCATCATTAGGAATTGTATTTAATTTCATTTCGTAGTTTACCACGTTTTTCTTTCGTTCGAGTTCGTGTTTTTCTTTCTTCAAATTGCATCTGACACATAACGCCATCTAGTTTCAAAATAAGAACTTGTACTATGAAACCTAGGTTGACTAATACTCACATACATCTCTTCACCAAACTTTGAAACAAAATTGCAAATCATATATTTTGATGCTATCCACGAATTGAATCCGACATTTTAGTAGTCACAAACGCTACCACTAAACGCTAAACAGAAAGAAATAAATGACAAAGTTCTGAGTTAACAAACACACACTATAATTAATAATAATAGTTAATAGTCAATAACATACACAACCGAATGAGAACCTTTTAAGCTATTGTATAGCTTTTATCGTGGACTTCGAGCGCGGCGACCGAATCAAGAAATCCCGTAACGAAATTAAACCTAACAGCCTCCACTCCGACCGGCACAGTAGTGCGGTGTTGAAAGTCATGCATCGTCTAACGTCGTTTCAATTCAGCAGACTTCGGCGCGGTGTTTGTGTGCGCGCGACTAGACGTATGCGTGTAGACTGTACAAAGCTCGCACGGATCGAGACGAGCTGCTCCGAAATATAATTGCAAAAGTTGATAAAAATGTTATGCAATAGCTTTACCGCGGTAGTCCCCGAGTGCCACATGTATTTTTTTTTTTTGGTTTTAATTACAATGCGTTCTCGTGGCAATATTTTAATTAATAAAAATAATATTACAGTATCACTACGAGTAATAAATATTATCTTTCCTCTAATATCCATGAGAATGCAAGAAGAAATTGGTGCCGAATTTATAATTAAAATCATAATTTTTATGTGCCACAATATCCATCCTCATTGCACTTTATCTGCAGAGATGATAAATGAATATTAACAAATAAATTAAAATATTTTTATTTTTAAAGAGCACCATCTCGTAAAGAGAGTCCAGCTCCACATATTTTTTTATAATCAAACAAAGAAACATTCAAACGCCATTAAAAACATCAAAGACAAAACACATGAAATGATCATAATTAATAATGAAAGAAAATTATCTAGGTGATCTAATAATATATTGTCGACACAAAAACACTCAAAAAACATTCATAATGTTATATTTTGTTCTTTCTTTATCGTCTTCATTCAATGACTTTCTGCGACAAATATTCCTCTCCGATCCAACATCGGTATTTGAAAAATTATCATTGTTAGCAAAGACACTGTCTTGAATATCTATGTTAGATTGGAAAAATATAATAACATCGCGTTGCTTTTCCCGGTCTTTGTACACAAGAAAATATAATAATTTGAAACGTCTTATTTGTGCCTAATCTGAGATTGAATTTAGCTTGGCTTTTAAAGTACTATTTGAGTTGATTTTCAAAGCTATGACGAAATCGTTTGTTTCTCAAAATTTTCTTGATCAATCTTAATTGAAGACGCTCTTCATCGTTTATCACTGATTATTCGCTTGTTAAAACTCTCAGAATAAGAATTATCCATTACAGCATCATCTTTTAAAAAATCAATTCAGTTAAAACGCTCTTGCGAATAGATAATTGTCAAATCATAGTTTACTATTTCTCTATTTTTGACATGAGTAGAACTACCTAGAGAATCATAGTTTTCTTTTATAAGTTCTATTTCTCTTTCTCCTAACTGCTAATCATTTGTCTAAGTATAGTGTTGTCCTGTTATTTCCTTTTTGTTTCTATTTAAATGTATTCTATACAATTCCTTTGTAGTTTAGGATTGATTTAGCCGAATTACAAGAAGTATCTACCGGCCAAAGTAAATTACAATTGTTATTTTTATTGCTACAATGTTTAATAACTTTATATTCATTATTTAAGTTATTGTGATTGTCTAAAACAATAACATCGCCGTATTTATTTCGAATATAGTTTTTAATGAAATTAACTGCTTCATTTAAATTATTTGTTGTTAAATTATTGACAACCGGTTGAAAATTTGTGACTGATACATTTTTGAACTTCAATTCTAATTTAGCTTCTAGTAATTTCAGATTAGATGGCCATATTTTGAGACCAACTGACGGACTGATGGTGTATTCCATTGGTTTATCACAATCTTTCTTAGCAACTAAAATGTTACCTAAAGGTATACTTAAATCTACGTTTGAATTATATACGTTGGCCTTGACATTATCATTACTTTTTAAGTAATTATATATTCGGGTTTTCATTTCGTTTTGTAAAGGAATAAAGCCTTTAGTTATTGGAACCATGCTTAAGTTATCATAATTTTGATTTTGTGGAGGTGGTGAAATAGATTTATCAGAAATGTATGGGTAGGTTTTATATAAAGAATCATTAAAATAGTCAGGACTTAAAGTTGATTGTTTAGTAACTACTGGTGTAGGAACAGAATATAAGCTCGTATATATAGGTGTATTATATGGAGAAGATTTAAGATTTGTTTTGCATAAAGTTGGGTAATTATGAAAAAAATCTGCATCATTTGGTTCATTTTGGTTGTTTTTATTAGACTGCGGATTTGTTAAAGAAGACGTGTCATATGTAAATTCGTTAGCATAAGTAGGTGGTTGAGACAGTCCAGAAATTATTTCGATTGGTGAGTTTACGTTAAAAAGTGATTGGAATGTATTAAGATTTGGCAAATTTGACGTTGATGCACTTATAGTAGGAATTGGTAATGGCGATGAAGTTGGTAAGGATTCAGTTAGTTGAATAGGTTCTAAAGGGCTTGAAGGTTCTTCTGCTATTGATGATAGCGGAGAATAATATGATTGAATAAATGGTGAATTTTCAGGGTTGAAATCTTCTTGGGATGTCTTCATAGGGTTAGAATATAGGGTTCTATATTTTGGATAAGTTAGTGGTATGTTTCTATATTTGGATAATGAAAGTGAATATGGGAAAAACTGAAAACGTTTGATAGGAGAAGATGAAAAGAAGCCTTTATTTATGATTAAAGGTTCTTGTGTAGTTAATGGTGTTACTGGTATCAGTGGAGAAAAAGGAACTGATGTAGCAGGTATTTCGTTCATGTAGTTTGATTTTGGAGTAGAAGTTAATGTTGAATGTACAGGAAATTGAGTAGTTTCCACTGGCGTATGTACAGGATAGTCTGAAACGTAGGGGTAAGATTTGAATGCGATTTTAGATTTAGTTTGAATTGGGTATACATAAGGAATAAGTGGATTTATAGGAGTGTAGTAATCTGTATTGCTGGGTCTTGAATAATGTGAAATATGTTTCTGAGTAAATGGGTCTTGTAAAGGGTCAAAAGTATTGTAAGATATTGGTTCTGACTGTCGTGTAATATGTGGAGTTGAAGCTGGTATTAGGGTGTTTGATAATGGAGTAACATACTCGTATGTAGGTTGTTGAGATTTATATAAGTGTGACGGTGTATTTGAATCTTTAAAAATTTCAGGACTTTTCTTTGGATCAGTAACTGTGTTTGTAGAAGAATAACATGAAGATTGTTTGATTGGTGGCAATATCAACGAGGAAGAAGTATACTTGGACAAAACATCTGAAGCTTTTATTGGTAGAGCTTGAGGATAAATCATTTGATTACGTCTTAACGGATATAATTTGGATAAAAGTGGCGGTGAATTTAAAGTTGATAAAATTTTAGGCACGGAAGAATCTACTAGTATTATTAAGTCATTATCACTTTTCAGTTTGATATTATTTGACGGTGATTCGGGTACAACGTGCTCTGCATAATTATAAGGTATCACAGTTGATGTTACTGGTATAACAGAATTTATAGGAACAGTTAACAATTCTGTAGGATGTCTTACTAGAGTGGATGACATAGTACTTATAGCTGGTTTAGATGAGGGTGCTATGGGATAAGTTGGCTTATAGTGGGTAAAAGACTTGCTGTCTGTCGTTGTGGTAGGAGCGGCAACTACATTTGAACATATATTTGTACTTGTTTTTGGTTGTGTTGTAGGGTAGATCAATCCGAATTGCCCACATTTGACAGGAAATATGTATTTATAAGGTGAGTATTCCGCTGTCGATACCAATGGTGTAAAAATTGGTTGACTTGAAGTAGAAGATGAAGAAGAAGAAGTTGACGATAAATATTGAGATTCAGATTTTGGAGAAGGTTTAGTAGAGTGTAAAGACTGTATGGAAGGGTAGTATGATTGATATTTGAGTGGTGATGAGTATTTTGTGAATAATTTTGGCGTAAGTCTCACGTTCTTAGGTGCAGAGCATATAGTACTAAAATCTAGATTATAATATTGTAAGTACTGATCTGAGAACTTATTTGGTGCGTAATTGACGGTTGCAGTCACTGGAGATACAACAATAGGAACATATGAGGAAAGACCATGGGTAGCTTGACTTTTTGATAAAGGTACTGGCAAATATGATGATAACACTGGTGTTACAAAGGGTGGTATAAGACTTTCTGGATACAACATAGTTTCAGATTTGGGCAAACTAGTTTTAACTGTCGTAGAAGGTACAGTAGGTAATATAGGACCAGGTTTATCTATTTCTGAAGTTAATGGTGGTAACCATTTTGATTGTAAATTCAGTGTACTAGGGACAAGCGTTGGTGAAGGTTGCCTTTGAACAATGTTTACATTTACGGAAGTATTTACATACGATGGTGTCTTTATTACAGGTAATAAAGAACTTATAGGGGACTTAGGAGGTCGTAAAATATTTATGTTTGAAATAGCAGGATTTGAACTACTCACCGGTTGTGGTACTGAAGTTGTATGTAAATTTGGAGTTAAATTTGCCATCTTCAATGGTATGTACTGCAAAGGAATGACCTTCTTGATGAACAGAGGGTTTATAGATGACTCAGGATCCACTGCTTGTGATAAAGGTGTTTGAGAAGTTATCACACTTGTAACATTAGAATCAAGTAATGGCAGTTTGGATGACGTGATTGAAGACAGATCAGTAAATGGAGTGATAGGATTTGATGTGCCTGAAACAGCATAAGGTGTCGGTTTATATTCGTAAAACTTTTGTTGAGATAAAGGAGCAGAAAGAGGTGTCATTATAGTAGGAATATATTTCGGAACATTTAGTGCTGCATATTTGCAAGGAGATGGTTGAGAAGTGTTTGGTGAAAAAGTTTGTTTGAAATCTGAATCAGGTAGTGGTTGTATTGATACAGGTAATGCCTGTAGTAAAGAGTTTGAAATAGATTGAGTAGAGTATGCAGTTTCTAAAGGTGTAACGTATTGTAAGCTTTGTTTTAAAGGAGATACAGATGGTATTGACTTCATATATGGCACAGATATAGGTAGCTTTGGTAATGGTAGGAAGTTTAATTCACTATCGTTTAGTGGTTTTATATAGACAGGTGCTCTTAGGGATAAAGGTTGAATAGAATTCGACAATGAGGTTAGTACAGATGATAAGGGCGATATAGGTGTTGGATGAAAACATGGCGATTCATACTCAAAAGCTGGTAATAACTTGACAGGAGTGATTGATTCTAAAGTTTTCAAAGGAATTAATTCTGGTTTCAGAGGTTTATTAGATACATCCACAGGCGAGTGAAAAACCAAATTGGAATTTGAATTAGGTAGTTTCAATTTATGGTTGTTTAGCGCACAAGTTTGGTAAACTGTTACTGGGATTGCAGGTTTTTGAATATTTTTGGTACAAGAAGTATACCATAAAGGTGTAGACATTGTTTTAAGTGACTCAACGGTTTGAGAGTATGATAATTTTGGTGACCACGGTGCTGTTTTTTGAGCACTAAGGGTAGTAGAAACAGTTGATGTTGATGTTGCAGGGATTGGTAAACTTGTTTCTGAGAATGGATAATATAACGGTTCCACTGTGGATTTTTTTCCTTTAGATAAATAAAGAATTGAAAGTAACTGAGGATTATCGATGCTTGCAGAAGTAGGTATAATTGCTGGTGGAATGATTGGTGTAAACCACTGGCATGGTCTATTAATATGTGGTCTTCTGTGCAGTATAGTTGAAGGTGTAACTTGTATTGGTAACAAGGTAGGTATATTAGTATGTGTTGGACTAGGAGCTTCACTTTGTGAAAGCGTAATTGGAGATTGTTTTAATTCAATAGGTTTGCTTAATATTTCAGATGGTTGCAAGGGAGATATTAATTGAGGTATGTATTCAGATTCACATGGAACCGGTTGAGGGAGTCCAGAAATTGATTTTGTATTTATATATTGTATCTTATTTATATCTGATCCTAGAGGTATAGGTTCTATGGATTCAACAGGTGATGAAGTTAAAATAGAGGCAGATATCGTATTAGGAAAACTTTGGCTTTTACTGTAGACTGATTTATATTTTGGAAAATATGAAAGTGGAAATGATTTTGATATTCTATCTACAGGTGAAGCTTCTAAGTAATTTATCAAGCTACATGCTATGGCTTCAGATTGTAAAGGTAACGTAGTGACACAACTGATTGGGGTAGTTGGGGATGAAGAGGAAATATCACTCCATCTCCATTTGGGAGAGTCAGTATTATTTAATTTAAGTGGTTTTAAACGTCCAGGGTCTGATTTTACAAGGTTTGATGCGGACATTGGAAGTGTTTGAACATAATTCGAAAGAACTTCTTCTATTTGTACATTCGGATATTGGTGACTTGGAACTATTTTTGTAGATTGAGGGAACTTTAACGAAGCTAAAGAATTTAAAGGTACACTCTCTATTGTTTCTTGAACTATTTGAGGATTGTACTTAAGTGGTAAATGTGGTGATGTATATTTCAATACTTTCAAAGCAGGTGTTAATTTACCTTGCTGTCTTAATGATGGTGATGAAACTATTGGTGATGTAATTTCTCCTAAAGTCAAAGGGCTGAAATTAGTTGAAATCGTGTCTAAAAGTGGACTAGGTTTCAATAAAGGGGTGGTATATAATGGAAGAGAAGATGTAGATATTGTTTGGATTTCTGCCTGAATTGGTATGTTTTTATTAACTAGTGAAATCTTTGGTTCTATAACATTTTCTACTGGGCTTACAGGAGCTAATGGGTAGATTTCATTAGGTGCCAGATAAGAAGTGATCCAAGCTGGTCTCTCTTTAAGATTTTGTTCTGATTGGTGATAGTAAGTTACGAATGATAAAGGTGAACTAATTTCTTTATTAGGTTCCTCAAATTTAGATGGCAAGATTTCTTGGTAACGACCTCTTTCACTGGGTTTCATAACGTTTGAAATATTGTTAAAAACTGGGTTAGTATAGGATAAAGGTGACACAAAGTTGAGTGTATCTGTTGATTGTGGGTCAGCCATTGATATGGAAGATGGTAACGATGGAAGAGTTTGATAAGCATAAGATGATGCAGGAAATTGTTTTACAGGATAAGTCAATGGAGAGCTTATTATATCTGCTGAAGGAGTGCTTAAAAGCCATGTTGAGTATATTGGGGTAGTTGCTGGTGATGATATAGTAATGTTGTCTGACAATAATGATGGGGATTCTTCTTTCATTATTGGTTTGATCGAAGCTGGAGATGCTGGCTGTGATATATACTTTTGTGGTTTATTGTAAATAGGCAAAGATTCTGACCACTTTGAAGGAGACACTGATTGATGGCTACCTTTATTTAATACTGAAGAAGTATAAACAGCTCTAGGTGGTGGGGATGACATGAGAGATACTAGTGGTGTAGTGAATGGTATTGAAATTGTTGGCGATTTAGTTACCTTTATGGGTAATCCTGAAAAAGCTGTAGAATGAGTGTTTGATGTGGGTTCTACAGAGATAAATTGATCATCTAATAAAGGTGTTTTGTAAGCTATACTTTCTGGTACAGGAAAATCTGATTGTGTATTTGATATAGCTGATTGTATTGATATGTTTTCGTTAACCAATGGCATAGGAACTTTTGAAAAAGATTTGACTGAATTTGGAGTAGGTAATAATGTTGTAAAGGGAAGCATTGGAGGAATGGAGCCTTTGATTTTTGATACAGCTATGTAAGGATTGCTTAATGATGAGCAGGGTAAATTAATGGCTTGTTTAGATAAAAGTGGTGTTACGTTTGCTTCAGATAGCAACTTTGATGAGGCAGTAGATGGTTTTAATATTGATTTAAATTTGTTAGCGTAAGATGTTTCTGGTCGAGTGTAGGCGGAAAGTGTCGGTATAGTCGATGGCATTTCATACAATTGGCTAATAGTAGTAAATATTGGAGGTTCTAAAACACTAGACGATGGAGTGACTGGAAATATTTCATTATCCAAAGGAATAACTTTTGATGCTGGTGAAGTGACTAAGTTTGATTTTGTCCCTTGATTGGAGACAATTTTCTTAATTGGAATGGGTTCGGTAATTGGAAACTGTTGTTGTAAGTGACTATCTTTTATTGACTGTGCAGTAAGATGTGATAATTTAGTATGGTCTTCAGTAATTGGTGTTAGAAAGTCTGTTGATAATGGACTGTGATAATGTATTTTCTGAAAACTTGGTTCATAGTTACTTGCTTTTGAAATATAAGTTATAGGTTTGTTGTTTATTGGGATTGTCAAAGTAATTTTTGGTTCCTCAGTAAACTGAGTGTTTTCTGGTAAACTAGTGTATATAGGTGATTGAGTAACAGATGAAGCTACTGTATCTACCTTTGGTAACGGTAAATAATACATTATATCACTGTCTGATGGAACAATTTCTGTACGTGATAATGACGACTTACTGGTTTGAACTGGTTTTGAAAGCAGATGCTGAATTTTAGGGTAAGATTGCCAAAGCGGAGAAGACTCTGGAATAGATGGAAAGCTTGTATAGAAAGAAGTTGCAGATGTTGAAGTTGGGACAGATGAAAAAGGAACTAAAGTTGGTTGCCTATACTTTTGGGTCCACAACAATCTGTGCGGAGAAGAAGTTATAGTCTCAGAAGTGTCTTTGGTAAGTAGTAATTTAGGGTTTGCTATATTTAAAGGCATAAATATTGGTTGTAAATTTGGACTAGTTGCTGAGATTGTTGAAGTCTGAACAGGTAACATATTTGGCATGGTTTCCACGGTTAAAGTCGGAATATTGTCTAACTTAGGAGTAGTAGATTTAGTTGGTAATTTATATTTCTGAAAGCTAGAAACAGGTTTTAACCAACTTTTAACAGGAAATGGTATCAATTTCTGAGAATTACTAGTATAACATGAAGAAAATGGTTTTAACATTGTAGGTAAGACTGGGCTAATAGGTTCAGATGTCTTTAAAGGTGTAAATGGAGTACATAAACTTGATGTGGTTTTTGATGTTTTAAAATTTGTATTGTTTTGAGGTAATAGACTCACGGGATTTATAGGAGTTAATAATGCTGATTTATTAATATCAATCATTTCTGGTGTAGGTGAAATAATATCAGACTGTGGAAATTTACTAATAGTCGATACAGAAGGGTCTTCTTGTGGAATACTTAATTGTGACATCTTA
The DNA here is from genome assembly GCA_949316085.1 of Hypercompe scribonia. Lineage (NCBI taxonomy): Eukaryota > Metazoa > Arthropoda > Insecta > Lepidoptera > Erebidae > Hypercompe > Hypercompe scribonia. The sequence goes on from OX438995.1 coordinate 10,723,629, forward strand.
ATAAATGATTTTAACGGTAGCGTTCTGTCTATTAATGGACTAATAACTGTACTGGATGAGGAGGGCCTTATGTCTACTACTTTATAATTCGGTATTAATTCGGGTGTTGGTGATATTTGCATTTGTTCCATAGTTTTAGCTTTCTGATTATCTACAAGTGGTTTAATACTAATATATGGAGAAGATATAATTGCGGGTTGTGGTTTTTGAGATATTTTTAAAACTGGCATTTCTAAGTCATGCGTAACTGTTAGTGGAATTCTATTATCCAAGCTGGATTTTATAGATTCTTCATGGTTTATTATATGGACAGCATCTTTATCTGTATTAGAGGGGTTGCTGGAAGCTTCAAATATTTTGCCATTAATAATTAACTCGGTATCTTCAGTTGGAACTGGTTTACTGTGCACAATTTGTGGTGTCATTGGGTAATCTTCATGATTAGCTAAAAATGCAATTTCATCTGTGGTGTAGAAAGGTTCCAGATTTTCAGTATTGAGTACAGTCTTTATAGAAGGAGGTTTCTTTGACTTTTGTATTATATTAGAGTTATCAAGATAATAATTATTTGCATTTTCTTGAAACAGAGTTGACTCTTGGGGGTGGATTTCGTTAATTGGTGTAAAAGATGGTGAAATTTTCTGCAAATTAGAATATAATGGCTTACTGTCAGCATAGCCACATGAAAGTTCGTTTAAATTATTTCTTTGAGAATATTCATAAGGAATATATTCTGTTGACTCGGTATTTTCATCTTCTATTAAAAATTTTTTTGAAGTTTGAGCAGAACTTAACTCATCTGATGATGATGTTATTACTGCAGGATTTAGAGTTGCTTGTTCTGGATAAGCGGTGTTTACTAATGGAATGGTTTCTTCGTCTATCACAGATTTCGTTATTTGAGAGCCAGCAGTGGATATGTTACAATAGCAATCATTAACTCCTTTGGATTTTTTTGTAATTACAGACGAATTATCGGTATTATCAGCAGTACTTGTAATTACATACTCATTGCTAACGTTAACAGATGCTTCAGCATTTTCAGGCTCTTGGCTTACTTGATTACTATCTGAACCTAAAATTACTTCATCTGTGTCTACATTTTTAAAATAACCATTAACATCTTCATGATACTCTGCTACATCTCCTGTTGAATAGGTGTGTTTTACATCTGAGTTTACAATATCTGCATCTGTTCCATTACAATCAAACAGTATTGGTTTGTTATAGTTCACATTTTCATCATTAAACAATATATCGATAATTTCTGATATCTTATGATTTTTAAGAAAATCTTTCAATGATGCATTTTTATCCTTTAACTTGTTTTTTTCTCTTTCTTTAGCGTAACATTTATTTTCTTCAATAACCTTGACGTCGTATTCATCATTTTTAATTTTTTTATCTATATAAACGTTAATAGTTTTAGGTGATAATAACATGTCTTTGTATTCAGGTACTAAGACTTCATAAAACTTGTACTTAGAATTGTAACTTGGATCAATCGTGTGATAATTTTTATCTTTTTCATTATTTGTATTACTTTGGGTATTTGGTGTACTATGGTTTTCAAAACCATCACAAACACAATTTTCCTTTGTTGGTCTCTCATTTTTATCATTTTCTATAAGTGTGACTACAATTGGCCTTTTTGAATAATCTGAGCTAATTACTGGAGATTCAAAATGATCATTAACATTATTCTCATCTAGATTATCACCACCGTTTATTTCATCATCATTAATCGTTTGTTCCTTATTTACTGATCCAACTTTTTCACTCGTCAGCGACCAATCACTATATTTCATCAATAGATTGTGAAATAAGTGTTTATCTATCAGGAATGAGTCCAGTTCCACATAATCATCATCAGTTTGAAGGTAGAAGGTGACTTTATAATCCTGTCCTTGGCAATAGGCTTTGGATTCTTCCACTATTTGAAAAATATTCTGGTTAGATGATATGCATGTCAATTCAGGGTTCGGTTCTTTGCTCTGAAAATAATTGCTAATTGGTTTTTGTTTGTTTAGGAATTGACGGCAAGTAGTTTCAAACTAATGACAGCTAGTACTATGAAAGCTAAATTGACTGATATAACACTTTTTTTCTTGTAAAAGACATCCTAACTTCGATTAATATTTGCAGTTTTTACAAACATTTGATCCAACCCGCAAACTGAATCTGAGAAATCAGCATCGCATACGCTATCACTGCGCCACTAAGGCCGTCGAAGATTATTTGTAAAATTACCTGATTTGAAGCAATTTTTGGCGAGTTTTTGGTATTTGTCCACCATGGTGTTGTTGAAGCCTTGATGTACGGTGTCTGGAAGTCATTGCAAGGTGAAGTCGCTTCGGCGATTGCCAGGGTTGAACCTGTTAATATATTAATGCTGTTTTAAATATGAAAGTTGACGGATAAAACAGTAGATGATGTCCAAAGAAAAGATGGAAGGACTGCGAGAAAGAGGACATCTAAGCAGTGAACTGACAAATGATAAATGAGAATAGAAGAATAAAATTCATTGCACCGACTCCAAATAAGGTTGAGATGAGGAATCTGATACGTAGTATAGAGTGGGCTGCGAATTAATTAACATTTGAAAAATTCGTATAAAAAAACTCTTTGATGTATTATGAAAATTGTTTATTGACAAGAAATTATTTTTAAAAATTACATCGTTTACATGACCACCATTTCGACATTTGCACTCTTTTAAGTGAGCACCGAAATTTACGAATTCTCGTCGGAAAAGAGACTGCGAGATCGCCGACATCTCTTCGCTGATTTTTTCTTTGAGTTGACGTAGCGTACATGGTTTGTCGGTGTATATATGATTCATCAAATAATCTCATAAAAGGAAGTCTGCTGGTGATAGATCTAGACTTCTAGGTGACCATGTAATGTCACCTCGTCTGGAAATCAACTTTTTCGGAAACATTTCTTTGACCACTGGCAGGGACTCATTGGATGTGTGACAAGTAGCTCCATCTTGTTAAAACCATGTGTTACGATTGTAGTCAGAAAATTCCAATAGTATCGGTCCCAAGAACTTCCGTAACATGTTTGCTCGGGATGTCAGATTCAAATGTTAACGAATACTTGGCCAAAATCGCTATTTGTTAGACCAATATTCCTGTCTTTTTAATTTATTTTATTAGTAAGTAAGACACTTCTCAAGTTAATTTGATAAATTTCTTAAATTCATTAATTACAGTACAAAATAAGTTAATTTGAGGGTTTTGTTATATCTGTCTCTTCACTTTGTTTAAAATATCTATTTACGTAAATATCAGTTAATAGAGTAGCTTTAGAAATAAGATTTTGAACAATTAGATGGGTTACGTGGGCTGACGATTAATGAATGTCTATTTGTAATGTAATTTGTACTTTATTGTGTAGAGTTAAGAGTTGTTATTGATGTAATTACAGTACGGCCTTTTGGCGTTTAGATTCTATGCTGTAGTGAGTACTATATATTGCAATTGTTACTTGTATTTCGAGTCTAAAAAGTTCGAAGAAACTGTTGGATTGTGTAGTCGCGGTCGCGCCACGTTGAAAACATTAACTTCTAAATAAATATGTATTATAGATAAATTCCCGCGTAAATATATGTGTGACCATAAACAATTAGACAGTTTCACAGTAAAACCAGTATACAATGATTAATTAAAACAAACCCAACTTTGATTTAATCGTTCACTGTCACGCAACGCATTATGTAAATTAATCAAATGGTGAAAAACATATATTTAGAAAATAATTCCTAAATCTGACAGTTTTTGTTCATTAAAAAATAATTTTGTACACTGGCAACTTCTACTGCCTGGCCTGTTGGTTTAATATTTAGAGAGGTTGTGCGTTTGCTTTTCATGCAGGAGAAATGGCAGGTTTACTTTAACAGATAGTAGAGTCACGTTGATTTCAGTGCAAACAGGTCGGCTCTACCGGGGCGGTACTATCCTCTCACGGAAGATCAACTTAAAACGACAGCATTGGTGGTGTCATATTCGTTGGTGAGTGCGAGATAGGAGGTTCATTGATACAAGGGTGATAGTTGTCGTGGTAACTGTGTAAGCCTTACACTGTCACGATGACTCTCATGCCTTTTACGTCCCTAAGCGGGAAGCGGGGCGTGAAAAAACATCTCACTAGGCCGCCATAGTGTGAGTCACGATACTGCATTGTCTACATTTGCAATGAGTATGATGACCACAACTCTTGGATTCTATTCACACTTTCCATCAGGCAGAGTAGTCACTTAAGCCGGCTCTTAAAATAGAACAAAAAACGTTAGATGCGATAGAAATTCGCCCACAATCACATAGTTTACAATTTAACAACACGGTTCTCCTAGTGGTTTAAGCGGTCGCCACGCCGCTCTCTACTTCACTAAAAGTTGTGGGTCGCAAATCCAAATGGGACAACACTTTGTGTGATCCACAAATTGTTGTTCTGAGTCTGGGTGTTCTTTGTGTTCGTTTCTTGTATGTTTGTAAAGTCACCCGCGAAATAGGATTTACTCTTAGTGAGGGCGTTGTTTTTTTAAAAAAACATTATATGTGCCGTGTTAGGGTTAGCGCCGACGGAAGAAGTGGCAGTGAAGAGCAGTTTACTGGTTGTAATACCCACTGAGCGGCGCACAATCAACTCTTCGTCGTTATTCCGACCACGTCATTTTATGTCGTTTCATTAAATGTAGTTGTATTCTGAAGCACTTTAGGTTGAATTTAAATTATAAATGAATTAGTCTCTTTGCCGTCATTCCGTCCATCGGCGAACCTACAGCTGTACTCACATATTAGCACCCATACTACGGTAATGTGTAAATTTTTCATATCTGCCGCCTTTTTCTGACATTTAGATGGTTACCTGAAAAAAATTTGAAAAATATTACATAGAGGACAGTTTGTGAGGATGAATTGTAAATGATATCAGGTGATCAGAAAGGTCGCTTGATATATGTGACTATTATTGGCTATGAACACCTGCAATCCCTGAGACACAAGTGTTATTAGAACCATAGCTTACTAAAAGATACGGAATTGGTTTGGGACCATATTTTGGCGTAGTGATTTAACATATGATTATAATATTTCAGACATTTGACACACAACCCTTTTTTTTTTTTAACGTGTGGAAACCCCCTCGGGCCGTCACCCTACCAGGGTTTACGGCGGAGTAGTGTGTCGGAATCGGACCGACTAAAACCACACGGTGTGCCACTCTGCGCCTGACATAGGAGGGATCCGGGAACAACTGCTATTACGACATCCAAATTGACACACAACCAACTAAGCAGAGCTTGTACTATGGGTACTAGACAATTGGGCCCCGTCGTGGTCCACCCCCCGGTGCCTCTATCGTTGTCAATTCGGTCCTCGTACCGATTAAGGCCCAGATGAAGTATCTGGGCCTGATCCTCGACGGCAGGTGGCTCTTCGACGAGCACTTCCGACAGCTTACTCCAAAGCTGGTCGGCGCTGCTTCTGCTCTTGGGTGACTTTTGCCCAATTTGGGTGGAGCCAGCGTCGCGACGAGACGGCTATACACGGGGGTTGTTCGGTCAATGGCGCTGTATGGTGCACCGGTGTGGGCGGCGGCTCTGACCGCCCAGAATAGGGCTCGCCTCTGGCGCCCTCAGAGGATATTGGCGGTTAGAGCCATACGCGGTTACCGCACCGTATCGACGGAGGCGGCGTGCGCCCTGGCCGGAACTCCCCCGTGGGATTTGGAGGCGGAAGTGCTCGCCGAAGTTTATCGGCGGACGGCTGACTTCCGGGCGGGTAGCGGCATACGGCCCCCGCCTGAAGAGATACGCGAGTGGCGAGAGGCCGCTCATCGAGCCACGATGGCTCGTTGGTCGTCCCGGCTGGAGGCTCCACGTGCTGGCTTTGCCGCCGTGGAGGCTCTCCGACCGGTCATCGCCGAGTGGGCAGGGCGGCAGCACGGGACCCTTTCCTTCCGACTGACGCAGGTCCTTTCCGGGCACGGTTGCTTTGGGAAGTATCTGCACTCGGTCGCCAGGAGGGAATTGAGTCCCGCCTGTCACCACTGCGACTGCAGTGAGGACTCGGTTCAGCACACGCTGGCGGTTTGTTCCGCCTGGGCGGCGCAGCGTGGGGTCCTCACTGCAGTTATTGGAGGAGATCTCTCGCTACCGGCCGTCATACGCTCCATGGCCGGTAGCGACAGTTGTTTTACCGCGGTCGCAACCTTCTGCGAAGACGTAATTTCGCGGAAGGAGGCGGCGGAGAAGGCCCGGGAGGACGATATCCACTCGGACCCAATTCGCCGCCGGCGAGCCGGGCGGCGGACGCGCGCATACCAGCGCCTCATGCCGCCTTGAGTGTGGCCGCGGATGGACGGGACGGGTTTTCCCCTCCACCCGCTACAATGGCCAGCCGCGAGGAGGCGACGTCTGCGTGTGCCGTGTGTCGCCTGAAATAGAGAGTTTATCCGCAGATGGTGCCCGAGGTAGCAGGCAGGCGCTAGGAGGGATCTGAATGTCGTAATAGTAGCGGTTCCCGGAGCCCTCCTATCTCAAGCGCAGAGTGGCACACCGTGTGGTTTTAGTCGGTCCGATTCCGACACACCACCCCGCCGTAAACCCCGGTGGGGTGACGGCCCGAGGGGGTTTCCACACGATAAAAAAAAAAAAAAAAATGGGTACTAGACAATTGATATAAACACCTATATTTTTCTTTTGTAAATACATACATATTATATATTGAAAATACCCAAATTCCGAAACAAATATTTGCAGAACCTTTAAACGAGCAATTCTTGTACATCTCGGAAACGGCTCCAAAGATTTTCATGAAATTTAGCACGCGGCGGGTTTCGGAGGCGATAAATCGATCTAGCTAGGTTTCATTTTTAGTAAACGTTGTTTTATCCGTGTTTTAAAGCAATGAAAAACTGCTACAATGTCGTTAGAATACGAAGGTAAATGCCGCTTTACCGACACAGCAACGCAAAAGCTAAATACTTCAATAGATAGCGTTGTCTAATAGCCCCGTTTTGACAACATTAGGGATGGGAACAAAATTACGAATCGACTATCTGATAGATTGATCAAAAGAATACCGAGTGAATCTCAGTTTCCAGGTACAGGTCGATGTGATCTTTAGTTAATTATAAGTAAAAGAATGAACACACCGGTCATGGTCCTAGTATTAATCCAAGTAAGTCCCGAAGTATTAAACAAAGTTGACCATTTTATTTAACATTAATTAACATTATAAAAAAAACACTAGAAATAATATATATTGTCGTGTATTTAATTATATTTTATTAATAAGTAAAAATCTTAAAATAAAATAACTTAAACAAAAAATAATATTTACCATTACAAGTTAAATCAATTATTGGTTTACGACTTTGACCCTACAACTCTCCAACTTCAAACACACTACACGTTTCATCCGTTGTAAAATATCGAAAACATATCGCCGTTAAAATATTTCATGGTCCGAGTCGAATGAATATTAAACAGACAAGCAAAATTGTTTAATAAAAAGCATAATGAATTGTGTTTTAAAAATATCTTCTACGCAACATACAATAATAACTTAGCATATTTCACACAGGGATGTCTGATCGCAAACTAGACAGCTCCTGTACTGTGGTAACCAGACTACTCATTAATATACTTATATATATTAAGAACCTGCTAAAACGACTCTACTCTGCCTGATGGAAAGCATGAAGAGTCCGAGAGTTGAGGTCTCCATACTCATTGTAAATGCAGACAATGCAGTATGGTGATCCACACTATGGCGGCCTAGTGAGATGGTTTTTCACGTTCTGCTTGGGGACGTGAAAGGCATGACAGTCATCGTGGTAATGTAGGGCTCACACACTTACCACGATAACTGCATCAATGGGCCTCATTCTACTTGTATTATAAATAGAACACCCAAATTGTGAAACAAATATTCACAGATCAAACAAACACTTGGTCCGACCCGGAAATCGAACTTTAGATCTCATGTCCAGTAATCGCAGACATTACCACTGCACCATCGAGGCAGTCAAAGTTCTAAAATGACACTGTTGACATCTGTCACAGAGATCAAGTTACATTTTGAGGATTATAGTTTTCTAATAGCGTTGACGTTTGTAGAATGACATCATGGCTAGGGCCTCTGACGTCCATGGGTGATGATTATTACTTACCATTAGGTGAAGAACCTCGTTAGTGAAAAAGTAGGAGACCATGCTGTTGATGAGATTATACTTTATTTATTTTTTCTTTATTAAAGACAACGCCCACATTAGGAATATATCGTATGTCGTCGGTGACTGTATAAACAAAAGAAAGGAACACAAAGAACACCCATACTCTGAACAACAATTTGTGGCAGACACAAAGAGTTTTCCATGTGGCGTTTGAACCCACAAAACTTAGTACAGTAGAGAGTGGCATGGTGGACCATTACACTATCCGTATAGTCAAATGTGCATGCTAGATATTGAAAAATACTACCTCCATAAGTTGAGAAAATTAAGTATATAAATGAATTTTTAATTATTTTTCGATAATAAACTGTTGTTCATACATACATTTGATGCAGTGGTGACAGTTATCGTGGTAAGTCTGTGAACCTTACACTACAACGATGACTGTAAGGCCTTTTACGTCCCCAAGCGGGACGTGAAAAAGCATCTCACTGGGCCACCATAGTGTTGGTCACCATACTGCATTGTTTGCATTTGCCATGAGTATGGTGACCATAACTTTTAAACTCTATTCATGCTTTTCATCAGGCAGAATAGTCACTTTTTCAGAAAAATAATCCAGCCTGTTTTCTCTAAGAGGTCGGCAGAGACATATAATGTGCAGTTTCCGTTAGTGTTTTGGTCGTACGTAATAGATGACGAGCCTATCGCCTCTAATCGGAACGTTTTGATTGCCAGAGCCTCATCCGTTAATAAGCAGGTGCACTTGCAGGTAAGATTGCTTTGGAACCTTAAATTCTTGGTGGGAACCCTACGCACCCTAGTTACAGTGTTAGATAAGAATTATTTAAAATTAAATTATTTTATTATTTTTTTTTATTTGATGTTTAAATGTACGCCATTAACATTATTATGATATGCGTTTTAAAGTATATTTTAAATCGTTTAACGTTATATAATAATATGCGCATATGAGTTGAGTGGCCTTTTGGTAGAATAGTCAGAGATCTTGGCTTTTTAACCAGCGGTCACAGGTTCAATCCTATCCAGGATAAATAATTGTGTTTGATTTTTTTATTTTATGAGTCTGCCAGAGTGACTTTACTCTGCCTGGAAAGCATTAATGGAATCCAAGAGCTGTGGTCACCATACTCATTACGAATGTAGACAGTGAAGTATGGTGACCCACACTATGGCGGCCTAGTGAGATAAATTTTCACGCCGCGTTTGGGTATGTAAAAAACATGACAGTCATCGTGGCAGTATAAGGTTTACACATTTACCGCAAAAACTCCTTAGCAAGGAGGTTTTAGCCCAGTATACCACACTGGTCATACGGGTTGGTATAGTTTTGCGGCAACTTCCACATTACAGCACAAACAAAAATATACAACAGCGCCATCTAGCGAAGATATATCGAACTACGAAGTATGAACGAAACGTATGAATGTAATGAAATACGAAGCAACTACTAATCCTGTATCGGAAAATAGAGATTCACTTTGCAATTAGGATATATACAGCTTCTTAAGAAACAACTGTTGGGTCGTGGCCCGTCAGGCATGATCACCTCACTTGGTCGGAGGATCCTCCCTTTGTATCGGAAGGACATGACACTCGTTCGTCTACAGTTTGTTTCAAGTTTTCCTTCTCTTTGTAATGATATTTTTCTGAATAGTTTGTTCCCTTAGCCGCCTCTTACGACATCCATTGGCTGAATAGGGGTACACTGCGTATTCTTAATCCGTCACCACACGGACTTAAGACTAAATACTAAAATACTATAATACAGACAAAATACTCTGTCCTTGTCACATCTTCGAGTCGCCTATCCCACAATCATTAAAGACCAAAGTATTTGACCAGTGCGTTTTACCTGTAATGACATACGGAGCCGAGACGTGGACACTCACCATTGGACTGGTCCATAAGTTTAAAGTAGCTCAGCGTGTGATGGAGCGTGCGGTACTGGGTGTTTTTCTGGCTGATACAATTCGTAACGAGGTTATTCGACAGAGAACTGGAGTAATTGACATCACACGGAGAATCAGTATGCTGAAGTGGAAGTGGGCCGGCCATGTCTCCAGACGAACCGATGGTCGCTGGAGCCGAAGTGTACTAGAGTGGTTACCACGATTGGGCAAACGTAGTGTAGGACGCCCTGCGGCGCGATGGACCGACGACTTAAAGAAGGTGGCTGGCAGCGGATGTATGCGAATTGCCCAAGACCGGGATGGTTGGCGTTCCTTGGAGGAGACCTTCGTTTGGGGTGCTGGGCTAGAAAACCTCCACGTGGTGCACCCCGGTAACGTTGGCGATGGCACTGTTTCTTCCTGTGCCATTTGGAAGAGAATATCACCGCCAACGGCTAATATTCTAGCACGAAGAAGAGGAGGCCATTTTCTTCGGCCATTCGGTTGAGGCTTGGTCCAACAGAGCGGGCATTTTTGTCGATTCCTCTGTTGGCTCTTCGCTCTTCGGAGCAATGAGGAGGAAAACCTCGATAAAAAATCATGATGGTGGGACCCTTTCATGGGTCGACGTTTCTCCACTGTCAATGGTGGAGAAAGGAGAACGGGCTCGGTGTGTACTCACATTGCCGCCGAGCAGGCATTGAAAGATTTAATCTTCCTGCCACCGTTGTCACATCGTAATCCCGAAAGGAGTGTCGTGGTTATGTCTCGCGACACAAATCGGGGGCGAGGGTCTTGGCTTAGCCGCCCGGACTGCGAGGAAGAAAACCTCTTTAAAAAATTACCCCAAATCCCGTGTTCTGGTGTGTGGCCAGGGGATGCATGGCTGATGGGTAGTTCAGTCGTAAGCACACTCCCAGCTGAGGCACCTGCGGACCCCTCAGTTGGGCACAAATTTACGCTTGCCCGGGTATTGGGGGATCTCTGCCCGGGTCGACTTTTAGTTCTCCCCCACTCGTGGGTCTAACTATGGAAACCTTTTTAAACAAAAACATTAAAGACGACAAGAAAGAGAGGAATAAGAAAGGGAAGCCGGGAACTGACTTCTCTTCGAACGAGGAGGAACCCATACTTGGGGCTCCTATTTCAGTAGGGCTCCCAGAAGTCAATTTGTCTGCTGGGAGCCAAAAAAGAAAATCGGAGCGATTGCGTTCCAAGTCCGCCCATCCGTCGGATAACGGTAACCCAAGCACGACTATGGACGTACTGGAGTCCACAGAAGTGGAAATCTGCGACAGCAGAAAACGCGGACGCTCCAGGGACGAGGAGAGTGACACGTCCCAGGAGATGCTACCTCCTAAAGTGGGAAGCAGCCGCCGAGGCAGGTCACGCACGACCATCTCTACCCCTTCAGGTTCTGTCTTCTCGAAGGCAGAAGCCTATAGACGGGTTAGAGCGGAGGGCGAAAGTGCAGCGGAGGAGGAGATTTCAGATCTCCTGCAGAAGATCCGAGAGCCAGTGGAAAGGGGTTCTGTTCCCCAAACAACGATATCTTTGCAGGAGACAGCAAATGCTGGGGTGGCCATCATCCAAAAGGTGGCTACCAAATCTAGGAATCTTAAGAGCACCTTCGTTAGGGCCCTTAAGGACTCCTCCTCCGCAATTGCTGGGGTCGTCGAAACCCTCGTTGGGGACGTAGCTCGCCTTCAGGCTGCTAATGAATGCCTGACAGGGCAGGTGGCTAAGCTGAGCGCCGAGTTTGCCCAGTTTCGGGCGCAGGTGGGTATCTCTAAGCGACAGGTGACGGCTTCGAAGCAAACTGCCCCCACTCCCGGTTCAGGTGACGTCAGCGATGCTTACTTGCGCCAAATTATGGAGGCAGTAGGGCTAGACGGACGTCTCGCGAGCCTGGAGGCGAGATTACCCCCAGCTCCCATTATCCGACCACCACTCGCTGCAGATAGGCGAAAGGCCGCATCAGCACCGATTCCGCTTTCTGTTACAAGTGGCCGCAAATCATATGCGACAGCGGTGTTAGTGTCTGCATCTACTGATGCCACGAGGACACAACAGGCGGCCAAGGCAGCAACCAAGACGGCTGCACCGGTCGCAGGACATAAAACGGCGGTAAAGAGTGTAGCAAAATTTCCTCCGCTCCTCACTCCAACACCTACGCCTGGTCCCTCCACATCTGCCCCCTCCAATGACGGTTGGCAATTAGTCGGAGGAGCTAAGAAGAAGTCCCGAAAGCGGGGTAAAAAGGCTGCCCAGAAAGCAGCTCCAACCCCGCAGTCGCCATCGGTGTCAAACACCACCAAGAAGCCACGGAAGCTAAGGCCGCCAAAAACTGCGGCTATAGTAGTTACCGTATCGCTGGAGGCGGCAAGTGGCGGACTGTCCTACGCGACTTTATTCAAGAAGGCCCGGGACAGTCTCGCCACTGATTTCGGGACGGTAGGGGTCAAGTTGCGCCTCGCCCAAACGGGAGCTCGAGTCTTGGAGTTCCCCGGGGCTGAAGGCGCAAAGACAGCAGATTCGTTTGCGGAGAAACTGCGAAATATGTTGGCAGCCACGGATGGTGTCAAGATCGCCAGGCCAACAAAGTGCGCGGAACTGCGCATTTCAGGCCTGGACGACTCAGTAACAGCCCAAGATGTCCGTGTTGCAGTTCAGGAGAGGACTGAATGCAACACGGATAACATCAGAGTTGGCACCATCCGCCCCGGTCCAGGGGGCCTTGGTGCGGTGTGGGTAAGTTGTCCCATAGCGTCGGCCAAAGTTTTGGCCGACGCTGGCAAGATACTCATCGGTCTCGTAAACGCCAGAGTCACAATTCTGGCAACGAGACCGATGAGGTGTTTTAAATGCCTTGGTGAGGGACACACTCGTGTCAAGTGCGACAATAGTTTAGACTGCAACGGACTTTGTTTCCGCTGCGGTCGACCGGGGCACAAGGCGGTAGAATGCTCTGCGGCCCCTCACTGCCCAGCGTGTGCGGCGGGTAACAAACCCGCCAATCACCAGATAGGGCAGGGGGGCTGTAAGCCATCCCGTTATTATCGGCAGACGTCAAGGGCCAGCCAATCGATCCAGGCTGCCTCTGAGGTCGTACGTGAGACGACGTCGTCGCCCATGGAGGAGGTTGTCGAGACAGTCCAGTAATGGATCAAGTCTCCAGCCTTCTTGTCCAGACGAACCTGAACCACTGTGCCGCGGCGCAGGATCTTTTCTTACAAACCATGGCACAGTGGTCGATCGGTGTAGCTGTAGTCGCGGAGCCCTATCATGTTCCTCCCCGTCCAAACTGGATGGGTGACCGGGACTGCTCCGTGGCAGTCGTCGGCTCCACAGCGGCTCATTCCCCGCCCTTGTCGTTAAGAGACAAGGGTACTGGATATGTTGCTGCTGAGTGGGGGGGGATCACCGTATACGGTGTATACTTCTCCCCCAACCGGAGTTTGAGCGATTTCGAGGCCTCTCTCAACGACATAGAGACCTCGATGCGGCGACTAGCGTCTGGGCACGTCCTTGTGCTGGGGGACTTCAACGCAAAGTCCGTTGCGTGGGGTTCTCCCAGGACGGACGCAAGGGGCGAGGCCGTAGAGGAGTGGGCAGCCTCGGTGGGCCTCTGTTTGCTTAACAGAGGCTCCACCAACACGTGCGTGCGACAGCAGGGAGGGTCGATAGTGGACCTTTCGTTCGCTACCCCTGCCCTCGCCGCACGAGTAAGGAACTGGCGCGTCCTGGAAGAGGTTGAGACGCTCTCGGATCACCTCTACATCCGATTTGAGCTCTCCCGGACCCAGGACCCCAGTAGGGGTCACGCGGCGCGGCGCTCTTCTCGCTTTCCGCGGTGGGCTGTAGCCAAACTGAATAGGGACCTACTAGAGGAGGCAGCCATTATTCACTCCTGGCTGTCTCCGCAGGCTCCGACCGAGGAGGTCGACATGGGGGCTGGTCGTTTCCGCGATGCGATTACGCAAATTTGCGATGCGGCCATGCCCCGCATCCGAGGTTGTCAGCCTCCACGGAAGGAGGTTTACTGATGGTCCCAGGAGTTGGTGGACCTCCGCGCGGCCTGTACTCGTGCCCGGAGGTCCTACACCCGTAGTCGGCGGCGACACCGCGTAGACGGCGAGGAGGACCAGCTTCATGAGGAGTACCGAGAGGCGCGGAAAACTCTGAAGCTGGCCATTAGCCGCGCCAAAGAACTGAAGAGGAAGGAGATGCTGGAGGGTCTCGATCGTGACCCCTGGGGTCGCCCTTATCGTGCGGTGCGACAAAAGCTCCGCACGTCGGGCCCCCCCCTTACAGAGACACTCCAGCCCAGCTTCCTGCAGGAAGTGGTCGAGGGTCTTTTCCCGCAGCGGGCGGAGCACACACCCCCGTCGATGGCCTTCATGGTCGAAGACGACGGGGGACGGAACGAGGATAATGTTCCGCCCGTCAGGGAATCGGAGATAGGGGCGGTCGTTCTACGGATTCGCTCTAAGAACACCGCCCCTGGGCCAGATGGAATACCTGCCCGAGTGTTGGCGCGAACCCTCGACCACATGTCGGATCACCTCGGGGAAGTCCTAAACGCCAGCTTGGTGTCCGGACGTTTTCCTGAGGGCTGGAAGAGTGGGAAGCTGGTCCTACTACGGAAGCCGGGACGGCCGGCCGATTCGGTCGCGGCTTATAGGCCCATCGTGTTGCTGGACGAGGCGGGTAAATTGTTTGAGAGGATACTCTCTGCTCGCATCGTCCGGCACCTCTGCGAGGTGGGCCCCGATCTGTCGGACGCCCAATACGGGTTTCGAGCCGGGCGTTCGACAGTCGATGCTGTGTTGCGCCTGAGGGCCGTGACCGAAGAGGCGGTGAGCTGTGGCGGTGTGCTGCTGGCGGTGTCATTGGACATCGCCAACGCATTTAATAGTCTGCCATTTAGCTGCATCAGGGAAGCACTCCACTACCACGGGGTGCCAGAGTACCTGAGGCGGCTTGTGGCAGACTATCTTGAGGAGCGTACCGTCATGTACGAGGACCGAGATGGTATTCTGAGGCGGCGGCCCATGTCGTGCGGTGTTCCACAGGGGTCCGTCCTCGGACCACTCCTGTGGAATATGGGATACGACTGGGCCCTTCGAGGTCGTCTTCCCCCCGGGCTGGGCGTAATTTGTTACGCCGATGACACATTAGTCACGGCCCGGGGGGCGAACTTTCAAGAGGCGGCGCGCCTGGCCACCGTGGGAGTCTCTTTGGTGGTCGGGCGCATTGAGGCGCTGGGTTTACGGGTGGCCCTAGATAAGACGGTGGCCCTTTTGTTTCATGGGCCCCGTCGTGGTCCACCCCCCAGTGCCTCTATCGTTGTCAATTCGGTCCTCGTACCGATTAAGGCCCAGATGAAGTATCTGGGCCTGATCCTAGACGGCAGGTGGCTCTTCGACGAGCACTTCCGACAGCTTACTCCAAAGCTGGTCGGCGCTGCTTCCGCCCTTGGGCGACTTTTGCCCAATTTGGGTGGAGCCAGCGTCGCGACGAGACGGCTATACACGGGAGTTGTCCGGTCAATGGCACTGTATGGTGCACCGGTGTGGGCGGCGGCTCTGACCGCCCAGAATAGGGCTCGCCTCTGGCGCCCTCAGAGGATATTGGCGGTTAGAGCCATACGTGGTTGCCGCACCATATCAACGGAGGCGGCGTGCGCCTTGGCCGGAACTCCCCCGTGGGATTTGGAGGCGGAAGTGCTCGCCGAAGTTTATCGGCGGACGGCTGACTTCCGGGCGGGTAGCGGCATACGGCCCCCGCCCGAAGAGATACGCGAGTGGCGAGAGGCCGCTCGTCGAGCCACGATGGCTCGTTGGTCGTCCCGGCTGGAGGCTCCACGTGCTGGCTTTGCCGCCGTGGAGGCTCTCCGGCCGGTCATCGCCTAGTGGGCAGGGCGGCAGCACGGGACCGTTTCCTTCCGACTGACGCAGGTCCTTTCCGGGCACGGTTGCTTCGGGAAGTATCTGCACTCGGTCGTCAGGAGGGAATTGAGTCCCGCCTGTCACCACTGCGACTGTAGTGAGGACTCGGCTCAGCACACGCTAGCAGTTTGTTCCGCTTGGGCGGCGCAGCGTGGGGTCCTCACTGCAGTTATTGGAGGTGATCTCTCGCTACCGGCCGTCATACGCTCCATGGCCGGTAGCGACAGTTGTTTTACCGCGGTCGCAACCTTCTGCGAAGACGTAATTTCGCGGAAGGAGGCGGCGGAGAAGGCCCGGGAGGACGATATCCACTCGGACCCAATTCGCCGCCGGCGAGCCGGGCGGCGGAGGCGCGCATACCAGCGCCTCATGCCGCCTTGAGTGTGGTCGCGGGTGGACGGGACGGGTTTTCCCCTCCATCCGCTATAGTGGCCAGCCGCGAGGAGGTGATGTGCACGTGTGCCGTACGTCGCCTAAATAGAGAGTTAATCCGCAGATGGTGCCCGCTTTAGCGGGCAGGCGCTGGGAGAGATTTGGATGTCGTAACAGCAGCGGTTCCCGGATCCCTCCTATCTCAGGCGCAGAGTGGCACACCGTGTGGTTTTAGTCGGTCCGATTCCGACACACCACCCCGCCGTAAACCCCGGTGGGGTGACGGCCCGAGGGGGTTTCCATACGTTAAAAAAAAAAAAAAAAAAAAGACCTTCGTTTAGCAGTGGACGGCGATAGGTTGATTGACTTTGACTCTGTCCTTCTCACTCCACTGGGTTTGTCGGTTCTTCGTTTTTCGTGCAGGCTATCCTTTCTTGAAACACGCTACCCTTCGAGATCAGGATGGCTAAAAGTCGCGACTTGTTTAAAATTAAAGTGAAGAAGCTTTTACTGGCTGAATTGACGACGTCTTAGTTCGTCACCTGGTATTATTATATCTTATAGTGAAAATATATATGCACGGATATGTATGAGTTATATGTATGTGTATTATACACACATATATGTGTTTTGTGTTTATGTAAGTATATTTGCTTATTTATGGTCAAACTAGTTTATATATACTAAATCCTGAGTCAATTACTTCTTATCCTTAAGTGCACCTACCTCATATTTTCTCTGCATCACCCAATCGGTTGACTGGCAGAAAATGTCTTAGGCATTAAGTCCGCCGATGCATGTATTTGTGCATAAAGTTGTAAATAAATAAATAATTAAAAGTTACTACTTAATATCGATTAACAAATGGTATGTAATGTAATGAGAGAAATGGAGCTAATCTATGTACACTCCATTTTAATTCACCAGCGAGGATTGACACAAAATTGAAAACAAAAACTCGAAGTAATGTTTAAAGTTGAAATGGTTGAACTTTTTCTATAAAATTGTTTGAGTTTGGACTACGCTTGGTCCAATTTTGGTATTCTATTGATCTTTACTTTGATGGATTGATATCTGTTAAGTACAATCTTAAGTGGGTGTTTTTCTAGTGGTTTGTGGACGTGTGATTAGCCCTGCGCGTATGGCACAGTGGCTTGAGCGGTCACTTCACTAGTTTATACTTTTTTTTCTTTTTTCTGGGCCTACCAAAGTGACTCTAGTCTGTATGTTGTTCGCTGTGTTCATTGTGAAGCAACCAACGCTATGGTGGCCTAGTGAGGTGCCTTTTCACGCTACGTTTAAAGGACCCGGGGTCATAGTGAGAGGGAAACACATACGCTGGTGGTGTATCTGTATCTACCTTTCCAAATTGGTGTCTTGCGCGGTCAGCACGTATTGTCCTATAGAGGAAGGGAAAAAGTGACTACTACCGAGTGTTGTGGACTCATATTAATAAAGAATTTAATATACAAGAGACTCTGTACAGTTAGATGGCGCTAGCACGTCCTAAGACTCACTCTAGGAAGAAATGCCGAAACAAAGCTCACTTTAGGTAGTAAAGCCACGCTGATTTCAGCACGAACGGGCCGGTTCGACCGGCGCAGTACTACCCTCCCACAGAAGACGAACTTAAAGCGACAGCATTCGTGATGTCGTGTTACGTTGGTGAGCGCGAGTTCGGACGCCCATTGATGCAGGAGTGACAGTTATCATGGTAACTGTGTGAACCTTACACTGCCTCGATGACTGTCATGCCTTTTACGTTCCCAAGCGGGCCGTGAAAAAGCATTCCACTAAACCGCCATAGTGTGGGTCACCATTCTGCATTGTCTGCATTTGCAGTGAGTATAGTGACCACAACTTTTGGATTCTATTCATGCTTTCCATCAGGCAGAGTAGTCACTTTGGCAGGCTCTTAATATAGATATAGAAGCGTATTTTTTGTAAGTCAGTCATCCGTTCATTTGATCTTCAAATGGGACAACATCTGTTTGTAAAGTCTCCCATGACATAGGATATATTCTTACTATGGGAGTTGTATTTTAATATTAAAAAAAAAGCACGCGTTTTGGGACGTATGACAGAAGTGATTACTTAAACTAATATAAGTTGAACTATTTAATATTGAAATTGTTTAACTTGAGAAGAGCTTAGGTTATTACTTAAATGTTATGTATGTTAATATGATAATATGTATAAGGAAAGGTTATTTGGAAAGAGAAGCGTCTGTCCGAAATACGGCTAGCGTTGTGTTAGAGTGAGAGGAGAAACCTGTCTACCGCTGCAGTAGGCGAGAGAGAAAGGGAAGCCAGACAGACTGGGGCCGTAACGCGTTACGCAGCAGTCACTTCAAAAAGTAGACCATTTGTTCTATGTTCGAGTTTTTATTTATAACTTACTAATTGTTTCGTGTTTTTAAGTTTATAAGTTGCAAATTGTCCGATTCATACAGATTTTACTCACTTTCCAGAAGTCAGTTCTTGGAGTTTGTTAACAAAATAAAAAAACAAGTTAAGTTTGTAGCACCAACTGCTCGGACTTTGTGTAGATGAATCAGTTAGTCCGGGTGAGTAATTTTATATGTGTGGCGACTTCCACATACGGCGCAAACCGGAATACATACTACAGCGCCATCTAGCAAAGATACATCAAACTACAGAGTAATGAACTACGGAGCAGCTGCTAATCCCGTATCGCGATATAGAAATTCTCGTGGTGATTAGCATATACGTAACATCCCAACATCAACCGTTGGGCCACGGCCTGTCAGGCATGATCACCTCGCCTGGTCAGAGGATCCTCCCTTTGTGTTGGGGGGACATGAGGCACGAAATACTTGTATCTAATGAAATATATAAGTATGTTTATTTGCAGTCTAGTTATCTTACAGACTCTGTCTAGTTTAAGATCAATGAGTCTGATCACTGCCTGCCTCGTTGGTCAAGTGGTTAAAGTATGCGACTGCAGAACAAGAGATTTCAGGTTCGATCCCCAGGTCAGATCAAAAAGTGTTATTGAGTTATCATGAGTTATCTGGCTACAGAAATACGTTGGGGTCTTAACCCCTGTACCTCGGAGAGCCAATGATGCAGGGGTGACAGTTATCATGATAACTATGTGAGGCTTACACTGCCACGATGACTGTCATGCCTTTTACATACCCAAGCGTGGCGTGAAAAATCATCTCACTAGGCCGCCATAGTATAGGTCACCACACTGCATTGTCTGCATTTGCAATGAGTATGGTGACCACAACTGTTTGGATTCTATTCATGCTTTCCATCAGGCAGAGTGGAGTCACTTTGACAGGCTCTTAATATAGAAAAGAAAAAGAGCACGTAAAGCCGTCGATTCTGCACCTGATCTCTCCCCTGTCGTGTCAGATAACCGTCCTAGCAGATTGTGAAAATGAGGGAACAGAAAGTGCACCTGTTTTGCGTACACCCGTGTGCACTATCTCCTGCGTAGTTAGCCGGTCTCTGTTGTGACGAACAGACGACCGTTTTCAAGATATATCTAGTTATTACTATTTCTTTTGTTTAGCACAATCCATCTCATACCTCCCAATTCCCAGAGTTAACAGGAGTATATTATATTACAACCGAGTAAAAATAAAACAAATTGTTTTTTTTTATATATTTTTAATGGCATAGGCGTTCGTCTTCCATCTCACCTGATGGAAAGTGTAGATGAAGACGAAGGTGGTACACACCCATCCAAAAGAAACCTGTTCACTCTACTCTTAAAGGCAGAGTTCAACTTATCAGGAAAAATATACCCAGGCAGGTCGTTCCAAATCTTGGCGACTCTCACCAAAAACGAGCTGTCAAACCGTTTAGTTCGACTCTTGGGTGTGTCAACAACGTATGGATGAAACTTGATTCAAATGTTTTTTATTAAACAAAATCAAATATATTTCTGTTAATAAACCTTTTGATTTCGTGTAAATATCGTTTTAATGGGATGAAAGGAAACATAATTCGATGGGAAATATAATCGTCTCATTAAAAACAGAAATTGAAATCAAATGTTTATAAACAATAATTAACTTTGAAACAGTATTACGGCGCAAATAGGTCGGCTCTCATGGAGCTACATATATAGGATGGGCCAAGAATTCGTTAACCATGCTTGCATTACATTACAACCAGACAGAACAACGAATAGTGTCCAAGTGTCGCCACCGTCAGTTTAAATCAGTTAGGAAATTTAGTTTCTAAAGCTAATCACAGATGGCGTTGTTAGTTTAAGTCCATTTTCTAGATCGCGGTGTTAGGATTCGTGGTGAAGTTCATAAGTACTGATTATAGTGATTGTGTGATATATAATCGGTGGGTTTTAATAATATCTCTGTAGTATCCTCTTCTGTTTCTTAATTGTTTGTGCTGGGTGGCAATTGCATCTGGTCACACAAAATGTCCGTCAAAGGAAGCGGTGAGGTTACTGATTAAATTGTACGGATAATATAACCGTTTAAGCGATCGCCACTACGCTTTCTACTACGCTTATGGGTTTGTTGGGTTCAAACCCCACATGGGATAACACTTTTTGTGCTCCACAAATTGCTATTCGTAGTAAAATTTCTAATAAACTTTTGAATCTAATATCTGTCTTCTGATTGTTTTTGCTGCATTGCTGGTAGCATAATTGGCGGCATGGCGGGTAAGGCTCCCAGTGTTCATTGGTCTCCCAGTATGAGGGGCAGTACCATGGTTCCGGTAGAGGGTATGGAGTCTCGGATTCTGTTGAACAAAATACATCACACACGGTTGTATGGTCATAAATTAATGCAGGGGTGTCAGTTGTCCTGGTAACTGTGTAAGCCTTACACTGTCACGATGACTGTCATGCCTTTTACGTCCCCAAGCGGGGTGTGAAAAAGCATTTCACAAGGCCGCCATAGTGTGTCACCATACTGCATTGTCTGCATTTGTAATGAGTATGGTGACTACAACTCTTGGATTCGATTCATGTTTTCTATCAGGTAGAGTGGAGTCACTTTGACAGGCTTTTAATATAGAAAAAAAGGCTGTTGCTGATGAAGATACCACTCTAGCCAGACTGGTTGGTATAAGGTTCGTTTCAATTTTCCTTTTCTTTACAGTGATGTTGTCCTGATAGTTTGTTCCTAAACTACTACTATTAGTAAACCCTTACCCCCTTTTAATTCAATAGACAGAAACTTTACTTCTCTTCTCATTTGTTCATTTCACCATAAAAAAAAAACCCTATTTATTCGTTGACGGGGCTGAAAATTTCTTCAGATTTCCTGCTCCTTGAAGTGCAGGAGTCAGGAGAATGTGGTGTTCCCACTAAAAACCGTCCCGACAACCGGCCTCTGGCACTCTACTCTAGGGGGACCCGAACCTTATGAATTTAGATCTCCCCCTCAAATCAACGCCATGCTCCGTTACACCCTACCCTAAAAATGACCTTACTTTTAAATTGAAGTGGACAAAAAATCGTAACAAATACCTCAAAACTTTTCCATTTTAACAATTGCTGAAAGAATTTTCCCCTTCCAGAATTAATGAGGTCATTAGCATAACCTGCAGTAAAGCCTGTACTCCCAAAATCAATATTTACAGAGGTATCTGTAAGGTAGGACCCTCTTTTGATGATTTACGGAGGTACGGAGGGATGGTCTTACTTAGGCAAACATTCCTCGCTTATTATCTTAACTCAGTTAAGCTAATGACTTTGGAGCTGAATTAAGAAATTGATTTGTAATAAGGATGGCTCATGTTAGGTTTATTTAATAATTTATTCATAAACGCAATATTAATGTAGGGTGGGCCGAGAATTCGTTAACATTTGCATCTAACATGGTGACATTCCATGGCCAACCAGAAGTCCAAATCTATTCCCCACAGGCTTCTTTTTATGAATTTATTTGAAGAATCAATAGTCAATAAAAAAAATCGGCGATCTCATGGTCTCTTTTTATCGATGAGCTCACTTAGAAGAGTGCAAACGTCGAAACGGTGGCCATTTAGACGACGAAATTTTTAAAAAATAATTTCCAACTAATTAGCTTTCTTGTAAATAAACAATTTTTATAATATATGAAATGGTTTTTTTTTATATGAGTTTTCAAATGTTAACTAATACGTGGCTCACCCTATATAATAACACCAGATGAACCACGTAACCTCGTTACATCTCCTATTGCTTGTAGCTTGATGTTATACAGGGTGAACTAATTTGTTTCTCATAAAAAAAGGTTGTAGTTTTTTTTTTTTTTTTTTTAGCCAACCTTAAAAGATAAACATATGTTGTCGCGGATAAAGAAAACTTTAGAAATTTTACAGCAGAACAATTTGTTCGTACATAATTTTTGCTAAACTTTTACCGTTTACGCAGCGCACGCAATAGAAATTCTCAAAGGCAATAATTTACCCTCGTTTTTGCAACATTTTTCATTGAAACTCAGCTCCTATTGATCATAGCATGATGATATATAATTTATCGTCTTTCTTGATAAGTGGGCTATCTAACACTGAAAGAATTTTTCAAATCGAACCAGTAGTTCCTGAGATTAGCGCGTTCAATCAAACAAATTAATAAGGGCTATATATTTAATTAAACATTGTTTTACAATACGATATTGTCATTTATTCAATAATAAAGGTCAAAGTTATCCAATTATTCCTACCAATTCGATTAGCAGTTATATAATCCTACCGGTAGCGATAACTGGATTTTACTAGGTTGTAGAACCACGCTGATTTCAGCACGAGTGGACCGGCTCGACCGGGGCAGTACTACCCTCCCATAGAAGACCAACCTAAAGCGACAGCATCCGTATTGTCGTGTTTCGTTGGTGAGTGTGAGACCGGAGGCCCATTGTTGCAGGGGTGATAGTTATCGTGGTAACTGTGTAAGTCTTACACTGTCACGATGACTATCATGCCTTTACGTCCCCAAGCGGGGTGTGAAAAAGCACCTCACAAGGTCACCATAGTGTGGGTCACTATACTGCATTGTCTGCATTTGCAATGAGTATGGTGACCACAACTCTTGGATTCTATTCATGCTTTCCATCAGGCAGAGTAGAGTCACTTTGGCAGGCTCTTAATATAGAAAATAAATAATAGTTTAAAATAAAATTATAATAAAATTTAAGTTATTAACAGAATAATTCAATTCAGAGTAAAAATCGTGGGGTGCTCGATATTTTAAATATTACAATCATTCTATTGGCAACTATCTATGAGAGGATGGTTATGAATCGCAGTAAAATGCACCCGAAGCTTTTTACTCTGAATTGAATTATTCTGTTAATAACTTAAATTTTATTATAACTTTATTTTGAGGCGATTCACTATGATTGATTGTTCGATCTTCTACTACTGTAATATTAGACTCTTTGTCATTAAAGATTATTTTTTAGTTTTTAGTTTGTTTAGTAATAAAAGCGTGTATTTTTAGTTTTTTTTAAACTATTATTTATTTTTCATTTTTTAGTCTGTGACAAACTCATGAATTGAAGAATTGATCAGTTACTTAGATTTTTTTAGAAAGAACCACTCAGTGGTCTCCATATGATCGATCAACAGTAAGTCCAGAACTGCAGGCATGCGCAGATCGCGCGTTAGCTCTGTCTCTCTTACTCTACTACAGAGGATCTATAAAAGAATTAATTGATCCTGGCGATCCTAACAAGGATAATGGAGAACTATTATCAAATTATCACATTGTCATCGGTCCTTGAGACGTGTGCAAAGTCTCAAGTTGATCAGATTTTTAGAAACCGGTGAAAATTAAGTTCAAAGATTCCGTTACATACATAGATACAACCCAAGCTAATAAAAGCGTGTTAAAAAAAGTGCCAAAGACACTCACTAGTGGGGATATTTTAGTAAAATTACATAGAACTGAAAGTTTTTTGACCCTTTTAGTATTCCTTTCTACAAAACCACTTGCCCTTTTAGTAAGGTGCCTGTTAGAAAGCCAGGCAGAGTTAGAAGTGTGCTCAGAATTTTCTTGCTTTTCAAATCTGTCTTCTGATTGTTCTTGCTGCATTGCTGGTAGCATAATTGGCGGCATGGCGGGTCAGGCTGCCAGTATTCACTGGTCTCCCAGTATGAGGGGCAGTACCACGATTCCGGTAGAGGGTATGGGGTCTTGGATTCTGTTGAGCAAAATACATCACATACGGTTGTATGGTCACAAATATGATAGATAGATATTTAATACGTATTAGAGCCATACTGATTTTAGCACGAACGGGCCGGCTTGACCGGGGCAGTACTACCCTCCCACAGAAGAACAACCTAAAGCGCCAGCATCCGTGCTGTCGTGTTTCATTGGTGAGTGCGAGACCGGAGGCGCATTAATGCAGGGGTGACAGTTATCGTGATAATTGTGTAAGCCTTACACTGTCATGATGACTGTCATACCTTTTACGTCCCCAAGCGGGGTGTGAAAAAGCATCTCTGAAGGCCGCCATAGTGTGGGTTACTATACTGCACGGTCTGCATTTACATTGAGTTTGGTGGCCACAACTCTTGGACTCTATTCATGCTTTCCATCAGGCAGAGTAGAGTCACTTTGGTAGGTTCTTAATATAGAAAAAAAAATATGATAGACCCTCAGACTGCTGATAAACATACTTGTGTATTACTAAATGATGATAATCATGTACTCTTGACTTTGGCTATGGTGGTCAGTTTCATCGGAGACGGCTGGTCTCCTACGTTAAAGAAATTATGGTGCACAAGTGTGTGCAAGCAGAGATGTATTTTCTGTTCCCTCACTTTCATGATCAAATGGGACGGCTATCCGACACGAATGAGGAGTATCAAGCACAGGATCGATGGCTTTACGTGCTTTCCGAAGCACAGGGGTTAACCCTTTACTTGGCAAGAACTAAAAATATGAAAAAAAAGGAAATTATTGATAAATTTTGTTTAATTTATGAATGGACAACTTGAGAAAAATAAAAATAAAAATCTAGGTATCCTAGGTTTCGAGAAAACTTAAGTACATCACAATGTACACTGCCAATTTTACAGAAATATTATAAATAAATTGTTTGTACATTTTGGTGTACACTACCAAGGACATAATGAATTACATTATTCAGGTTATTATAAATTTATTTCAAAAAAAGGAGGAAATATTTAAATTATTCTTTATTATTTTAGGTGAAAATTACGAAAGCAATTACGTTTTATTTTTCCCACAACAAAACACAAATGTACGTTACATTTTATACAGTAGACAGATGTTCTTCCACTCTTACAATATTTGCAACGCATTGTTTCATTACCTGCTTCTGGAAGATGACCTGTGTTATCAAATCTGACGCTATCAGTTGGTCGGACTGAGACTGGTTTATGGATTTTCAGATTCTCGCCTATATCGTCTGTAACGTTTTGGTTTGTTCCTATTCTATTAGACTTAGACAACCCATCAAACAATTCAAATCTGAAATCTTTCAATGAAGTCTTCTTCCCATCTCTTCTATGTAGGAGCCAAGCGTTATTTATACACATATCAACAAGTTGTGAAAATATTCCCAAGTACCAACGGTGACTTTTGAAGGGAGTTCTATATAACGATATCAACATATCTGCTAAATCGACCCCTCCCATATGTTTGTTGTAATGTTTGACCACTTGAGGACATTCTACATCTACTTTCTTTTTCTCATCCTTATCGTATCGTTTGATTATTTCTAAGGGGTACGAGTCTATGTAGGTGCTAATAAGTGTAACCACTTTATTGTCGTTCCACTTTACGACTGCCAACTTATTCTTATTGCAAACCACCTGGGCGCTAGAACCGCGTTTCTTCTTTTTTAATTGTTTGTCAGTTGGCAATAACTCTTGACAGCCTCTGAGACGATTAGTCCTTATTGTTCCTAGACTAAGGATCCCGTATTCTTCCCGCAGAATATATGTTAGTTCAGGCGACATAAAAAAGTTATCAGCATACACAATGGCCGGCTTTTTCTTTATAGTTTGACACAATGCAAGCACTACCATACCTCCTAAACCAATTGTAGCTTCTTTCTCTGAAAAAGTCAGTCCACGAAAGGTATCGTCGCCACCATACAGAATAAAATCGTAGATGATACCCGAAACACCCGCACGGACAAAATTCTTAAACCCCCATTTCTTAGGTTTCATTTTTACGTACTGCTTTCGTTTACCTGCTTTACGACCTTTATAAGGTATCATCATCTCGTCAATGGAATATTTTCCTTCTTCTTAAATTTTCAGAAAATTTTTGCGTATTTTCTCCATTAGGGGGCGAATCTTGAAATAACGGTCTGAATCTTCCAAAGTATTATCAACAAAATGAATATATCGACGTATTTGTTGATACTTTTTGAGAGGCATAAGATCAGCAATGAGAGGGTATCTTGTTTTTCTTGCCCAATAGTCAGTATAAGCTGGCATCTGTACTATACCCATCATGATTTGAATGGCCAGGAAGCTTTTAATCTCATCTTCTGTCAGCTGAATAGATCGACCTAGTTGTTCAACTGCATATAAATTTGTATTATAAACAATGTCAGTAATTAAGTCAGGAGAAAAAAAGAAATAAAAATAATCCAGTACTGTCTCTATTTGTGTTTGATAGAGATTGTATAAGTTTTCTTCAAGAGATACATTGTGACGAAATACTGCTTTTGACCATTGATAATTTAGGGCGAATTTCTGAACCTTTACTTTTTTGGTCACTACAGTCTTTGTTGTCTTTTTACGCTTGGACCTGGTAAGTAGTAACTGCTGTCCGCTGGTGCTAGGCTGGGGAGATGATAGTTCAACAGAAGGAGATGGCAAAGATTGGATGGAGTTCAATGTGGGTATAACATTGTAGTTACTTGTATTCGGCGATGGAAAAACTTCATCAAATGTTGGTGTGAGTGGTAAAGTAATGGGTATATCATGCTGTTCGTTGTTGGAGTCAGTTGAAGTATCAAGCAAATTAAGGGCTTCTAGTGATGATGCTATTGAAGGTGGATCAGAGGTATCTGGTGAAGGCGGTATATAAGCATTTGCTTCCTCATCAGATGTGGAACTATCGTCAGAGCATGCGTTTTGAGCGGGTACCAAAGCCAAGATCTTATGGGCGCGAGTTAGTTGTAAGTTCTGCAGGCGGAAAAAGAAAAAAAAAAGTTCAAAGCAGACAGTTTTTATGAGAAGGTAAAAAAATAAATAAACAAAAACTGCCGATTCGTTGAAAAACAAAAACTGTGTAATTGTGTGTAGCAATGTACAGCGTGGTTACCATAGTTACCATTTTTAGTATTTTAGTGCATAGTGTTTATTGGCAACGTGCAGTGCAGTGTACATACATTTGTTTCAACCAAAATCGGCCATAAAAATTGAGACAGTAACGCATAAAACCACCTTTTGAGTAATACATAGTTTTTAGATCAAATAACACACCATTTTTTATTAGTTTTTGAGCTAAAAAGTAATTTATAACGCAAAAACTTACCCGGGTCCCGCCAACACTTTGTTGTTTCGAAGCCATTTTGAATTTGACATGTGTTGTTCAGTGTTGCAACAACGAAAATATTTTTCTACTAATTCTAAATTATTTAGTAATATTTTTAATAAAAACAAAACAAAAAAATATTATTATTTAACCAGTAATTTTTTTTTTAAATGTATGTACAGTCTAATGTACCTTACCAAGTTAAGGGTTAAGGTCATCAACAACCACTGCTGGACATAAGCCTCTCCTTAGCAAGGAGGTTTTGGCCTACTACGCTGGCCAGACGGAAATAGGATTTGTTTCAAGTTTTCCTTCTCTTTGTAATGATGTTGTCTTGCATACTTTGTTCCCTTAGGCGCCTTTTACGACACCCACGGGATGAATAGGGAAGGTAACGCTATGTATTCTTAATCCGTCACCACACGGACGTGTGTGTGTATTTAGTAGTATATAGGTATGTTTACCAGCAGCCTACTTACCATAGTACAGGCTCTGTCGAGTTTGGGATCAAACGGCCGTGTGTGATATGTATCTCATTTTAATTATTTAATAATTACCGCACAAATAACAACTCTAACCTTTGCATTTTATCGGCATGTTTCGCATGGAAAGCTCGTGTTGCCAAGAGGGTTCGCTGCACGGCATTGTGATAGGACAAGGAAGTGATAGATAACAATTATATGCCCTTCCGTTGATCATTTTTGTCTCTGAAACAATAATATTACAATATCATAAAATAATCCGTTTACTGGCGGACTAGTAATCCGGAGTTTCACCATTCCCTTTCATCCCGTGGGAGCTGTAAGAGTCAACCAAGACAATATCACTGCAAAGAGACGGCAAACTTGATAAAAATCCAATACTAACCCGTCTGACCAGCGCGGTATAGTAGGCGAAAATAATCTTCCTGAGACATATAGAAACTGAGACAAAAAATACCAAAAAACAATCTTTGAAGTGATTTGTTTAATTATCATAACCCTCCAACAGTTCAGTGCTGGACATAGACCTCTCCTTAGCCAGGAAGATTTAGCTTACTATGTTAGCGGTTTGTTTATCATGTCAAAATGAGAAAGTCGCAAATGAGCTCCATTTAATATAAGTACCTGGAAAGCGAGCTTTGTTCGGTATTATTGCGCGATAGTCGTTTCGTAATTTACCAAGTTCTTTTGTTTCCATTCCTAATTTTGTCACATAGGTAAGTGTCAAAACGAGCCGATTAGACGAACATTTCGTTGCTTGAAAACACGGATAAAACAACGTTTTCTAAAAATGAAACCTAGCTAGATCGACTTATCGCCCCCGAAACCCCCTGCATACTAAATTTCACGAAAATCGTTTTAGCCGTTTCCGAGATTTTGTTTATAAATATATATACAAGAATTGCTCGTTTAAAGGTATTAGATAAAGAAATATAACTCACCAAATAATAAAATAATTATTATTACATTTAAAATCACCATTTTCGTTATTAATATTCACATAACCTATTAAATACTTAGTCTGGCCATAAATACTGTTACACTTAATTATAAAAAAATATTACATTTGAATTTCGAATCTGTCATTTTTATACGATTGTTCATTGTGTTTTCTCATTTTGGCGCCAATACATTGTAAAATATTTTGCGATATTAAAATGGTGTGGGGTGATAAAGAGAACCGAATCGCTGTGATAGCATTACACAAAGTAGGTATGGAGCCAAATGCAATTTTTAAAACTCTCCATACACTTGGTATTAGTAAAATGTTTGTGTACCGGGCTATTAATAGGTACAATGAGACCTCCTCTGTTTGTGACAGAAAAAGATCTGGCCGTCCACGTAGTGTTCGTACGAAAAAGGTGGTCAAAGCAGTAAGGGAAAGAATTCGAAGAAATCCTGTCCGAAAGCAAAAGATTTTATCTCGGGAAATGAAGATAGCACCTAGAACCATGTCGCGTATTTTAAAAGATGACTTAGGACTTGCAGCCTATAAGAGACGCACTGGCCATTTCTTAACTGATAATTTAAAGAAGAATAGGGTGGTAAAATCGAAACAACTACTGAAGCGGTACGCAAAGGGAGGTCACAGAAAAATTTTGTTTACGGATGAGAAAATTTTTACAATTGAGCAACATTTTAACAAACAAAATGACCGTATTTATGCTCAAAGCTCTAAGGAAGCTTCCCAATTAGTCGACAGAGTGCAACGTGGACATTATCCGACTTCAGTGATGGTTTGGTGGGGTGTTAGCTATGAAGGAGTGACTGAGCCATATTTTTGTGAAAAAGGTATCAAAACATCGGCACAAGTGTATCAAGATACCATTCTTGAGAAGGTAGTTAAGCCCCTTAACATCACCATGTTCAATAACCAAGTATGGTCCTTCCAGCAAGACTCGGCGCCGGGTCATAAAGCTCGGTCCACGCAGTCTTGGTTGGAATCGAACGTTTCGGACTTCATCAGAGCTGAAGACTGGCCGTCGTCTAGTCCCGATCTTAATCCGCTGGATTATGATTTGTGGTCAGTTTTAGAGAGTACAGCTTGCTCTAAACGCCATGATAATTTGGAGTCCCTAAAACAATCTATACGATTGGCAGTGAAGAATTTTCCCATGGAAAGAGTGCGTGCTTCTATTGATAACTGGCCTCATCGTTTAAAGGACTGTATTGCAGCCAATGGAGACCACTTCGAATAAGCTTTTTATATTTTTAATTGTTTTATATTTATGTATTAAACTGACACACTGTAAAAGTAATAAATGTTATTTGCAGTTAACAATTTTCTTTTTTCTTTATTACAATATTTATGGCAAGACTAGGTATAATATATAATTATTAATTTCTTAACATAAATTATAATTATTATTGAATGACCGAGTCTAAATGCAATTTATAATCAAATGCAATGTTAATATTATTTTAATGTTTTAAAATAATGCTTTGATTATAAATTAATAATAGTTACGGATTATGGGAATTAAATGTCAACTTTAAGTTATATTTATTTTTATGGTATGTCCGTAAACGGACAGGTGACATGCTTGTTCGTTTTGTCCGTTGTCAATTTTTGCCGTGTTTTGTCAGTTTTGCCGTGTCTGTTCTCCATCGACACTGGTCTTTCCAACACAAGTACATTGTCACCCTTTGAATGTCTTTCCAGAATTAAGAAGAGGTGGATAAGAAAGTCCGTGTGGTGACGGATTAAGAATACAAAGTGTCACCACTTCTGTTCATCCCGTGGGCGTCGTAGGAACCGACTAAGAGACCAAGTTACGCAGGATAACTGTGTTGCAATGAGAATAAAAACTTGATAGAAACTCTATACCATTCCATCCTGCCAGCGTGGTATAGTAGGTCAAAACTTCCTTTCTAAGGAGAGGCCTGTGTCCAGACTCGGACTGTCAAAAGCTGTTGATGTGAATAAGATCTTGGACATCTCAATCTCAAACCAAATCAAGCTATCGTCGTCCACTGTTGAACGAAGGTTTCTCCATAGGAGTGCCAAACCTCACTCGCTCGGTAAAAACAAATAAAAAAATCTCTGATTATAACGATTGTCCAGAAATGATTTGATTAAGTGCAAAATTATAAGTACAGCCTGCGTCTCTCTCTCAATATCATAAGGTCTCGGGTTTGATACCTGATCTAATGATTGTATGATCTTCAATTATTTGTTTCGACGTTTGGGTGTTTTCTATGGAAATATCATCATCGACAGTCTTTAACAGTCCACTGCTGGACATAGACCTCTCCTTAGCAAGGAGAGTGGAAGTATAATATTCTATCAGTCAATCTAGCTGTCATAGTAAAAACTCTGCTTAGTTTGAAACTAGATGGCGTTGTGTGTCAAATGTCCGAAGTATTTATTTACTCATTATTTATTTATATAAAAAAATAATTTATTATTACGAAATTATCGTTGACTTCAATGCGTCTGTAAATTATAATAATTAGTATTTTTCACATTCATTAATTTGCCACATTAATGAATAGATTCAAAACGGAAATGTATCGGGTGGGCCACGAATTAGTAAGCATTTGAAAAAATTGAATAAAAAAAATCATTTGAAATATTATAATTATTGTTTATTTATAAGAAAGCTAGTAAAAATTACATCGTCTAAGTAAATGACCACCGTTTCGACGTTAGCACTCGTCTAGAATGTGAGTGTATCCTAAATGAACAGACATAGAGTATTGGGATCCTCGGTGTCGATATCTCCAGTGACGTCCAATTTCGGACTCATTTGGAGGGAAAGGTGAGGCTGGCATCAAAAAAGCTTGGTGTTCTGAATAGAGCGAAGCGATATTTCACACCGGCACAAAGACTACTACTGTACAAAGCACAAGTTCGGCCTCACATGGAGTATTGCTGTCATATCTGGGCGGGAGCACTGAAGTACCAGCTTGAGCCTTTCGATTCAGTCCAGAGACGTGCTGTGAGAATAGTCGACGATCCTGATCTCACGGACGGTATCGAGCCACTAAGTCTTAGGAGAGACTTTGCCTCCCTGTGTGTGCTCTACCGTCTCTACAATGGGTTGTGTTCTGAAGAATTGTTTGATATGATGCCCACAGCCACATTCCACCATCGCACCGCTCGCCATCGTCAGAGAGCTCATCCACATACATTGGAACCTAAATGGTCGCGCACAGTGCGGTTTCAGAGAAATTTTCTCCCGCGAACAATCCCGTTATGGAATGAGCTCCCTGCCACGGTTTTCCCTGGGAACTACAGCATGGGGTTCTTCAAGAAGGGGGTTAATAGGTTTTTGAAGGGTCGGCAACGCGCATGTGATGCCCCTGGTGTCGCAGGCGTCCATAGGCTGCGGTAGCCGCTTACCATCAGGCGGGCCGTAGGCTTGTTTGCCACCGTCGTGGTATAAAAAAAAAAAAAAAAAAACATTGACCTCTTAAAATTTTGTTATGCTATATATACAGATGCATGAGTTACTTCGCTTCTTGTTATGCTTTTCCGTCCTCCATCATATTTTGTTTTAAGACAGTTCCCGTCCTCAAAATACAGGATGGGCCAAAAATTCGTTAATATTTGAAAAAATCTTATAAAAAGACCATTTGATACATAATAAAAATTGTTTTTAAACAAGAAAGCTAATTAGTGGGCTTTTATTTTTTAAAAATTACATCGTCTAAATGACCACCGTGTCGACGTTTGCACTCTTCTAAGCGAGCACCGAAATTTTCGAATACTCGTAGCCAAAGAGACCGCGAGATCGCCGACATCTCTTCGTTCATTTTGTCTTTTAGTTGACGTAGTGTATTTAGTATATTGATGGAGACACGATTCTTCAAATAATCCCATCCAAAAAAGTCTGCTGGGGATAGATCTAGACTTCTGGTCATGGAATGTAGCCTCGTCTGGAAATCAGCTTTTCCGGAAATATGTCTTTGAATAGCGGCAAGGAGTCATTGAACGTGTGACAAGTGTCCATCTTGTTGAAACCATGTGTTACGATTGTAACCAGTAAATTCCAGTAGCATTGGTCGCAAGAACTTCCGTAACATGTTTGCACGAGATGTTAGATTCAAAAGTTTATTAGAAATTTTACTTCAAATAACAATTTGTGGATCACAAAAAGTGTTGTACCATGTGGGGTTTAAACCCACAAACCCACAAGCGCAGTAAAAAGCGTAGTGGCGACCGCTTAAACGGCTATCTGTGCAATTTAATCAGTCACCTTACCGCTTCCTTTGACGGACATTTTGTGTGACCAGATTAATTGCCACCACAAATAATAATTTAATAAACACTATCCGTTGTTCTATGTCTGGTTGTAATGCAAGTTCTTAAATGATCTGATGTTTTTTTTTAAATATTTTCACTAATTTACTTACCAATCAAAATTCTACAATACTTTTTAGGAGATGTGAAGAAAATCTTCAAATTATTTTTGATCTCACTCAAATGAAATCAAATTCACTAGGTTGGCATACTGCATTGTCAACATTCGTAAAGAGTATGGTGATTGAAACTCTTGGATTCTATTCATGTTTACTATCAATCAGAGTAGAGTCACTTTGGTAGAACCATCCCTCTCGTTCTTTATTCCCGAAAGGTTGACAGATACTAATAGTATACTAAGTTTATCCTCTCAAAGAAAAAAAATACGTGTGGCACTCGGGGACTGCCACAGTAAAGCTATTGCATAGAATTATTTATCAACCTATGCAATTATAATATTTTGGAGCAGCTCGTCTCGATCCGTGCGAGCTCCGTACAGTCAACACGCATACGTCTAGTCACACGCACACGAACACCGTGCCGAAGTCTGCCGAACTGAAACGACGTTAGACGATGCACGGCTTTCAACGGCGCACCACTGTGCTGGTCGGAGTGGTGGATGTTGGGTTTACTTTCGTTAGGAAATTTCTTGATTCAGTCGCCGCGCTCCAAGACCGCGATAAAAGCTATGTAATAGCTTTAAAAATAAAGACAGAATAAAAATGCATCCAAACTGAAAACCTCCTTGGTTTCTGGAGAGTCAGTTTTAAATTATGTATATAAATAAAATATATGTAATAACTCTAATATTATTCCTATATCGCGATTTGACCTTAAACTGAGAGATAGAAATCTCGTTTTAAAACGTGACTCTGTAAAAAAGTTTATTCGTTCAGGAATCGAAACACATTATTACTCTTAACGAACCACTAAACAGACCCGTATTGGTTTAACAGTTAAAACTAATATATAACAAACTAGAGTAACTGACATCGCACGGAGAATCAGTATGCTGAAGTGGAAGTGGGCCGGTCATGTCTCCAGACGAACCGATGGTCGCTGGAACCGAAGTGTACTAGAGTGAATATCACGATTCGGTAAACGTGGTGTAGGACGCCGTGCGGCGCGATGGACCGACGAGTTGAAGAAGGTGACTGGCAGCGGATGGATGTGAATTGTCCAAGACCAAGATCTGGTCTGCATTCTATGCAGCAAAGAAGATATTATTTTACGTCGTACGGCGCTACTGGACTGCCTCGGTGGCGCACTTGTAGCATATGCGACTGCCGTGCTTGAAGTCTCGGGTTCGATTCCCGGGTCGGGCCAAATGTTTGCATGATCTGTAAATGTTCGTTTCGGAGTTTGGATGCTTTCTATGTTTTTGTTTTTTTTTTAAAGAAAACGCCCGCACTAGCAATAAATCCTGTGTCGCGGGGGACTTTACAAACATACAAGAAACGGACACAAAGAACACTCAGACTCAGAACCACAATTTATGGATCACACAAAGTATTGTCCCATGTGGGATTTGAACCCACAATACTCAGCGCAGTAGAGAGCGGCGTGACGACCGCTTAAACCACTAGGCCAACCGTGCAGTTTCTATGTATAATATGTACGTATTACGAAAAAAAAGTATAAATGTATGTATATCAGGTGTATAGTAACACAATACAAGCTCTACTTAGTTTGAAACTAGATGGCGTTCTGTGTCACGTGTCAGAAAAAAAAGCAGCCAGCATGGATGTTACTTTTTTTTTTTTTTATACTACGACGGTGGCAAACAAGCATACGGCCCGCCTGATGGTAAGCGGTTACCGCAGCTTATGAACGCCTGCGGCACCAGGGGCATCACGTGCGCGTTGCCGACTCTTTAAAAACCTATTTACCCCCTTACTGAACTCCTACATCTATTCACGTATAAACTAAAAAGCTTTGGTGAGATTAGTCCACCATATCTAAATCCTTATTCCAGATAATATGCGTCAGACACCTTCCATCTTGGTTACTAAAATAGATATCAGGCTTGATTTACATCGTAGATAAATAGTTGTGGGATGTGCATGTTCTTTATTCTTTTCTTTTTTTGAAGTGAAACTTCTTTATCGGGGTTGGAAAAAAATTTAGTGTAACATTTTTTCGTTACGCGTCACATTTTTTCGTTACGCGCCATCTTTTTCTTATCCCTACCACGCGTGATTCGAAGTATACTTTCTCCAGAGGAGTAGGGAATAAATGTCTCCAATGTATTTTGCGGCCCGTTTTGAGTAGTTACATTTTTGAAATCCAGGTGGCGATTGCATCGACTTCGGACAGGTTTAATTTTTTTTTTGAAAAATAACGTCATAAAGAAGTTTCATTTCTTACGAGTGTACGCTACTACACGCACACATTTTTTTAATAGGCTGCCAAAGTGTCTCTACTCTGCCTAATGAAAAGCATGAATAGAATCCAAAAGTTGTAGTCACCATACGCATTGCGAATGCAGACAATGCTGTACCCATACTATGGCGGCCTATTACGATTTTTTACACCTCACTTGGGGACGTAAAAGACATGACAGTCATCGTAGCATTGTATTGCATACATTTACCACGACAACTGTGACCCCTGCATCAATCGGCCTCCGGTCTCGCACTCACCAACGAAACACGACAGCACGGATGCTGTCGCTTTAGATTTAGACTACCAGTTCATTTATATCAGGGCAAAATACATATGTATTACGTCTATATAGAAACTTTTCGTGTGGTGACGGAGAATACAGAGGATCACCACCTTTATTCATCAAATTGGTGTCGTAAGAGCCGATTAATTGAGCAAATTACACAGAACTACAACAGTACAAAGTGAAGGAAAACTTGACAAAAG
The DNA here is from genome assembly GCA_949316085.1 of Hypercompe scribonia. Taxonomy (NCBI): domain Eukaryota; kingdom Metazoa; phylum Arthropoda; class Insecta; order Lepidoptera; family Erebidae; genus Hypercompe; species Hypercompe scribonia. The sequence continues at coordinate 10,760,104 of OX438995.1, forward strand.
ACGTATGATTTTTAGTTTATTAACCGTAGGTCAAAATAAATGCAAAAATTCTGTATTTAATGAATTATTTATTTTCTTCAAATGATAACCGATCCTTATCGAAAACCCCCTCCACTAATATTATAGGCAAATGTAGGAGGTTAGTCAAGAACTTGCTCGCATCTATTTCTTCTTTCTTCTTCTTCATTCGAAAGACAGTTGGTTTACAGTATGAATCCTGCCATGGTTCATAGAGAGGTCGACCGCATCGCTGACGGGATGGCTTACTGTATGGCTTAGAATATGGCTTGGTGTATAGCTCACAGCATGGTTCGTTTAGTGGAGCTGGATAACTTGGAGTTTGTTTCGGTTGGTATTCTGTTGAAATAATTTAAGTAAACAAACACTGCCAAAAGACACTTAAAAAGTAGTACACTAATAAACCCGAGGTGATATTAGCAGATTCCCACCAAGAACTTAGGGTCTCAAGTCAATCTCACCTGCAAGCCGTGCACATGCTGGTCAACGGACGAAGGTCTGACAAACAAAACACTCGCTCGCCACCTATTACATGGGCCCAAAACATTGACAAAAAGCGGGCGTTTAATACACCTCTTCCTACCCCTTAGGGGAAACAGGCGTGATTTTATATATGTATGCTATGTATGCTAATAAATTCTTGTTTAAAAAAAAGTTAAAACGAGTTGTACTAACATAAAACACAAAAAAAATAAAAATAATTACAAATCTAATTAAAAAACTAAAATAAGTGCAACCCTCAATAAAATAAGTAATATTATAATATTATAAGTTACCCTCCAGTCTGTTGCAATAACTTGAAGTTCAATTTATTATTCACTCTTCGAATCCTACAATCCAGATCCAGCCTGATGGAAAGCATGAGTAGAATCTAAGAGTAGTGGTCGCTGTTCTCATTGTGAATACAGACAATGCAATATGGTGACTCACATTATAGTGGCCTAGTGAGATGCTTGATCACGTCCCGCCTTAAGGACCCGCGATCATAGTGGGAGGAAAGTATGACCGCTGGTAATGAGTTCCAGGTTTGGTCTGATTGTCACAGCACGGAAGAGCTGAACCGCTTAGTTCGAGAGCGTATGTCTACAGTTCTAAAACAGTGATTTCCAAGGCCATTACGCGTTCTCGAGTAGAGGTAGGGAGAAGGTGGGACCAGTTGGAAGAACTACACACTTCCAACTTTCTGAATTTTACGGGTCCATGGACGTTGGTAGACACTTGCTATGGTACCTGCTTGACATTTGCGCCTTAATAATTTATTAATATTTGATTAATTGGATTAATTTACCTTTCTGTACTTTCTTCGCCTGGGAAGGTACATTCAGATTTGCTGAGGCTTTCTTCGTATCTGTCAAAAAAAAAATTAGTAACCGCATATCATGCAAGGGTATATGAGTAGGGTTAGACACTTACCACCAAGTGACCACCAGCAGTTCGTGTTGCTATGTATGTATACAAACAGTAATCAATTTTGCAATTGTTTGTCCTAGATGAGAATAAACCCACGAACACTAGACCAACAGGCAAGTGGTATAATATATTCCATTTTAATTCCTAAAACGTCCCATTATAGGCTAAAGTAATAAAATAAATGGTGTTTAATATGCCTTTGCTTACCCCGCCTGTGATAAAGGTATGAGTGTACGTATGACCTCATCCGTATGGTGACGAATCAAGACTACAGAGCATCACCATCCCTGATCATCCCGTGGGTGTCGTAAGAGGCGACTAAGGAAGCAAATATGTAGAACTACAGCACTACACTACTTGATACAAATCCTATACCATATACTAGCTGCCTAGCGTGGTATAGTATGAGGCGCGCTTCCACATTCAGCGCAAAAAAAAACATATTACAGCGCCATCTAGCGAAAACACATCGAACTACGCAGTATAATGAACTACGGAGCAACTACTAATCCTGTATCGCAAATAGAGATTCTCGCGGCGATTAGCATATGTACAACATCCCAACATCAACTGTTGGGTTGTTGCCCGCCAGGCATGATTACCTCGCATCCCTCCACATGTCGGCCAAAACCTCCTTTCTAAAGAGAGGCCTATGACCAGCAGTGGACTAAGGCTGTTATTAATTTATGTATAGAAAGATTGAATACTAGATGACTGTAAACTGACCAGAATAATGTACAGCCATGGTGTGGCTAGTGGCATCGTAGTCCCACCCTGTCCCACTTGGGTCCACTTCTTGGTAAGGCACAGTTGAATAATATTCAACTGCTTTTCCATTAATTACTAAGGGCCCTGTAACAATAATGATAACAAATACACGTACACATACACGTAACAAATACACATGCCATGATAACACTTTGTGTGGTCCACAAGTTGTTGTTCTAAGTCTGGGTGTTCTCTGTGTCCGTTTCTTGTATGTTTGTAAAGTCCCCTGCGACACAGGATTTATTCCTAGTGAGGGTGTGGTCTTTAAAAAAAAACTAAGAAAAAAAATTGTCCTGTATGGGAATTGAACCCTTGTCATTCGGCTTAGCAGTCAGGGTCACAATAGACCAACATGCAACTCTGGCTTTCGGGTTGTAGGTATCCATGGGTGGCGGTAGGCACTCACCATTAGCTAAACTGTCGGATCATTTATCCCCCTGTACGTACTATAAAAATATAAAACACTTACCAAAGAAATATAAAATAATAATGGTATTTAATACTATCATTGTTGTGTACTCTTTTCTATAACCTTATACAAAATAATTTATAATTGCAATATAAATTAATTTATATTCACTGACCACCCGAGCTGAAATAAATTTTATAAACAGATTAATTTCATTTTTATTTTAAACAAATTAATGTATAAAATAATGCTTTGATATTAATATAATAATAGTTACGCTACAATGCGAATTAAAAATCAACTTTTAATGTTTATACTTTTTTTTATCGGTTTTTATAAAATTATAGAGCAATATATATGCACTTGCCTACGGTATCACTCGCGTGATAATTTCTTATTTTGTCTTTATAACTTTATAGATGACGAACTGTCATACTACTGTCAATTTCTCATTTTACTCCCTATGGAGGGCAATTGTGCAAAGTACACAAGACAACAAAAAGAAGGAAAACTCGAAACAAACCCTTTCTTTTTTTTTTAACGTGTGTAAACCCCCCTCGGGCCGTCACCCCACCGGGGTTTACGGCAAGGTGGTGTGTCGGAATCGAACCGACTAAAACCACACGGTGTGCCACTCTGCGCCTGACATAGGAGGGATCCGGGTGCAGCTGTTATTACGACATCCAGAAGGAAACAAGCCAACCAACCCGTCTGGCCAGTGTGGCCAAAACCTCCTTGCTAAGGAGAGGCCTATGTCCAGCAGTGGATTGTAAAGATGGAGGGCAATTGCCAAAAATTCTTTCTTAATGGGTGCTTACGATATAAAAAAGTTTGTAACCCCAACAGTTTAAGCTTAATAAGACAATCAGTCAGGTCCAATTATTTTGTAGACATAGATCACGTAACGCTGTCGGTCCCCTGGCAGTGTCAGATAACCGTCACATAGAATTATGAGAGTGAGGGAACAGAGAGTGCACCTATGTTAGCACCCACTTGTGCACTATAACATTTGCTGCATAGTTGTTCTCCGTTGAGATTGACCGCAGACATCATCATCATTTATAATTTTTATAATACATATATACATACAAACTCAACTCTCACATACGATCGTCAGATTACAAATAATTATTTCGAACATTTAAAACCAACATCGTCTAGTTTCAAACTAAGCAGAGCTTTAGCTATGATAACTAGACTGACTGATAGATTACATATATATAAGGTGGTTAAATTGTAAGGGCCAATGTTGATTGTGAAGCACACCTAAACGTCATGTTTTTTTCTGCTTTTCATTTGACATTTCTCAATTTCAGACTAACTCAATTTGAACCATGCAAAGATACACAATCGAGCAACGTGTTAAAGTTATTCAGGCTTATTATGAAAATGGGCGTTCAAATCAAAATGCATATCGTGCACTTCGTGATTTTTTCGCTCAATTTAATCGTCCAAATGTGCGTACAATCGGAAAAATCGTGCAAAAATTTGAGCAAACCGGGTCTGTAGGAGATGTGAAAACACTAGTGCATGCTCGTACAGCTCGTACTGCAGAAAATATTACTGCTGTTCGCGATGTGGCTGAAGAGCCGTCCACCTCAACTCGTGTTTCGTTGGCGAGTGCGAGACCGGAGGCCCATTGATGCAGGGGTGACAGTTATCGTGATAACTATGTGAGGCTTACACTGCCACGATGACTGTCATGCCTTTTACGTCCCCAAGCGTGGCGTAAAAAAGCATCTCACTAGGGCGTCACAGTATGGGGCACCACACTGCATTGTCTGCATTTGCAATGAGTATGGTGACCATAACTCTTTGGATTCTATTCATGCTTTCCATCAGGCAATGTAGAGTCACTTTGGCAGGCTCTTCATCTAAGAAAAAAAGTTGCTTCTTTGCTGACAAACGTACAGGACAATGGTTTGGGCTGTAATAATCTCATATTACAGGCCAAACTACCCTTCTCTCCGTTTGATGATGGATTAAGAATACAGAGTCTCACCACCCCTATTCATTCTAAAAGTGTCGTAAGAGCAGACTTAGGGATTAAAATATACAGGACAGCATCACTGTAAAGAGAAGGAAACGTTGAAACTGATCCTTTAGTAATCCATCTAGCCAGCATGGTATAGTCGGCCAAAACCTCCTTTCTATGGAAGTACTTATGTCCAGCAGTGGACTGTTAAAGGCTGCTGTATGACGATCCATCTAGAAGTTGGAACTTCTTATCATCACGTGATCCATTTGTTCTTTTATACCATGAAAGTCTTAAACAGTATCTCATTTTCATTAATGCCAACATCTGGGTCGACTAGTTCGACCAGTTTTATCTGAATATTAGTTTTACTGTGGAGCGGCTGGCTTCGGACCTGCGCAACCCTGAAGGTGAACTGGACTCAAAGGTTGAAAGCACTGACTATTCTATAATGATTGCCTTCGATATTCATGGCAACCAGAACTGATATTTTAACGTGCTCTCTGAGGAACCGGTGTGAAACAGCGACAATTTCCAAACACAGGGTTGGCCTCTTGAACGGCAGTTGCGTACGCTTACCTTTAAACCGACCAGGCAATTTTTTAGAAAGTAAAAAAGGAAATAAAAACACAGCTTTGTATGGTATATTTATATTATCTCATTTATCATCTTCTAGAATCACCTTGGGCGACAATAGAGGGATCCTTGGAGTCAGGTTGTATTTGAGGAGCATTTCGTGACGATCTGTATTGAAACCAATCCCGAGACTAGGATGCAGCATCACAGGTAGCAGTAGAAATCCTGAAGAAATATCTTATATTATTTCGGATACACACATACCTCACGCACTGCTGTTTGATCTCGAACTAGACAGCTTGTAATATGGTAACCAGACTGCTGATAAGCATGCTTATATCCTACTAAGTATGTGCACATCACATCACATCATCAGCCTTTAACTCATTGACGCCGGGCCGCAAAATGCCGTTAATCACTTATGTCGACGGGCAATTTCGTTAACGCGCAAGCTGTACTTGACACGGGACTCCTTAGTTTATAACAGCTCTTGGTGTTGGTGCTCATATTGTTTGACGCACCTCACTCGGGCGTGAATTCACGCCCGCCGGTCGCAACGGAATTTTTGTTGTGCGTGAATTCACGCCCGCCGACCTCAAGGGGTTAATAGGCCTCTCATTAGAATGAAGGTTTTAGCCTACTACACCACTTTAGCCAGAAGCGGATTTGTAACAAATTTTCCTTCTTTTAACACTGCTGGGGTCCTGCGTAGCGTGATATTGAGTGAAAGCATCTGCTGCGCTTGAAGTTTCGGGTTTGATTCCCTGGTCAGACCAAATGTTTGTATGATCTGTAAACATTTGTTTTGAAGGTTGGATGTTGCGTGTGATTTACAAAAAAAGGTATATAAGTATTGTATCAGTCAGCCTAGTTAACATAGCACAAGCTCTGCTTAGTTTGAAACTAGATGGCGTTGTGTATCAATAGGCTAGATGACACTTTAGTCAAATTAGTTACTTTTTATCATCTGTCAAAACGACAATTTTGTATGAAAAATGTACTAAATATAAAATTGTGACGTCACTGTTTTAGACTATTCAATTGAACAATATTATTCACTGTATATTTGATTGAAATTCGTAATAATAAAAAAAAGCTATGTTAATTGTGTTTGCCGAGATGTTTCGCGATATTAGTTCTAATGAAGTAGACATTAGTATTTATTTACGATACAGTCATCTACCAATTGTGTGAAATATTTATTTATTTATTTATAGTAGGCCAAAATGATATTTCTAAGTGGAGATCTATGTCCAGCAGTAGACTGTTAGAGACTGTTCATAAATGAACGAAAAAGACTTACCAAATATCATAAATATTAAAATTATTTCAACTATTTTCATGTCTATTCGGAAAGAGCGACGCAATTAATATCCTACTAATTTTATAAGTACATATAAATTACATATTTAATAAATTCATTGTAAAAAGAACTCTATCCCGTTGACATAAGATTCGTATTCCAATACCGGTTGACGATAGACGATAATAGTATGCATAAATGACTATTAGGTATTTTATTGTTTAATAGTTTATATTTAAAAATCAAAACATTACGACGTTTTTGATGTGGATATAATCGCGCTATTAAATGTTTGAAGGGTCGACAGAGTTATGTTGTTAGTAATGGGGTTAACGATCCTGAATGTTAAGCCAAAGTTTGTGGGTTCGATTCCCATCTAGAACAAATATATTATTTTATATCATATCTATCATATATATGTATATATATTTCATATTCAGACAATAAGAATTTGTTAAGTTTTCAAGAATTTGTGTGCGTGCGACTAGACGTATGCGTGTAGACTGTACGAAGCTCGCACGGATCGAGACGAGCTGCTCCGAAGTATTATAATTGCAGAAGTTGTTCTTTTTTTATAGAAACCTACCAAAGTGACTCTTTTCTGCCCGATGGAAAGCATGAATAGCATCCAAGAGCGGTGGTCACCGTACTCACTGCGAACGAAGACAGTGCAGTATGGCGACCCACGCTATGGCGGCCTAGTGAGATGCTTTTTCACGCCCCGCGTAAAGGACCCAGAATCGTAGTGGGAGGGAAACACGTGCGCTGGTAATGAATTCCAGGCTTTAACTGATTCGCACAGGAAAGAAGAGCCGAACTGTTTAGTTCGGGAGTGTAAGTCTACCATTCTGAAACGGCGACTTCCAAGGCCAGCACGACTTGTCCTGTAGGGGAACGGAGAGTTGATAAAAATGCTATGCAATAGCTTTACCACGGCAGTCCCCGAGTGCCACACGTATTTTTTTGTCTTAAATTATTAAAGTATAGAAATTTCTGAATATATAATACATACAAAATTATTTATTTATTTATTTATTTACACTTTCTGCAAATAACTTACAATGCATAAGGCGGACTTAATGCCGTAGGCATTTTCTTCCAGTCGACCTTTGGGTAATGCAGAGATGCGTGTAGCAGGTGTAACATCAGAGCTAGTGGTGTAGATTTTTTAATTTGCGAATAAATAATTAATATAATATAATATAAATATAATAAATAATTTGTATTTTGTAATACATAATGATATATATATGATATGATATATATATTTATATAAATAAAAGGAAACGCATATCTACATACATATACATAAATATTCGTACAATGATGAATAGGCCAGCAATTATTCTGATGACTCCGTCAACAAGTCTCCGTAAAGCTTGCGTACTCTAACCTTAAAGGTTAATGGGTTAACACACCTTCTTATCTCTAAGGGGAGGGCGTTCCAGAGATTTACAGCTTGGACAGTAAAGGAAGAATGGACAATATGGGAATTATGTGATGGGCAGAGAAGGAGGAGATTATCGGAGGACCGAAGATTTCTGTCATGATTAGAGCAGAGATATTGTATATGAGTGGTTAGGTAAGTGGGTGGGTTAGGAGAGTGGATGAGGGAGTGTAACATAGTCAACGCTCGCAAGCGGCGGCGCTGTCTAATAGGTAACCATGACAGTTGCCTCCGATAAGTGGATACATGATCATACTTACGTAGGTTGAATATGAACCGAATGCAATTGTTGAGAAGTCGGTCTAATTTGTTGAGCAGATCTGCATTCAGGTCGAGGTAACACACATCACCATAGTCGATGATTGGCAAAATTAAGGCATGCACTAGCATAATCTTAATCTTTATGGGGAGAAAGTTTTTTAGTCTATAAAGGCCACGTAAAATATTCGTGACCTTTTGACTAACATTGGTTACCTGAACATGCCAATTCAGAGTTCTGTCTATATGTAAGCCGAGGTCCTTAACCGATAGATTGATGGGCAATACTGTACCGTCATATATGATACCAGTGACGGCGTCAGGATCAATTCTACCCGTCATTCTGGGACTCCCTAAGAAGATTGCTTGACATTTACTCGGATTCACGTTTAAACCGAAACTGCTGGACCAGTTTTTTATGGTGTCTAGGTCGTGGTTAATGTTGATTATAGCTTCGTTTAAGTTTTCAACTCTCGCATGTGAGTAGATCTGCAGGTCGTCTGCATACAGATGATACGAACACCGAAGTTGGTGAGTTATGAAGTCGATAAATAACGAAAAGAGAAGAGGGGAAAGAATACCGCCTTGTGGTACACCAGAGTCTAGTTCGGCCCACAGTGATGACGAATTATCGGTTCGGAGAGACTGCTGGCGTCCACGAAGATAGGATGAAAACCATTCCAGTGCATCATCGGAAATCATGAAGTAGGCAAGTATTGCGAGTAAAATCTCATGGTTCACAGCATTGAAGGCGTTTGAGAAGTCAATTAAAGCTAGCACAGTTATTTTGCCTTCCTCCATTGCTGCCTTAATATCAAGTGTTACCTTGAGCAAAGCTGTCCCTGTACTATGTCCGGGTCGGAATCCCGATTGATACTTATTGAGTAAGTTGTTTTGATGAATGAAGTGAGACAGTTGCTTATGTACACAGGCTTCCAGTATCTTGGACAGGAAAGGAAGAATGGATATTGGACGGAAATGAGAAGGGAGGGAGGGGTTAGGTACTTTAGCCAGTGGACGTACATAAGCCTTGCGCCATAAGGAGGGAAAGGCGTTGGAATCAAGGGAATAGTTAATTATGTGGGTGATGGCGGGTAAGAGTTGGTCCAGGATAGTGGTCACCATAAAACGGCTAATGTTGTCATTACCGGTGGCTTTGGATTTGATAGAGATAAGAAACCGCCGGACATCCTCTGATGCAACTGGAGAAAAGTCAAAGGAGTTTATAGTAGGTCTAGGCAGGCGGGCCACGGATTGGATAGTTTGGATTTTGCTTTGATGATCCAAGGTAATAGAAGTGGTGAAATGACGATTGATATCATCTAAAGCAACGCCCATTGGAAGATCCACGTGGCGCTTGCTACCGATGCCAAGAGTCCTCAAGAACTTCCAGATGTCGGCAGAAGAAGATGTAGAAATGTTATCGAGAATATAACGGCGTTTGGCATTACGTATCATCTGATTGCACTTGTTTCTAGCAGTTTTGTAGGCAAGCCAGGTATCATCACTTCTAGTTCTTTTAAAACGCCGAAAAGCTCGGTCCCGGCTCCCCATTGCGTTGCGTATGCTATCTGTCAACCAAGGTGCGGGAGGATATTTTAGTTTGATATTCCTCAATAGCGCATGAATATCGTATAGGCGTAATATGTTTTCGTTAAATATTTGAACTTTTTCGTCGATAGTGACAGCTCTCGTTAAGGGTTCCCAGTTTATGTGGGAAGCATCTTCTCGGAGTTTGTCCACATTCATACGTCCAAAACAGCGCCTGGACATCATTTTCGGTTTAGGCTTTGGCGTTTTAATCATGTACGAAAGATATACTAGATCATGATGTGAGAAACCAGGTGCTGGATGCTGGCCATGCGATGAAACTTTTTCAGGGGACGAAGTAATTATAAGATCAAGCAAGGTGTCTTCTCCATTTAGGTTGTGATGTGTGGCATGAAGCGGTAAGCTATGTAAGCATGTAGATTCGAGTAAGTCCAGCAGTTTACGGCAGCGGGGGGAACTGTGACACAGCAGATCAGTATTGAGATCGCCCATGATGACGTGATGTTCATACTCGGACCCCAAAGATTCTAAGACCGGTTCGAATACGGTGAAGTAATCAGTAGCCGGGGGACAATATACGACACCTAGAACAAGTTTGGTTCCTCCGACAGAAACCTCAAGGAAGAGATACTCAGCGGGTGAGTCAGGAGGTGATTTCAAAACAAGATTATAAGAAAAGTCAGGACGTAGATATATGGCAACACCACCGCCCCTTTTGTTTACCCTGTCGTTCCTGATGAGAACATAGCCTGGTAGGGAGTAAGAAGTGGAAAGAAGTTGGGGCTTGAGCCATGTCTCGGAAATCAATATGGCGTCCACGTTTGAACCATTGAAGGTTTCCCATAAGTCGCTATAGTGACTCGGTATGCTTTGAGCATTTATGTGGCAAACGTTAAACAAACGTGGACACTTTTGGTTAAAAATACTGCGCAATATATCCCCGAGGGTATCAGTTACCGAAGTAAAACTTTCATTAGCTGATGAATTTTCAGAGCCGCTGGCGGAGTAGTAGGGGTCAATATCAGTCATAATGCAGAATATAAATTAAAATAAATGTTAAAAAATAAATATAAGTAATATTATTGATAACGTATATTACGAGCAATCAAAGTTGTTAAATCAAATGAAGAAATTCAATACTCACGTCAATGCACCACCCGCCGGCTTACACTAGCATTTTTGGAGTATAATAGCAAGAAAATAATATTGAAAAAGTGAGAAAACATATAATATAACATTCGACAAAGTAGGTCAGTTTTAAAGTAAAAGTGAAAAGTAATAGTTTTAAAGACGTTGATGATCGATACGAGAATATGCGTGAATATGGAACGCATCGATTAAAGAACTGTAGTCTTAAACGTCAACTGACAAACATTGACACTTTAATTACCTAGTTTTGTTGTTGTTACTATAACATTGTAAAATAATGAAGGTAGAAAATAGTAATAGAAATTTACATAAAACGACCTTGAAAAATAGATTTAAGAAGCATTGAATACTATAGAAACCTGGAAGTTAGTTTTTCTTTGTAGTATTTTTGGTGATATTCGGCAAACTACTGGCACCCAATAGACTGCTGCCCTTCGCTGTACATGCATTTGGATGTTTCTGAATCAACGGTTCCAGTTCGGCCAAAGAGGTTATCTTAACCCGGCCCCCATCCGGCACCTTGACGACTATGACACCTTCTTGAGTCCAACAACCCCTGACACCAAAGTGGAGTCGAGCCCGGGCAAATGCAGACTGTCTGGTCCTGGTTAAATATTCCTTGACAGTGACGTTCGTGCCCTTGAGCTTAGTCTTCAGTTTCCAAACAGCAGATTTGAAGTCTAAGGTTGAAAACCTCACCAGTATAGGCCTCCTGTGATCCTTCTTAGGACTGCCAAGCCTGTGACAACTTTTGATGGACGACGCAGTATAGTGCAGATCCAGCCTACCACGAAGAAGACCGAGGACCGATTCAACACAATTCTCGCTGTCAACTTCGGGAACTCCGGTGAAGATGAGGGCTTTCCGTCGATGTCTGGTTTCAATAATGTCGACAGTCTTAGAGCACTCATCTATCTGTTTTCGTATCAAGCCCAGCATGCTGAACATAAGCTCACGGAAGGTTCTAAATTCTTCCGCAAGTCTACCAACAGTGTCTTTAGCTGGTGCATTGCACTGTATCTGTGCCTCAAGCTCACCCATTCGTTTTGTGAATACTTACTGTTACTTTAATACTTAGGTTACATAGTAATAATAATAAATAATAATATACATTTCAGATATCTGACACACAGCGCCATCTAGTTCCAAACTAAACAGAGCTTGTACTATAACTACTAGATATCTGATATAAATAAATAAGTTTTTTTTTTGTAAATGTACACATATTATACACAGAAACCACCCAAACTCCGAATCAAATATACGCAGATTATGCAAACATTTCGTTCGGTGACGCAGCGGTAGTGAATGCGACTGCTGTGTTCGAGGTCTCGGGTTCCATTCTAGAGCCGGACCAAATGTTTGTATGATCTGCAAATATTTGTTTTGAAGTTTGAGTGTTTTCTATGTATAACATGTATGTATTTACAAAGAAAAAGTAGATAAGTATTCTATCAGTCAGTCTAGTTATCATAGCACAAGCTCTGCTTAGTTTGAAACTAGATGACGTTGTGTGTCAAATGTCCAAGATATTTTTTTTTATTATTATTATTTTTGTTACTTTTTCACGTAAAAACTACTGAACGGATTTAAATGAAACTTTACAGCAATGTTACACATATGCTATTATTTACTGTGATAATCGACATACACACTGTCGGCGAAAAATTATAACTCTAATCAAATATTTCCTTTTACAGGTATGCTAATCATTAAAAATAATCGGTAAGTCTCTAAGAATTTATTATTGGGACAAACAAATCGACAGATCACGTCATGGCAAGTAATTACCGCTACCCATAAACATAGCTAATACTTCCTTTTCCTTACCTTTTTCCTAAACTAAGTGGGGTCGACTTTAAACCTACTACGATACGGTTGAACTTTGATTTTTACGTGGAGCGACTGCAATTAGATCTCCACAACCTAAGTGTCAGATGTCGTAGTTTTGTGGATTGACAGCTGTCAGACTTTTAAGCGCCAATCACCCATAACGATTGTCACGGATGTTCGTATGGGAACTGGGACGACGGCTTAGCGTACTCCCCGAGACTCTGAGGCATCTCAATTTATTAAAAATTGACTGCAGAATGACCGGGCTTACATCTAATTTTACAATGTATTATCCCCATTGTACGTGTGCTGACGGATTAAGAATACACAGTGTTACCACCCCTATTCATCCCGTTCAGAAAAATATCATTACAAAGAGAAGGAAAACTTGAAACAAACCTTATTCCAACCCGTCTGGCCAGCGTGGTATATTAGGTCAAAACCTCCTTACTAAGGACGGGCCGTCCTGAGTGGTTGTTAATGAACCTCCTTGGTTACGAACTTCATAATCCAATCTTAATGTTTATAAAGTGTGTTAATCAAATCCCAAAAGTTTTGGAAACATGTTTCAATTAAAACATTTGATGTTCAAATAATATTTTAGAAGATATCTGATACGGTTGGGTAGCTTAAGCGTGCAAGATGTACTAATAACATGGATTTAGCTTTTACTATATAATAGGAAGAGTTTTCCGTTTTCGGTACACACTGTCAGTAACGCAACATGGCACTCTTAGCTCTGGTATTCTCTGGTAAGTGATTTCTTTATTAATTGGTTTACTAGTAGTTATTAGACTAAAATACTTGTACAAAATAAATAGTGATTAGTCTTAATTTAGGTGCACACTTATGAAGGTTAGTCTAGTATATAATATAATGGGTCAGGCGCAGTGGCACACCGTGTGGTTTTAGTCGGTCCGATGCCGACACACCACCTACCGTATAACCCGGTGGGGTGACGGCCCGAGGGAGTTTCCACATGTTAAAAAAAAGTGTATAATATAATCTTTTTTTTTTAAATAGAAACCTAGCAAAGTGACGCTATTCTGCCTGATGGAAAGCATGAATAGAGTCCAAGAGCGGTGGTCGCCGTACTCACTGCGAATGCAGACAGTGCAGTATGGCGACCCACGCTATGGCGGCTTAGTGAGATACTTTTTCATGATATAAAAAAAGGACCATTTACAGAAGTTGTCCAAAAAACGAGGAAACAGAGTCTAATCTCTATGTAAAGTATCTATTCCTATGAGGGACTGTAATCTTTCTTATCTTTTTTTAAAAAGACAACGCCCGCATTAGGGAGACTTTACAAACATAAGAAACGGGCAAAAGAACACCCAGACTCAGAAAGAGAAAGTGTTGTTCCATGTGAGGTTTGAAGACACAACACTCACAGCAGTAGAGAGCGGTGTGGCGATTGCTTAAATCGCTAGGCCAACCGTGCAGTCTAAATCACAGTTAATAGACAGCAAGATTGTGGACTCAACTCTTAAGTCGTTGAAAAGCCGCGCTTGGTGTATCTGATTACTGTAGTGATTAAATTAAAACAGGAAAGCTGGTACTCAAAACTGAACTTCGAAAAGAAGAATTTAGGAGCATAATTGTGGACATTAACAGTCCGCTGTTGGATGTAGGTTTCATCTTAGAAAGTAGATAAAAAAGGGTGATAGATCGGACCCATCGAATTACAGGCCTATAGCTATAACCTCCCTTCTCTCTAAGGTGATGGAGCGTGTAATCAACACACGGCTCCTCAGTTACCCGGAAGAGCACGATTTGATCAGCGACCGCCAGTACGGTTTCCGCCGCGGTCGCTCGACTGGTGATCTTCTAGTGTATCTCACTCACCGGTGGGCTTCAGCCATTGAGTGTCAAGGTGAGGCTTTGGCAGTTGGCCTGGATATAGCAAAGGCGTTTGATCGGGTCTGGCACAGGGGCCTTCTATCGAAGTTACCGTCCTACGGCCTGCCCGAGGGTTTGTGCAAATGGGTGGCTAGCTTTTTGTCCGGAAGACGCATAAAAGCCGTCGTCGACGGTAGCTGCTCCGAAAGCATGGACATAAACGCTGGTGTCCCGCAAGGCTCCGTGCTATCTCCAACACTATTCTTGCTGCATATCAATGATATGTTGACCATAGATAGCATTCATTGTTATGCGGATGACAGTACTGGAGATGCGTATTACACGGGCCGGGCTAACATCCCTCGTACCGCTGTAGTAGAAAGTCGCAAACAACTTGTGTCTCAAATCGAGAGCACTTTACACAGAGTCTCCGATTGGGGTCGGGATAACCTGGTCCAATTTAACCCCTCTAAGACACAAGTTTGTGCGTTTACTGCTAAAAAAACCCCGTTTACTGTGGTTCCACAATTCCAGAATACACCCCTTACTATCTCACAGAGTATTGGGATCCTCGGTGTCGATATCTCCAGTGACGTCCAATTTCGGACTCATTTGGAGGGAAAGGTGAGGCTGGCATCAAAAAAAGCTTGGTGTTCTGAATAGAGCGAAGCGATATTTCACACCGGCACAAAGGCTACTACTGTACAAAGCACAAGTTCGGCCTCACATGGAGTATTGCTGTCATCTCTGGGCGGGAGCACCGAAGTACCAGCTTGAGCCTTTCGATTCAGTCCAGAGACGTGCTGTGAGAATAGTCGACGATCCTGATCTCACAGACGGTATCGAGCCACTAAGTCTTAGGAGAGACTTTGCCTCCCTGTGTGTGCTCTACCGTCTCTACAATGGGTTGTGTTCTGAAGAATTGTTTGATATGATGCCCACAGCCACATTCTACCATCGCACCGCTCGCCATCGTCAGGGAGCTCATCCACATACATTGGAACCTAAATGGTCGTGCACAGTGCGGTTTCAGAGAAATTTTCTCCCGCGAACAATCCCGTTATGGAATGAGCTCCCTGCCACGGTTTTCCCTGGAAACTACAGCATGGGGTTCTTCAAGAAGGGGGTAAATAGGTTTTTGAAGGGTCGGCAACGCGCACGTGATGCCCCTGGTGTCGCAGGCGTCCATAGGCTGCGGTAGCCGCTTACCATCAGGCGGGCCGTATGCTTGTTTGCCACCGTCGTGGTATAAAAAAAAAAAAAAAAAAAAAAGTAGATTTTGACCTACTAAACAATATTGACCCAAATTGTTTGTGTCCAATTTTCCTTCTTTTTGCAGTGCTGTTATTTTGATTAATTTGCGTCCTTAGTCAGATTTACGACACTTATGGGATGAATAGGGGGGAGGGGGGAGGATGACACTCTGAATTCTGCCATCACCGCAAATGATACAGGGGTGACACTCATCGTGGTAGCTGTGTAAACCTTACACTATCACGATGACTGTCATGCGTTTTACGTCCCCAAGCAGGGTGTGGAAAGCATCTCACTAGATCGCCATAGTGTGGGTCACATTTTGCATTGTCTGCATTTGCAATGAGTATGGTGACCACAACTCTTGGATTCTATTCATGCTTTCCATCAGGCAGAGTAGGGTCATTTTGGCAGGCTTAAAATAGAAGAAAATTTAACAACGCAAGACACTTATATAACAGACAGCAAGCTTATTGCTGTTAACGAGGCACATTCAAACAAAAATCATTTTATATATCTGAATCCATATATATTTAATTTGGATACGGGCGGGATGGGACCGGACGTTGTGGAGAACCTTGGAAAGGCCCATGTCCAGCTGTGGACGTCTTTTGCATGAGATGATGATGATGATACATGTTATGGATAAATTACATCCAGAGACAGCAAATACTAAAATCGTGCTTATCACACAACTCCACCTTAACAGTTAGGATAGTTAACCAGACGTATAGACTCATTTTTAACATTATATTTTATTTTTAGCTCTCCTGTGTGCTGCCCAATGCAACCCACTAGGTCTAGGCCCTACTGGCCTAGGATTAGGTGGCCTGGGCCTCGGCGGAGTAGGAACCGTGTGTGAATCAGTGCCGAATGTTGGATTGGGTATGGGAATGCCAATAGGTACCGCCACAGTATGTGAAACTGCACCAAATCTAGGATATGGTTTTGCTGGCCTCGGTGGGTTCCCGCTTGGAGGACTGGGGCTCGGTGTCCCAGGAGTTGGAAGCGTGTGTGAGACAGTACCAAACCTAGGCGTCGGTGGATTAGGTCTTTATGGATTAGGTGGTCTAGGCGGCTTAGGTATGATGGGATTAGGCGGGATCGGCCTAGGCAATCTTGGTGGTCTGGGCGGTCTTGGTGGTCTGGGCGGTCTTGGTGGTCTGGGCTGTCTTGGTGGTCTGGGCAATCTTGGTGGCCTAGGAGCAACAACTCTTTGTGAGTCAGTTCCAAATGTAGGTTATGGACTTGGAGGCCTAGGTTTAGGTTGTGGCCTCGGTGGTCTTGGAACAGCAACTGTTTGTGAATCAGTACCAAATGTAGGTTATGGACTTGGAGGGCTAGGTTTGGGTTATGGTCTCGGTGGTCTTGGGGCGACAACAGTCTGCGAAAGTGCTCCTAATCTAGGTTTTGGCATGGGATACGGTCTTGGCGGTTTGGGACCTATGGGAATTGGCTATGGTGGTGCTACTACATTATGCGAGTCCACTCCTAATATGGGTGTTGGTTTTTTGGGGCGCCCTTTTTTATAAACAGCCACTCGACGTCCGCGAATTATAAAAGTAACACTCATATTGGCACAGGGATTTTGTCCATTATCAATAGATTCTAGTTATGGACGTTTAGATAACCACCAAACAATTACTATAGGGTAAAAAGCAAATAAAAAAAAGCTCCAGGTATATCCAGACCTCTTATTCTCATTTCTGGGAAAATTACCCATTACTGGGTTATAAGATAGATGCTACAAGATCATCCGTACATTTATGCACTTTTAAGAGAACCACAATACCCAGAAATGGGAATTTTCCCAACAGACAACATTCATTTTCTAAATTTCTATTATATTAAAATTATATAAGAATAAGATCTCGCAGTATTTTTAAATCTATATTCATTTTGTTATATATTCTTGAAAAATTTATTAAACTAGTAGTTAGTATACCTGGATTGAAAAAAAAAAATGTTCTAAATTTATAAATAACAACAATTGTTCTACACATTGTTTTGTGTTCTTTCTATTTATGTATTTGATTGGCCAATAAATATGATGTTTTATATTTTTGTTTTCATTTAATTAGCAATGTTTATATATTCTTTGTTGTTTTCAACGAATGCCTAAAGTAACCGGAGTTTAGCTCCTCTCCACTGTCCTGGAGATTAAGGAGGAGAATAATCACTGAAGATAAATCCCGATGATAGGAGCTTGTGACTTTAGATTTGCTAGTATATCTGGGTGACAGTGGCACATCCACTCTTTAATCACTGGCAAAATAAAAAAATGACGTCACTAATTTGTGTTACAAACTTTTTGAAATCCAAAAAGTAAAAGTAAAGTACTATATTCAACTTCAACACGCTTCTATTAGTTCTGTGTCGACTTCTGCATACAACGCAACAAAATATACTACAGCGCCATCTATTGAGAACACATCGAACCACGGAGTAACTACTAATCCTGTATCGCAATAAATAAATTCTAGTGCCAATTAGTCTATATACAATTACTAAACATTACCTGTTGTATTTGGCGTATTGAAAGGTGTCTTTGTATAGATATGTAATTTGGACACGTCCAATAAGTTAGACTTGATAACAATGGACGATGATGAATCGAAGAGGTAGATAGTGCATTGATATGTTAATGTGATGAGTGTATACAAATATATACACGTATATCACATATCACATCAACGGCTTTTTACAATCCCCTGCTTGATATAGGCCTCTTCTTAGCAAGAACGTTTTGGCCTACTATAATACGCTCAGTAGACGGATTGATGTAGGTTTCATTTCAAATTTTCTTCTCTTTGCAGTGATCTCATTCTGTGTAGTTTATTCTCTCAGTCACCTCTTAAGATACCCATAGGATGAATAGGGGTGATGACATTCCATACTCTTAATCTGTTGCGACACGGACGCACTTATATTCATATCTTTTACATTCGGCAGTACCAAATATCTATGCATAGCAGTTTGAGTTGGCAGTAACACTCCAGAGATTCCTTAGTTACAGATGTACGTGTACTCATCTCCTACCTTCTCCCTTTCTTTTAAGGAGAAGACGTGCTGCCCTAGGAAGACACCGTTTCAAAGTGGGATTCTGTTACAAATACCATATTATCCTTTTATTCTCACACCAAAACTCCCTAAGAATTCTTCTTTTCAAATTTTTTTTTTCCATCCGAAGGTTGCGTGAAAGAAATTGCTTTTTAGCGATCAGGTTGCCATTTACACATAGTCATTCAACTTCAAGTTTGTTTCATGTACAATAAAGTTTATTTTATTCTATTCTAAACATGCGATACGAACTAAACAGTTCGGATCTTCCCTCCTATACCAAGTAGCCAAAACCTGGCACTCACTATCAGCGCACGTGTTTCTCTCCCACTGTGATCCCAAATCTTTTAAGCGGGGCGTGAAAAACTATCAGTACCAGCTTCTTTGGCTGACTGGAGGCTGGTGACCACTACTCTTGGATTTAGATACAGAGCAGTCGTTTTTGCAGTTATTATGTAAGGTGGGCCACGAATTAGTTAACTAATTCATTCATTCCTTTTGATATATTATAAAAATTGTTTATTTACAAGAAAGCTAATTAGTAGAACTTTATTTTTTAAAAATTACAACGTCCAAATGACCACCGTTTCGACATTTGCACTCTTCTAAGCGAGCACCGTTAAATACTCGTCGACAAAGAGACCGCGAGATCACCGACTTCTCTTCGGTGATTTTTTTGTAGTTGACGTAGTATATGGCTTATTGATGTAGACACGATTCTTTAAATTTTATAACTCTATAAAAAGAAGCCTGCTGCGGATAGATCTGGACTTCTGAGAGGGTATGGAATATCGTCTCGTCTGGAAATCAGCTTTTTCGGAAAACATGTCTTTGATCACCAGCAGGGGCTCATGTGGCTCCATCTTGTTGAAACCATGTATTACGATTGTAGGCAGTAAATTCCTGTAGCATCGCTCCAAAGAACTCCCGTAAAATATTTACGCGGGATGTTAGATTCAAATGTTAACGAATTCTTGGCTCACCTATGTTATGTAAAAGAATTTTAACCTCCTTTTATGATTCAAAATAGCAAAAATTAAACAACAGATATAATAACATTGCATATATTACCCGTATTGTATTAAAATCACTCTTTTCCGTACAAATGCGTATTAATTCTATACATATAATATTTACCTAAAGATATATTGCGACTAAATATTTAGAGGCAACACGGGGGCGGTTGGCAAGGGTCGGGCATTTGGCAGGGTGGCGGAGGAGGAGGAGTACAAGGCTGTGGGCATGGGGAAGGTACTGGTGGTGGACGTGGGTCTACCGGGCCGGTTGAACGGCAGATGCTTGCACAGCCCAGGGTTCTGAAGGCCTGTGGTGGGTTAGGTTTGAAGCAGATGGTAGGTGGCGCTGGCACGATGATCTTAGGAGGACGTACGACTAGAGCATCCGGGATTGGTGGCTGAACGGGTGGTGGTTGTACCTGGAAAGATTATAATTGTTAAAATTTATGTCTTTAACATTTCTTTCATCATCATGTCCTTAGAAAGGAGGTATTGACCTGCTATACTGGTTACTATAGGTCAGTTTCAAATATCCTTCTCTTTACAGTGCTATTGTTCAGGGTATCCTTAGTCAGTTCTTACGACACTCAAAAGATTAATATAGGTGACACTTTGTATTCTTAATTCGTCACCTCACGGAATGTTACTGAACAAAATTTTAAATACGGAGGAAAAACTATTGGAGTCGTTGGAGATATAAACTGTGGAGGGAACGGGTATCATGTTCCTCCAACACAAAAGGAGAATCCTCAGACTAGGTAAGTTGATCAAACCTGGTGGGCCGCGGCCCCGACAGCTGATATTGGGCTGTGTTGTATATGATAATAGCCATGAGAATTTCTGTGTAGTAGTGGTATTTCATTACTCCATAGTTCTTTTTGCTTGCGCTGCATGTGGAAGTCGCCACAAAACTTACCCTCATTGGTGGTGGTCTTGGCACAGAAACTGGTGGTGATCTCACACGAATCGGAGGCGGAGTGGGCGGGGTTACTGGTGGCACACGGACGTAGAATGCTGGCGGAGCCAACGGCTGTACTGGTGGTGGCCTTACAGTAATAGGGTCAGGGGTCGGGGGCTGAATGCGTGCAGGTTTCACCCAGATCGGAGGAGGCTGTGGTAATTGGATCTGACCTGGGCGCACCACGATGGGAGGTGGTGTGGGGAACCTGATTTGGCCTGGCCTGATCAAAATGGAACCTGGAAGTAAATGTGTCTGTTAATAGGGTTATATCAAAATTGGTTTTATCATGTTACTCACAGCGATATAGAAGAACCAATACTTAGATATACTTTTAATTTTCCTGGAAGAACCTTTTGTATTGCATCTTACAATTATCCAGAAATTCGCAACTTCCATATGACTTCGATGTACATACAATGAAAGATGGTAGAAGAGTATTCTGTCTTTTCATCACAAAACATAAATACGCTAGTTAGATTTGTCTATCTCTACCCCAATATGCGCAGAAACTCATCCTTTATTCTCAATTTTAACCTCTACTATTATAAAAAGTTCTATCTCATATCATCAGCCTATAGCCGTTCACTGATGAACGAAGGTCTTGGCTGGCTCTAAGAACACTAAACGTCCTGGTCTTTGCCAGTCCGCATCCATTCGCTGCCTTCTATACAAGCCCACCTTCTCTACTAGACACTTTAAGCACGTGCATATTAGGTAGTAGAGCCACGCTATTAGGTAGTAGAGCCACGTTACTAGGTAGTAGAGCCACACTGATTTCAGCACGAACGGGTCGGCTCGACCGGGGCAATACTATCCTCCCACAGAAGACCAACCTAAAGCGACAGCATCAGTGCTGTCGTGTTTCGTTGGTGAGTGCGAGACCGGAGGTCCATTGATGCAGGGGTGACGGTTATCGTGGTAATAGTGTGAACCTTACACTGCCACGATACCCTATACATCCTCAATCGGAGTGTGAAAAAGCATCTCATAGGCGGCCATAGTGTGGGTCGCCATGCTGCGTTGTCTGCATTTGTAATGGGTATGGTGACCACAACTCTTGGATTCTATTCATGCTTTCCATTAGGCAGAGTGGAGTCGTTTTGGCAGGCTGTTAATATAAAAAAAAAGAACGTAGCCAAGGCAAGTGATAGAAGCCTCCTAATTCCTACTAGATCACCAATGGACAACCAATTATCCTGACAAAGATATTTATTTTGCTAGGCCAGTGAATTTGAATGACTACAATACTCTCTTTGTCTATTTCACCAAAATAATGTTCAATCCATATCCTAGGAGCCTTGTTATCCTAATATGCTTTACACAGGTCTGCTTCTAGAACATTCTAGACTCTTACCTGCCGGTGCCTGTCCATACAAGTAATTGACTGGAGGCTCGCATGGGTTGCAAGGTCCAATCTGGATAGAGCCAGGACCGCTGTTGCACGGGTCGCACGGATCACAGGGCTGGGGCGCGCAGGGATCGTCACATGGAAACTGGGATTCAGGCCCCGGTACTGGCTGCCCCAGGGCGTTGCCCAGAACTAAAACTGATGTAAAAAACAAAGAAATGATAGAGAGGTTTGTCAAGTTAGGGTAATTCTAACCAGGTCAGTCTATGGACCATTCTTAATACGTTATTGAGACACTTCCATACCTCGGAGAGTACATTAAATCGTCGGCTGCGGTTGCCATGTCTGCCAATCATTACAGATAGTTGGAACCCTTAAAATTCTGACAATAGGCTTTTTACCGAACTGCGATGAAGTCTAGTACTTGGGTTGTGAAGATCTGATGCTAATCACTCCACTTAATAAATCGAAATTCAGCCGTTATCCTAGCTGGTAGGCTAGCTGAGAGCTGACACCAACTAGTTTAGGAAAAAGGCTCGGAGAAAGAAGGATAGACCCTGTGAAGCTGATTGTTTGAGCTGAGTATTAAAGTTTTGATCACAGCGAGTGACAAAAAATTCTGTGATCCACAAATTGCTGTTCTGAGTCTAGGTGTTCCGAGTTCTGAGTTTGTCTCCGTTTCCTGTATGTTTGTAAAGTCCCTCGCAACACAAGATATATTTCTAAGAAACACGACAGTTGTTATTTATTTAAAAAAAAGATAGATGATCATTTTAGTTTGCTTTAGTTTTAATAGATGGCGCTCATCGATATAAAATTTACATTATCGCAGATCCTAAACATATGTCTTTTATTTCGCAAACACTTGCTAAGAAAGGATGCTTGGAAATTTTATCGTTAAGGTAATAGAGCCACGCTTTAGAGCAGAGGACCAACCTAAAGCGACAGGATCCGTGCTGTCGTGTTTCGTTGGTGCGTGTGAGGTGGTGAGTGCGAGACCGTAAGCCCACTGATACAGGGGTGACAGTTGTCCTATTAAATGTGTGCAATAAATGCCACGATGACTATCATGCCTTTTACGTCCACAAACGGGGCATTAACGCATCTCACTAGAGCACCACACTGTGTGTCGCCATACTGCATTGTCTGTATTCGCAATAAGTATGGTGACCACAACTCTTGGATTCTATTCATGCTTTCGTTAACCATAGATAATATATTAACAAATACTCACCCGTTATCCATATGACTTTGCCTTTCGCCATTTTTCGATCGTCTGATGAACTTCTAGCAAATCATTTCGTTTATATACCTAAATTTGAAAACAAAACATTTTTATTAAAATGTATCTTATTGCAATTGTCCAAAGGTAAAAAATTACATACAGCAATTGTATTGTCACACTCAAATATTTAAAAATGGTAGATTTGGTACTATTAACAATAAATCTTTATTTATTTAACGGTACAATTGGGATAGTAATGGTTTTGATTTTAAACGCAAAGTCATTAATAACATGATAAGTTAATTAGTTCCATGTAAGAAAAACATACCATTAAAGTAGTTAGAATTTGTAACTGGCAACACTGACGCAGAAAAATGTTAACAACTCACGATCCTTGAGGTCATCTGAATCTCTGGAACTGGCAGTACCTACTTATCGTACAAGGTTCTACGATTAGTCGTTCTCTGTATTGGCTATTCTACTTGGCTTTGCGCATGGCTATAAGACTTGCTAAATTTTTGTCTATGTTTAAAAAAATGGTCAAAAAACATTAATTTATCCCATATTTTATTTGTTATATTGCTTTGTAACGAAAATGTAGATATTGTGTATTTTATATGTATTTATATATTTATATTTATATGTATTCAATTCAATAATTCTCTTGTTATTTATTTTTATCTGAATCATTAGAATTATGTAACATTTTCAATTCATTTTTACTTTTTTTTTACGTGTCAACGTCTTATAATTCGATGAAGCCGGCTACGCGCACCAAAAAACTTGACGTCATACGGGGTTACCTCGCTATCAAGGTGTTCCATTTAAGGCTTGAAGTGCAAGCGAGAACACGGAACGAGTGACAAAGAGGCACAAGCGGCCTCCGCGTTCGGCAATGTTCGACATCTGTCTCTCTCCTACTTGAGTGAGCGATGCGTCCGCGTGGACAGCTGCTATACAATAATACATTTACATGTTTTCGTCAAGTACGAAGTGCAGTGATATGACGTTGTGACGTTCAACTATCGTCAGTAAACCGACGTTACAGACAATTGATTTTTTTATTCTATCCTCACACTTAAACTGCCCATGAATTCGTTTTTCTATAGTCCATCTTTTCCTTTCAAAGGTTGCCTGGAAGAAATTATTTTTAGCGATAAGGCCGTCATTTGTACATGATCACCCAACTGATATGCTCTTGTATATAATTTGTAAAATGTTTGGTGTACAATAAAGTTTATTTTATTCCATTCTATTCTATTCTATTCCATTCTTTTCTATTCTATTCAACACCACCGTTTAGCTACAATAAGTACGAACCACTTACGGTTTTTTCTAGTTTTCTTGTTCTGTATTTTACAATTAAAGTTTTTAATACCGAGGCCAGATTTTACAATTTACAACTTCATGATCAGTTTGACAAATTAATTGATTCATTTTATTAATATCAGAGGCGGCCTTTGGGGTGGCTAGCAGGACAACCGCCCGGGACCCCTCGTACTCGAGCAACAGCGAGGATTTCCCATGTTTCATTTCACCTGTTTATTGAACAGGCGAAACTTTCTAGTGTCGAGTGTTATCGGCTTATGCTTTTATGTTCAAGTATTGTGATTTAAACTAATTTCACAAAAGTAAAGGACCTCGCAATGAGTACTGACCCGGGACCTCGCAATAGCTAAGACTGTCTCTGTATATCATCATCACCATCATCTCAGCCAAAAGACGTCCACTGCTGGACATAGGCCTCCCCCAAGGTTCTCAACAACAGCCGGTCCCGTGTCCTGTGTATCTAATAAAGTGAAAACAGTAAAATATCACGCTTAAATGTATGGGTAACGTGAATCTGCCTGCCGTGATACAGTGATCTCAATCAAGTAAAAGTGCTATTACGACTCACATGGACCATTGAACCCACGATCATTGGCTTAGCAGACGAACAGTTTTTGAAGTGAAAACTTCTTTAGGCGCGTTGAGCGTTTTGGTAGAGGGTAAAATCCTCGGTTCGCGTCACCGACATGCTAATGATAATAGTATATCTATAGCTATGGAGAATATGATATTATATATTATATATGAAATTTATTATTATTATATATTATATTATATATTATATATAGCTATATATGAAACATAAAAAATTTCATATAATTTTTGCATATAGTTTTAATTACTCTCAACTTAATAGTTCCGTTTTCACTTCTATCGGCAGTCCCACGACTGCTACTGTTTTTTTTAGACCACTACTTGATATTGGCAGCTTCTTAGAAAGAAAGTTACTATACTGAGTTTCTTTGCGTAATCGAATCAGGAATGAGAAGATCCGCAGACGAACCAAAGTCACCGATATTGTTAAACTTAAGTGGCAGCGGGCGGGGCACATTACACGCAGAAATAATGGCCGATGGGGCCGTAAAGTTTTGAGAAACGCAGCGTTGGTCGGCCCCCGACAAAGTGGTCCGACGACCTGGTGAAGGTCACAGGAAGCTGCTGGATGCGAGCGGCTCGGGAGCGGCTGTTGTGGAGAACATAAGGGGAAGCCTATGTCCAGCAGTGGACGTATTTTGGCTAAGATGATGATGATGACACTATACTGGCTAGATGATTTGATACAGAGTTTGTTTCAAGTTTATCTGTTCCTTGTAGTGTGATTGTTTTGACTGCACTGCACTGATAGATCTAGACTTCTGGAAGGCAGTGGAATGTCGCCCTATCTGGAAATCAGCTTTTCGGGAAACATGTCTTTAACCACCGGTAGGGACTCATTGGAGGTGTGATAAGTGGCTCCGTCTTGTTGAAACCATGTGTTACAATTGAAGCCAGCAAATTGCAGTAGCATCGGTTCCAAGAACTCCCGTTACATGTTTGCGCGGGATGTTACATTCAAATGTTAAGAAATTCTTGGCGCAGCTATACGTACATTGTACAATATTATTTCTACACAAAGAAATAAACGTTACCATAATATATGTAATAGTGTTTATCTATAAATATTTATCACACATCCCAAAAATTACAAAATGCGGGTAGACGTACTAGAATATTTTTTGCTCAACACCCGTCACCAGTGGCTATCACGACTAATGCTTTCGGTGCTTCACGTCGACGAATGCGAGTAAAAATATTTTTACGACGTAATGTATTGTCTGCATTCGCAATGATTATGGTTACCACAACTTTTGGATTCTATTTATGCTTTCTATCAGGCAGCGTAATCACTTTGGCATATCTAACACACGGCTGTCTGAGCCTAAGTAAGTTTGTACTATAGAAACCAGACTACTAATGAATAGAATTATTGATGTTTCAACAAATATGGTGAACGTAACACATTTATAATACTTAATGTTTATATGTAAGTAGAACAATGCTAATAGTTACGTGACGCTACCGAAGTCCTGAATATATTTTGAGCTATCGTTACACAGAAATCTGTTCATTGACAGATCAAATTATACTGGTCAAGATCAAAACCTGAAACGGTCGATGTTCGATCAACAGTTTTTAACAATCCACTGCTAGACATAGCCTCTCCTTCGACAGGAAGTTTTTAACTACTAAACCACGCTGGCCAGATTAGTACCTATAGGTAGTAGAGCCACGCTGATTTATTACCAACGGGCCGGCTCGACCGGGTACTACCCTCTCACAGAAAACCAACCTAAAGCGACAGCATCCGTGCTGTCGTGTTTCGTTGGTGTCGCGAGACCGGAGGCCCATTGACGCAGGGGTGACAGTTGTCGTGGTATCTGTGTGAGTCTTACACTGCCACGATGACTGTCTTGCCTTTTACGTCCGCAATTCAGGCGTAAAAAAGCATTTTACTAGGCCGCCATAGTGTGGGTCACCATACTGCATTGTCTGCATTTGCAATGAGTATGGTGAACACAACTCTTGGATTCTATTCATGCTTTCTATCAGGCAGACAAACGTGTGTGTATGGAACGCTGTCTAAACAGTTAGTTGGACGACATTCGAAAGAAGACTGGCAGTGACCGGATGCAAAAAGCGGCAGATCAAGCTCTGTGGTGTACTTTGGGAAACCCATATGTCTTGTAGTGCTCTGCAACGAGCTGACGATGATGATAAAAAGTTAGACGTCTCAATTTTTTCTGGCAACAGCTAATATGAGTAACAGATTTGAAATCCTGACATGCAAAATATGCATGACCTTCCTATCAATAACTCATAATTATATGCTCACCTCTTAATGCCTTTCAAAATAGACTGAGAGGGTAGAAAGCCATTTACCACGATCCTGACATACATATTCTGAATGTTGGAGACAATAATCTCTTAAGTGTTTGATTGACGATAATAGGATTGCGTAAGCGAAACTAAAATTTTAATTAATTATAAAAATCACCTCGCATATGACACTCGTCTGGTCCCTAACTAAGCAGATCCTGTGTTATGGTAACCAGGTTTCTGTTTATGTCGCCCTGAATGTAGCCGCGGATGGACGGGATGGTTACGGCTCCTCACTGCAGTTATTGGGGGAGATCTGTCGCTACCGGCCATCATACGCTCCATGGTTGGTAGCGACAGTTGTTTTACCGCAGTCACAACCCTCCGCGAAGACATAATTTCGCGGAAGGAGGCGGCGGGGAGGGCTCAGGAGGACGACCTCCACTCGGGCCCAATTCGCCGCCGATCAACCGGGTGGTGGAGGCGCAAGTACCAGCGCCTCATGCCGCCTTGAGTGTGCCGCGGGTGGACGGAACAGATTTTCCCCTCCATCCGCTACAGTAGCCAGCCGCGAGGAGACGACGTCTACGTGTGTCGTACGTCACCTAAATAGAAATTTCACTTGAATGTGGTGCGCACACTAGCGGACAAACGTTGGAAGGAATCCGAATGGCTTAATAACAACAATTCCCAGATCCCTCATATTAAAGGCGCAGGGAGCCACACCATGTGGTTTTAGTCGGTAGGATTCTGACACACCACCCCACCGCAAACCCTGGTGGGGTAACGAATCGTGGATGTTGAGCCGGAGCCCGGTTGAGCTTAAAATCAGCGTATCTCTACTCTACGAAACAGATTTACGTGATAACAAATTTTGCAACACCGGAAAAAAGAATTCTCAATATGTTCTTCCCGCGCAAAACCAGCTGGAATTGACAGTCATAAAATAAAACACCAAAGTTTCTTGTACATTTGTATATATATTGCATATAATATAATGGTTACATACATAAAATAATTTATAATACGCATTTGTAGGTCTTTCAACACGATCTTAATACTAGGGACGGGTAATTTTAATACTATTTTATCTTTTTTCCAAAAACTAGCCTTTGTCGTTATTATTATTATTATAGGAGATCTTTTTTTAAATACTAAAATTCTGGTAGTTCTCTAAAACTTATAAAAAACCCAAATTTCTTTGATTACGGAATAAACGAAGACAGATATTAGGGAAATCTGTTAAATTACTATGAAAGCAATGGGCTCCAATAACTTTAGTTCTTCTCCTAACTACTAGATGTCGCTACTTGTCGGTGAAAGATGTAAAGATTCCACTGTAAACCGCTAGATGTCGTTAGTATGTCGATGTTATATCCTACAATACTTGACGTCAAGGTAGCAAGTCTTTTTTCTTTTCTTTGTAATTAAGATACGCATGCTCGGTCAAGTGTTATTCTACACTTATAACCTTACATACCACTTCTAACAAGTTTAATGGGTAAAATTGAACCATATTGGGGATAACTGTTATATAGGAGCATTACCTTTCATGGAATACAGAGAAAGCTGTTAATTCTCTGTACGCCAGATGGTTTTAATCTTGCACTCTTCACTTAGCCTCCATATTGTAGAAACCCCCATAATGGTCCATTTTAATTTTTATATTTTTCGTTTGATATTAATTTGGGTCTTTCATAATAAGTCTTAAACTGTTAATTTCTCATTGACATAGTGATGGCTGTTCGCAGGGGTCAGGGTCAGAGGAAGGCAAGGGTTGGTCACAGGGGCTAGGTGAATTGCATGGGCAAGGTGGCGGTGCTTGGCAATCGCAAGGATTCTCGACGTTTGTATTACATGCTGAATTTCTCACTAGTGAGCCACCTGCCCCAGATCCAGGATTGCCTTGAGATGAGAGCGACATGGTCGACACGCAGATGGTTGGTGGCTGAAGACATTGAGGTCTTGGCTGTCTCACGACGATCTGTGGTGGAGTGAAAGGCGTAGGGCGTGGCTGGGTTACGCTGATCGGTGGTGGTTGGATCGGTTCAGGTTTTGGCACTCTAACTACAACTGGTGGTGGTTGGATAGGGCACAAAGGTGGCGGTCTGGCGAGTACCGGGGGTGGAGTTATTGGAGCAAGAGGGGGTGGCCTAATAACGAATGGTCTTGGAGTCACAGGTGGAAGTGGTGGAGGCTGCACCGTGATTACTGGAGGCGTGATTGGAGCCTGCTGTGGTGGGCGCACCAGGATTGGCGGAGGCTGGATAATGACATCAGGGGATGGGCTGATGTAGAATGTACCTCCGAGAACTGGGATCTCTTGGAAGCCAGCGGCTCTCAAGCGCTCAGGGACGCAGTTCTTCTGGATCAGGACCTTTACGGGGCCATCACCACATTGGGCTGAAAATATTAAATATTATTCGTTTAGAGTGCTTCACACCCTAGTAGTACTTTTAAAATATTCTCTCAATGTAAAAACTTTACCGCGATTTAAATCGATCCTAATGCCATCTATTGAGTGGCAGATTAAGTTTGTTGAACACTTTTCGTGTACACTTTGGTTATTTGTCGACTTTGTCGTCTTTCTCGTCTCAGTGACAGGAGTGTTACTCCTGTCAGATTTCGAAGAAGAAAACACAATTTTCTTGCAAAAAAGCTGGTCTACTAGATAAAGTTTACTAAATATGTATTAAAAAAATATTTTTAAAATACTTACTGGGTGCCAAACTGCAAGGATCGCAGGGGCAAGGGCACGGTGATTGTGGTGGACTAGGCGGCGGGGGACAGGGAGACTCGCACGGACACGGCAGTGGAGGGCACGGATTTGGACAAAACTGCGGCGCTGGTGCAGCCGCTGCCGATGCTACAAGTGCTGTTGAAAAAAGAATTGAATTTATTTTATTTACAGCGTTTTGGACACCTGCCACTCAAAAGATACGAGGGTGTCGCTAATTTTTGCTTCCCTTAGAATTAGGTTTGGGTATTGGTTTTTCGTAAAATTATTGTATAGCAAATATTGTGTCTAAACAACTTCAAAAACACTCGTTCCATAAGATATTTGTCCATGCTCAGTTTTTTTTTATAATTTGCAAATGTCAAAATTTTGACATTTAAATGACATCTATTAATGATGAGTAACGCTTTAAATATTACAAAAATGAAAAATAAACTGCTTAACAATAAAAACTCTTTACCTATTATACCCAATGCCGTTAAACGCCCCATGGTCGACAACCTTGTGTAAAATTCACTAAAATTTTCGCCCTTTTATACCGAGTCCGCCATATTTGTTTTTACAATATAATCGAATAATTTGCGGTATAATGGTTGCCAATAAAG
Organism: Hypercompe scribonia; assembly: GCA_949316085.1. Lineage (NCBI taxonomy): Eukaryota > Metazoa > Arthropoda > Insecta > Lepidoptera > Erebidae > Hypercompe > Hypercompe scribonia. Next base: position 10,791,034 of record OX438995.1, read on the forward strand.
CATATATTGTTTTAAAAATATTGTTAAAACTGTGCATAATAATGCATCCAAGTTTGAAGTGTGAATTAATGATACGATTATAATTTTATCTGTTTTTAAGTATAATTTTCATTATTTAATATTTTATTTTGTCAAAGAATATCAATATGGTGCAAGTTAGACACTTGCATTTTCATTTCATAATAAGCATCACCATTATATTGTTATTCTGAGTCTGTCTGTGTAAAGTCCTTCACAGCCCCCTAATGCACGAATTGTGTTTTAAGATTAAGTAAATATCTGACTGAACTGAAAGTCTTCAAAGAAAACAACTTCCTCACTGATAATACTCACATTTATACGTTTAATCACTTATCAAACTCACACATACTTTGAAGATATCATTCGAATATTAAGACGAAACAATAACGGCCCTGGGATGGACCCTTGAGGTACACTTTTTTGAAAATAGGTGTACAGTATCACTGACTATATTCATCGATATGCTAACATGAATTATTCATTTTTAGTGATTTAAGCGTGTAATTCTTAATATTTTATTTACAGTTTTAGATCCAATAGATCTTAGTTTAAAATTAACACGACATTGACAGAGTCAAATGCCTGGTCACAATCAACATTTATCGAGACATGTGGTTTTATATATTGTAGTTAAAACATTATGACCTGTATATCTCTGAATGTCTTTAATTTACGGTGTACGCTTAAGATAACTTAGAAAGCTGACTTATTGGCATAACAAACTTTAGACCTTTGACATAGAGTCTTTTTCAGCACGTATGGCTAGAGTAAATTAAATAAAATTAATCTCGTCAAGTTTAACGATTGCTGAGTCATTCGTTTAATAAAGAAGTCAAGTATTTTCCTTAAGAAAGTATCTTTACGACCTTAAGTACCTAATTAAAGGTTAATTGTCGTAATATATGAATACCGGAGTTAAGGAATACTACCATCTAAAGAGACCAAGGAAGGGGGAGACGTGTTTATCGCTAACCTCTTTTTACTTGTTAAAGGAGAGCGAAGGAATTTTTTAACAATAATTTTAAGCAGGCCATGGTAATAGAGCCACGTTGATTTCAGCACAAACGGCCGGTTCAACCGGGGCAGTACTACCCTCTCACAGAAGACCAACTTGAAGCAACAGCATCCATGTTGTCATGTTTCGTTGGTGGGTGCGAGGCCGGAGGCCCATTGATGCAGGGGTGATAGTCATCGTGGTAACCGTGTGAGCCTTACACTGCCATAATAACTGTCATGCCTTTTACATCCTGTCATGCCTTTTACATCCCCAAGCGGAGTATGATAAAGTATCTCATTAGGCCGGGTCACTATACTGCATTATCTGCGTTCACAATGACTATGGTGATCACAACTCATTCGTGCTTTCCATCAAGCGGAGCAGAAACGCTTTGACAGGTTTTGAAATAAAAAAAAACAGAACGTGTATACTTACGAACGCACGTAAGAAGTTACACTTCTTTGGTGCAACTAACTTCAGACTGCTTCTTTTTTCTGTCGGTCAAAAAGAGACATCAGATATTACCAGTTTTTAACACCTACTGCTGGACATAGGTTTCTACGTAGAAAGGAGGTACTGGCCTACTATATTACGCTGGCCAGATGGGTTGGTATAAGGTTTGTTTTAAGTTTAACTTTGTAGTGGGTTCTTACGACACCCAAGGGATGAACAGGAAAGGTTTTATTCTGTATTCTCAATCCGTCACCACACGAAGTCTCATATACAGACATCAAAAATCAAACTCAGCAAGACATTTCTCTCGAAGATTTTTCTAATTTCTTTACTCAATGTGTTAAATAAATTGAGAAAGGAAAAGCTAGTAATTTCTGTCAACATAAACTCAGCGAGCTTGAACCTGCAAGAATGCCTTTTCAAATTAAATAAAGTTGCGATTCAAATCAATTTCCTCTGTTATAACACTATCGTGTGAGCGTATAAAAACAAAATGAGAAGTATAAAAGCTTAAGTTTTCTAAGGTTAAGTTACTGTCAGCGCAATGGCTTTGAAGGCACTATTGGTTCTTGGTAAGTTAAAGTACATATATGTTTTTTTTAACAAAGACGACGCGCGCATAAGATATATATCCTCTATTGCGGGGGACTCGCTGTGTGATGACAGATTATGAATACTGAGTGTTATTACCTCTATTTATCCCATGGGTGTTGTTAGGAGACTAAGGGAACAAACTATTCAGGACAACATTACTGCATAGAGAAAGGAAAACTTGAAACAAATCCAATACCAATCCGTCTGGTCAGCATGGTATAGTAGACCAAAACCTTCTTTCTAAGGAGAGACCAGTAGTAGGCTGTTAAAGACTGTTGTCTGTGTAGATGCGCAGGACTCTACAAAATACATGAAACGGACACAAAGAATACCCAGACTCAGTACAACAGTTTATGGATCACACAAGAAGTTGTCCCGTGTGGAGTTTCAGCCCACAGCACTCAGCGTAATAAAGAGTGGCGTGGCTATCACTTAAAATATTACACCACCCGTGCAATCATTTATTCATTAAATTGTTATTGCATGATTAGGAATATAGATATACAGTAAGTGCGAGGGCTGGTTTCACCAGTTTCTGATAAAGTTTCAGATAGTTTCAGATACTTTTAAGGTAGTAGAGCCACGCTGACTTCAGCACTATATATAACACTATTTAACCAATAAAAGTTGCTCCGTAGAAAAATTGGTATTCAAGTAAAACCAGTTGAACTAGTAAGCGTAACTCCAAGGGGGATCGACTCTTGAAAAGACAGACAGAAACCTATTGTTGTTAATTGGCAAAATCATTATTGTCCATTGAACAATTTCAATCGATAAATTCTCCCCGAAGGTCTCCCTCAAGGATAGCCAACTATCCCAATCTTGGGCTCTTCGCATCCATCCGCTGCCAGCCACTTTCTTCAAACCGTCGGTCTATCGCGCCGCAGGGCGCCCTACACTACGTTTGCCCAATCGTGGTATCCACTCTAGTACACTTCGATTCCAGCGACCAACGGTTCGTCTTGAGACATGGCCGGCCCACTTCCACTTCAGCATACTGATTCTCCGTGCAATGTCAGTTACTCTAGTTCTCTGTCTCTCTCTCTGCCTGAATAACTCCGTTACGAATTTTATCAGCCAGAGAAACACCTAGCACCGCACGCTTGGACACTTTAACTAAATCAAATATTGAGCAAAATGAAGCAAAGACAATGATAGCAAAAGAAATATTGCAGACAGTCGCCTCATAGTAAGAGTTTTGAGAGAGTGGTGTCATTCTGGTGTAAATGGCTCATACGAGTACATGCCTGACCCATGACTAATGTGTTATAAATATGAATACCTACAAACTGTTGAAACAGTTTGACGAATGGATACATATTAAACATATACATATGTATAACTAAGTTATCATCAATCTTCAACAGCCTATAACAGTCCACTGTTGGACATAGGCCTCTCCTTAGAAAAGAGGTTCTGACCTACTAACTTTTTTTTATAGAAGACTACCAAAGTGACTCTACTCTGCCTGATGGAAAGTATAAATAGAATCCAAGAATGATGGCCGCCATACTCATTGCGAATGAAGACAATGCAGTATGGCGACGCACGCTATGGCGGCCTAGGGAGATGCTTTTTCATACCCCAGATCTAAAGGGTCCGGATATACCACGCTGGCCAGACGGGGTGGGTTCGATTCAAGTTTTCCTTCTCTTTGCATTGATATTGTCCTGCATAGCTTTGCATCGCCTCTTACGACACCCATGGGACGAGTAGAGACGGTGACACTTCGTATTCTTAATCCGTTTATTACTATAATTATTTAACAAGTTTGTCAAAAAAGGAAAACTCTAAGTGTGATTAATAAATAGCCTTATCGCTTAATCACTGTTTAATCACCGCTACAAAACAGATTCGTGAGTTTGTAAACTCAATCAAGCCGTCACCGTGCGTAAATATCTAATTTTGTAAAATGATATTTGGTAGCTTTTAAGTTTAGTCACAAAAAACATAACATAAAAAATGTGTGTGTGTGTGTACTTATGTACGCACGTAAGAAGTTATACTTCTTTGGTGTAACAAGATAAAAATCTTTCTAAAAATGTTATCCTTCGCGTTATCCTACGTTTGTAGAGAAAACGACACTAATAATAGAAAAAAAGGTATTTAATATATTGAAAGAAAGTTTTATTATAACGCATTATCTAGTTACATAAATTTTATTTAAATATCATAAAACAATTATTTTTACATAATTAATAATAAAAAAATAAAATATTGATTATCTAATTTCATGGTGTCGGTTTTCTGTGACGGTGTGCGCTCACATCATATAATTTGACTTTCATTTTCTATAACGCGCCAAAAGAAGTTTGACTTCAACAAAAACTATTGATACGTAAGCAATAGCCGAAGTCGATCAGGTATAAAGTAAATACCCAACAGCAAGTAAAAGCACATGTGATTTCCAGCACTCATCACTTACGCGGCCGCAGCGCCGTGGCGATGCTACACTACTTGCGATGGCAGCACAGTATGCTTCGGCGAACAGGGCCAGCCTTGCATCAGCCCACCATCCATCTGCCTAGCTAGACCTTGCCCACCGTGCACCGGCCCTGCGACAGTATACACGCCTTGTCAATGCCCTCAAACCGTACCTCAGCCTAGCCCCTGTCCATGCCCTCAGCCCAACCCTTGTCCCCAGCCATCTCCCTGTGAATGCTCGCAGCCATCCCCCTGTTACTAGATCTCATCAAGAAGCGCCAAACTAGTATGTAACGCAGCCAGATATTTGGATTGGATGAAAAACACAATTTGGATTGGCGAACAAAATTAATAAAAATTTGGCTATTTTAAAAAATTTTTCTTTATGTATTAAATTTTTGGTTTTGGTATCTAATATACTTAGTTTTTTTATATGTTTTTATTTTTATGTCATTAATGGTTTTTAGGGTTCTGTATCTCGAAAGGAAAAACGATACCAGTGTAGGATCACTTTGTTGTCCATCCGTCCGTCTGTCAAGACCTTTTTTCACAAAAACACGTAAACTGAAATCTATATCAAATACTCAGGTTTATAGTCCCTTGGAGCTGTGAAAAAAATAAATTTCTAAGCCAACGCAATCAAAAGATGGCTGTATCTTTTGATTGCGTTTATGCCACAATTTTCTGTAAATTTTCGAATCTCCCGTGAACTGAAAACCTTGAATTTTGATACGTCTTATATCACAGATAAAGGAAAAATTGCGTGAACCGTAAATTTTGAGTTATCAATATATTAATACGCGATACAAAAACTTTAATCCGCATTTTACGAAAATTGCGCGGACGCAGGAGCATAAAATTTGGCACACTTATAGTTTATGCGTTGGAGAAATGCAGAACGCTAATATTTTTCAATAATAATGCTTATAAAGTACATTAAATCAATAAATAAAACATTACACACACTACCATACATTTCACACACACATATATACACAAGTATTTGTACACGCATACTTTCATTTTGTACATAGACATAGAGTACTGACATAGACATATCAAAAAGAAAAGTTTTATTTGCCTCATTTAATATAAAAAAAGATTTTAATAATAATGCATAATAAGTACAATAAATCAATAAAAAATGAATGGTGTCGTGGGACACCAGGTAGGAACGAAGTTCCTTCGGATAATGTGGAATCGACACAATTTGCAAAAAAATCGTGCTCAATTTTATGTAGGTTATCTTGATTTTTCTCTTAAATTTTGCTCATTAGTTTTTATTTAAGTACAAGAAAGTATTTAGGAAATTCAGTATTTTAGGAAATAAAATAATAAATTCCTTAAAATAATAAAATAGCACACATGACGCGCTTTCGCGCCTGCGCACGTCTCATTTAACGGTTTTATTCCACGCACTTTTTTCCACAGATTTATTCCACAGATTTATTCCACGCACTTTTTCCACTTACGGTTTTACTATCACATTTTTTTCAGTTCGGTCCCGCAGCGAAATCCCTATCCCCTCCAAGCCTGCCGTAAGGAACTTCGTTCCAATAAAACATTACACAAACCAGAATACATTTGACACACGCATACACAAGTATTTGTACACGTATACATACTCTGTGGTCAAATTGTTTCTTTTGTTTGTTATAGACATAGTTGAATGTCAAACAGAAAAGTTTTATTTGACGAATACTACGTGAAATACTGAGCGCTTATACAAATTTATGTAATATATATAGGTTGTGTAGCAGCAACATACATTTAAATGTACACGGACTATCATAGCATAAAGAAAGTTCTGTAGCAGCAATCTGCAATAACAACATTCAGGTACAAAAAATATATAATTTGCTATTGCTGGTTCTTAATGAAAGAACTTTAATTATGCCTCGACATAGAACATTAACGGCTCGGAGTGAGAGACAAAGAAGGAATATTTTTCTAAGAGGAAGGAATAATTCCCCATCAGTAGTATTCGATAGTAATATGATTTTGAGAGATACATTTAAATGTGCTCTAAATGTCATTTAATGGATTTAGGATTCATTTTTGAATCTGAAGTGACTTTAGGCGACCGAACTGCATTCACTTCGTGTTGTCACAAAGGTAAAGTATTATTACCACCCTTAAGTCAAAATGAATATTTTAAATCATTGTATAATGGACTTAAAATGAACCTTCAATAAAAAGTAAATCAAAAAATTATTTTGAAAATATTAGGAAATATTATTCATGTTTAGCTATGGTTAGCTCAGAAGCCAAAGTTGCTGAGACAAGGGGAGTGTATCATTTCAAAATACATGATGTTTTTTATCACAGATCAGGCCCAATGACTGCCGCTTATAATCGCTCACCATGTTATGCACAATTATATTTTTATGATATTGACACTGCTATTAATTATAGGTTACAAGAACGTATTAATCAAACATGTAACAACAACATAATGCGTAAAATTTCACTGGAATTGGACAAAACATTCCAAATAATTGCGAGTTTTATTAAATTGGCCAGTTTTTACACATGGGCAATTGTATGTGGCAGTAAGTAGAGTTCGGTCATTCGATGGTTTAAGGTTTTATATTTCCAAATATAACGGCCCAAGACATTTAGCAAACGATGAAAGAGTTTTTACAAAAAACATTGTTTTCAGAGAAGTTTTAAATCATTGATTAAATTATTGTAATATGCGATAAATAATGCTCTAAATGTATAGTATTTTTAATGCATGATTTTTTTGTTTTGCATCTTCTTATAGCATGTTTTGTTTTAATAAACATTTTTTAAATAGGTATTCTTTATTTTACTTCTTTTTAATTTCATATAATTTGTTCAAAAGAGAGAGAGAGGTCAAATCTGTGGTTATAGTAGTTTAGTTTTCGACAGTAGAACCTTAATAATGTTTGAATATTATATTTTAAAGTCAAAGTCAAAGTCAAAGTCAAATTCGTTTATTCATTTAGGTCACAAAAGACACTTATGAACGTCAAAAAAAAAAAAAAACAATAAAAGATGAAAGATGAACAATCTGTCGATTAAAATTACAGCTAGCTGGGTTCGCAGATTGTTCATGGTAGAGTGGTGAGAAAAGAACCCAGGAAAGAAACTCACCACCATTCTTTTAACTCAAATAATAATATATGTTATAATAATTTATATTAAGTCACTTACAATTTAAATTTATTATGGTCGAATTTCGACCACTGGGCGACCACTAGTGATATTTAATATAAAATATTTTTAATAATTTTAAAGTTACTACCCCTTTCCTCATGAAAGCGTAAAGGTATTAAATTGAAATTTCTATCAAGTACTAAGGTCTATAATACCTTTAAGCTGTAATAAAATCAAATTTCTATGTCAACGTAATTTGTACAGAACTCTCGGTGCGGGAGTCCGACTCACACTTAGTCAGTTTTTGAGTTTTAAGCATGTTTTGAAAGCTGTGCCAAAGAAATCCATTCTTCTAATAATGTAAATGCAGAAGTTTGTGAAGGTGTATATGTGCATGTTTGTTACTCTGTTGCGTAAAAACTACTGAGCACATTTAGATAAAACACTACTGATAACACGTACAGCAATGTGGTTTATATACCACACATGGGGTGTCATTTATTAAAATTTTGCGTTATTTGGTCATAATATAACGATTAGTATCAAGTAAGTTGGAAAATTCTTGCCGTCTGAGAACTATCCTGACATGCGCTTTTTTTTTTAACGTGTGGAAATCCCTTCGAGCCGTCACCCCACCGGAGTTTACGACGGTGTGGCGTGTTGGAATCAGACCGATTCAATCCACACGGTGTGCCACTCTGAGCCTGACATAGGAGGGATCCGGAAAACAGCTGCTATTACGACATCCAGATCCCTCCTAACGTCTGCCCGTTGCCGCGGGCAGCATCTGCGTGTGAACTCTCTATTTTAGGCGATGTACGGCACACGCGGACGTCGCCTCCTCGCGGCTGGCCATTGTAGCGGATAGAGGGGAAAATCTGTCCCGTACACCCGCGGCCACACTCGGCGCTGGTATGCGCGTCTCCGCCGCCCGGTTCGCCGAATTGGGTCTGAGTGAAGATCGTCCTCCAGGGCCTTTGTACCGCCTCATTCTGCGAAATTACGTCTTCACAAGAGGTTGCGACCGCGGTAAAATAACTGTCGCTACCGGCCATGGAGCGTATGATGGCCGATAGCGAGAGATCTCCTCCAACAACTACAGTGAGGCCCCCACGCTGCGCCGCCCAGGCGGAAACGTGTGCTGAGCCGAGTCCTCACTGCTGTCACAGTGGTGACAAGCGGGACCCAAATCCCTCCTAGCGACCGAGTACAGATACTTCTTGAAGCAACCGTGTCCGGAAAAAACCTGCGTCAGCCGGAAGGAAAGGGTCCCGTGCTGCCGCCCCACCCACTCGACGATGACTGGCTGGAGAGCCTTTACGGCGTAAAGCCGACCTCCAGCCATATCTCTTCGGGCGGGGGCCGTATGCCGCCACCCGCCCGGGAGTCAGCCGTCCTTCGATAAACTTCGGTGAGCACTTTCACCTTCAAATCCCATGGGGGAGTTCCGGCCAAGGCGCATGCCGCCTCCGTCGAAACGGTGTGGTAACCGCGTATAGCTCTAACCGCCAATATTCACTGAGGGCGTCAGAGACGAGTCCTATTCTGTGCGGTCAGAGCCACTGCCCACACCGGTGCACCATACAATGCCTTTGACCGGACACCCCACGTGTATAGCCATCTTGTCGCGACGCTAGCTCCACCCAAATTGGGCAAAAGTCGCCCAAGATCAGAAGCAGCGCCGACTAACTTTGGAGTAAGCTGTCGGAAGTGCTCGTCGAAGAGCCACCTCGCGTCGAGGATCAGGCCCAGGTACTTCATCTGGGACTGAAGCGGTACGAGAACTGAATTGACTACTATAGAGGTGTCGGGGGGTGGACCATGTCATGTGGAGCCCATTGAACAAAAGGGTCTCCGTCTTATCTAGGACCACCTGTAAACCCAGCGCCTCAATACACCCGACCACCAAAAAGACTCCCGTGGTGGCCAAGCGCGCCGCCTCTTGAAATTTCGAGTCCAAGATATTTTGCCTCTATTGATCGTAGTGTATTGATATATAGCCTATAACCTTTCTCGATAAATGGGCTATCTACTATTGACAGAAGTTTTCAAATCGGGTTAATATTTTTTTAGATTAGCGTGTTCAAACAAACAAACAAACTCTTCAGCTTTACAGTGTATAGATGTTAATTCGCAATGTTGTTACCGTAGTACAGATATAGCGTACGAGTATCGTGTGGGAGGAGCCAAACACAGTGGGAGGCAGCGCAGGCGCCGCACCTGGTGCGGTATGAGACAGTCCGTCCGTAACCTCACGACGCGATATAATCGTATGCCACCGCACTCCAAATACACTTGGCTCCCCGTATTACCTGTTTACTACTTAACTTTCTCCTTTCTCTCTTTTATGTTCTTAATTCTAATATAGTGTACGTTGAGGCTTTTTGTGTACCTGTGACTAAACACATAACATTATACCGTCGTTCATCAACAAAGTATATTTTTTACTTGTACACCCGACGTACCAAAAAGTTACAGTTACTGGCATTTTAACTTGTCCATATGTCGCCAAGGGTCACCACCTCTATTCATCCCATGGGTGTCAAAATCATTGCAATAAGGAAGAAAACTTGAATAAACTCTATATTTTTCTATCTTAACAGCCTGCCAAAGTGGCTCATCTCTGCCTGATGGAAAGAATAGAATTCAAGAGTTGTGGTCACCATACTCATTGCAAATGCTGACAACGCAGTATGGTGACCTACACTATGGCGGCCTTGTGAGATGCCTATTCACACCCCGCTTGGGGACCCAAAAGGCATGACAGTCATTGTGACAGTGTAAGGCTTACACAGTCACCACGAGAACTGTTACCCCTGCAGCAATGGGCTTCTGGTCTCACACTCACCAACGAAACACGACAACACGGATGCTGGTACTTTAGGTTGGTCTTCTGTGGTAGGGTAGTACTGCCCGCTCGTGCAGAAATCAGCGTGACTCTACTACCTATAGGTACTAATCCATCTGGCCAGCGTGGTTTAGTAGTTACAAACATACTGTCGAAGGAGAGGCTATGTCTAGCAGTGCACTGTTAAAAACTGTTGATCGAACATCGACCGTTTCAGGCTTTGACATTGACCAGTATAACTTGATCTGCCATTGAATAGATTTCTGTGTAATGATAGTTCAAAATATATTCAGGACTTCGGTAACGTCACGTAACCATTAGAATTGTTCTACTTATATATAAACATTAAGTATTATAAGTGTATTACGTTCACCATATTTGTTTAAAAGGAAATTTTTACGCATTAAAATACATGACATCAATAATTCTGTTCATTAGTAGTCTGGTAACCATAGACTCTGTCTTATTTAGAGTCATACGGCCGTGTGTGAGATATGCCAAAGTGATTACTCTGCCTGATAGAAAGCATAAATAGAATCCAAAAGTTGTGGTCGCCATACTCATTGCAAATGCAGACAATACATTATGGTGACTCACACTATTGCAGCCTAGAAAGATGCTTTTTCACGCCCCGCTTGGGGACGTAAAAGACGTTGGATGTCGTCAAATATTCACCAGGTGACGGCTAATAATTGGCCGCCATAGCGAGGATCGCAATATTATACTGTCGTCATTATCAGTGAGTATGGCGACCACCGCTCTTGGATTCTATTCATGCTTTCCATCAGGCAGACTAGAGTCACTTTGGTAGGTTGTAAATGAAAAAAAGAAGAAGTGGGAAAAGAACGGAATAAAACACAAGAGTATTACTATGTCTTCATCATGCTGTTAAATATTGACATGGGCAGTTGTAGTGGCAGAGTGAGGAATGATAGTGGGTTCTGCACTGAGTCCTGGCCAGGAGAAGAGCCTAAGTCGGGGGTTTGAGGTCTGGCTGATGCTGCAGAGAACAGTGCTGGAAATATAAAAAAAAACAGAAACATTAATACTTATGACATTTAAATACTAAAAATAATAAAAATGTAACCAGCGTTTCTTTTTAAGTTATTGCATAGCTTCTATCGCGGGCCTTGAACGTGGAGACCGAATCCAGAAATTCCGTAACGAAAATAACCTAACACCCCGCACTCCGACCGGCAACTTTTTAGTTTTGCCATCTATCGATGAATAGCAGGACTTTTTTTATAGAAACCTACCAAAGTGACTCTATTTTGCCGGATGGAAAGCATGAATAGAATCCAAGAGCAGTGGTCGCCGTACTTACTGCGAATGAAGACAGTGCAGTATGGCAACCCACGCTATGGCGGCCTAGTGAGATGCTTTTTCACGCTCCGCTTGAAGGACCCGGGATCTTAGTGGGAGGGAAACACGTGTGCTGGTAATGAATTCCAGGCTTTAATTAATTTGCACAGGAAGGCGTGTGTGTGTATTTGATTGCCAATGGGCGATAAGGCCACCACTTGTACTTCCTTAGCTTTAAGTTACCTCTGAATTTAATCTGGTGTACAATAAAAAGCAATGTCTGATCGGGCTTTGCGCCAGGGTGGTGTGTCGGAATTGCACCGACTAAAACCACACGGTGTGCCACTCCGCGCTTGAGATAGGAGGGATCTGGGAACAGCTGTTATTACGACATCCAGACCCCTCTTAGCGAATATAATAGATCCTACAACAAGGTTTGTCTTCTTGTACGTTTGTCTGTGCGTTTGTGACCGCTAATCTCAGAATCGGCACCACCTATTTCAATGTAATTTGGGATAAGGATAGGTTGAAAACTCGATTAACAGTTAAATGCCTTTTTGTTCGCATAGCAAGTCCAGCAGCCCATGCGTTAAACTTCATATGTACGGAGTAACTCTCATAGTAAGTAGAAAATAGTTATCTTTCATAAATGTAAAAATTGCAAGGCAAAACCTTATCAATACGATTTACCCTAAACGTTAGAGACTTATCCAGATAAGCATTATCTTCTTCATCTCAGCCAAAAGACGCCCACTGCTGGACACAAGCCTCCCCCAAGGTTCTCCACAATAGCCGGTCTCATACCGCCCGCATCCAGCAGCTACCCAGGTCGTCGGACCACCTTGTGGGGCCTACCAACGCTGCGTTTCCCAGTCCGCGGTCGCCATTCCAGAACTTTATGGCCCCATCGGTCATCTTTTCTGCGTGTAATGTGCCCCGCTCACTGACACTTAAGTTTAGCAATTTTACTGGCAATGTCGGTGACCTTGGTTCATCTGCGGATCTTCTCATTTCTGATTCGATTACGCAAAGAAACTCTGAGCATTGCCCTCTCCATTGCTCTTTGGCTGATTGAGCCTTCTTATCAAGCCCATAGTAAGGGACCACGATAAGCATTGTACTATATCTAATTCTATGTACCCGTTTTTAGACAACTATGGCCCACGGAAGGATTTTATGTTTGATAAGAGTAAGTTTTTACGATACACGCGAAAATCCGTTAAGCGATCCATTGCGACAAAACTACTGAGAAACGAGCTAAAGGTCAGACCCCTCCCCGCACCCCACGCTGTATTTGTTAGCGCAGGATGTTGATTCAAATGTTAACATAGACCTCTCCTTAGCAAGGAGGTTTTGGCCTACTATACCACGCTGGCCCGACGGGTTGGAATAAGGTTTGTTTCAAGTTTTCGTTCCCTTTGTAATGATGTTGTCTTGCATACTTTGTTCCCTTAGTCACCTCTTACGACACCCACGGGATGAATAGGGGTGGTAACACTATGTATTCTTAATCCGTCACCTCATACAAACATATAAATATTAAGAACAACAAAATGAAATTACAAAAGAAATAGATATCGCCTCAACAAGCTATCAGCTGATTGGTGGCGAGGTTGTCCTTGCGGAAATATTGTCACCCAATGAGTCAACGACCCCTCGCTATAAGCGCTCGGTACTTATCAGAAACATTTAATATTTAGGCCACCACGGCCGCCCTTTATTATATAATAGTTTTTACCTGCGGCTTTGCTCGTGTAGAATTTGCTCTGTCACGTTAAGTTTCGTAACAAATCATTTTAAATACATACATACTAATGCCTCCGAGAACATGTGTACAAAATTTCATGACGATCGGTTGAGTAGTTTTCGCGTGAAACCGTAACAACCAAACTTACATTTGGTAGGTAGTAGAGCCACGCTGATTTCAGCACGAGCGGGTCGGCTCGACCGGGGCAGTACTACCCTCCTACAGAAGACCAACCTAAAGCGACAGTATCCATGTTGTCGTGTTTCGTTGATGAGTGTGAGACCGGAGGCCGATTGATACAGGGATGACAGTTATCGTGGTAACTGTGTAAGCCCTACACTGTCACGATAACCCACAATACAAGCAAAGTGTGAAAAAGCATCTCACTAGGCTGCCATAGTGTGGGTCACCATACTGCATTGTCTGCATTTGCAATGAGTATGGTGACCACAACTCTTGGATTCTATTCATTCTTTCCATCAGGCAGAGTAGAGTCACTTTGGCAGGCTCTTAATATAGAAAAAAAAAATTAGCAGGGATGTAATAGTGTTTTATATTTTAACAGATTTGATTAATCACATCACATTATAAGCTTGTAATAGTGCACTACTAGACATATATAAACCTTCTCTTCGAAATTTTTGATGGATATTTGCAATAGAATATAATATAGTTAAAACTATTAAAATTGATTTTATTACTGGTTTTAAATAAACCGTCTTCAGGTGTCGTATTAAGTAAGAATAACCCTTTACAGATTCATCGTTATCAACAACTTGTAACGGTTCACTGCTGGACATAGACCTCTCTTTAGCAAGGAGGTTTTGGCCTACTATACCACGCTAATCGGGTTAGGCGGGCGCAATTTCCGGATACCTCCCATTTCAGGCGCATTGTGTGGTTTTAGTCGGTCCGATTGCTACACACCATCCCGGCTCAAATCCCGGTGGGTTGACGGCCCGTGGGTGACACATTAAAAAAAAAGGATTTGTTTCAAGTTTTACTTCTTTTTGTAGTGATAATTTTCTGAATAGTTTGTTCCCTTAGTCGCCTCTTACGACACCCGCGGGATGAATAGGGGTGGTAACACTATGTATTCTTAATCCGTCACCATACGGACAAAGATTAAGGTTATATTATATGAAAGAAACAAACAGTTTTTTTTTTTCTCTTAAAAAGACAACGTCCGCACTAGGAATAAATCCTATGTCGCGGGGGATTTTACAAACATACAAGAAACAGACACAAAGAACACCTAGACTCAGAACAACAGTTTGCGGATCACACAAAGCAATGTCCGTGTGGGATTTGAACCCACAACACTCGGCGTAGTAGAGAGCAGCGTGGCGATCTCTTAAACCACTAGGCCGACCGTGCAGTCATCACTAAAATAATTCTTGTTTATTATATGAAAGTTAAACTGACATTTATGTACGACTTATGCTAAAAATCCGTGACACAAAAAAGATTATACGAAATAAAAAATAAAACCAGGAATATTTAATATCATCCAATTAAATCTACAAAAAAAACTTAACTAAAAAAGAAATCACCACAGATACAAACCAAAAACACGATAACATGTTACCCGGCATTACGAAATAAAAAAAAAAATATATTTTAAAAAAAGAAACTCACCACAGATAAAAACAAAATTAAGAATTACGTTAATTTTTGACATGATTCAAACACGCTTTCTGTACCGACCGTTAGTTAAATGAGATGGTGTGCACTTACTGCACGACATAATATTTATAATATATCATTACAAGTTTTTATCGTTACGGTACAATCGATTTAACATATATAAAATCAATTTTTCTATGTATAATATGTATGTATAATGGGAGCCGACTTGACACATGTCAAAATTGTTTCGTTGCTTTGAGTGAGATTTCTACGACCATATATCTCATCTCGATCCTCATTCTGGTGGAGAAGACAGTCAGACCGATATTATGTCATTTTGTTTTGAGTTGCATGTGTCAATTGCCACTATCACCACAATATAACCTCAAAAACCAGCTCATTTACTCCGTGTTATTGTCACAACTAAAACGATTTTAAGCCACCTTGTGGCGCAGTTGTAAAAACTAAAGAAAACATCGACAAACAAACTTAAATCAAAACCATTTCTGTTATAAATCCACTATTTTCGTTAAATTGAAATGCGTAACTGATTGTATGAAAACAGTAGATAAATTTTTACATATTTCTATGAAACGGCGTATAAGAAAAATACAGTTTTCTTTTATTAAAAAAATAAAAATCTAATACGTACTTTTTACTGTATCTTTTAAAAAACTTATTTACTTAACTAACTACTTGGTTTGATTCGTTTTTAGAGAGACATACATAGAAATTTTACGTAGTTCAACTGTACGGATAGTGAAGAGTTTTACCTCGCTGCGCAATTAGACAACACTTTGTGTGATCCACAAATTGTTGTTCTAAGTCTGGGTGTTATGCCACACAAAGTGTTGTCCCATGTGTGGTTTGAACCCACAACACTCAGCGCAGTACAGAGCGGCGTGGCGACCGCTTAAACCACTAAGCCAACCGTGCAGTTTATTATATGTGTATGTATATATATCTATATGTATATTTAGTCCTAAATTATCTGAATAACATGTTCTAAACGCTACATTAGTCCTATTTACTAAATAGGCAAGACTTAAATACCGTCACTCTTGAGCATCGTCGTCGGGTTGCCAGCTTATCAATTTTTTATAGGATACTCTTTGGAGAGTATTCGAAGGCTCTTTTCGAACTGATTGAGCCATCTCCATTCCTTTATCGGACTACTAGGCGCAGGCAAAAGTTTGATCCATACGTTGTCGACATACCCAAAAGTAGAACTAAACGGTTTGACAGCTCGTTTTTGGTGAGAGCCGCTAGGATTTGGAACGACCTGCCTGGGTATATATTTCCTCATGAGTTGAACTCTGGAGCCTTTAAGGGTAGAGTGAACAGGTTTCTTTTGGATGGGTGTGTACCACCTTCATCTTCATTCACACTTTCCATCAGGTGAGATGGAAGACAAACGCCTATTCAATTACAAATAAAAAAAAATCAAGTGACTACATTCCAAACTTGCTGTTTCAAAATTTTGCCAAAATAATACACAATATTTTCGGAATTGTCCGAGCGAACTAGCATCTAAATTGTCGTATTTATCAACTAAATACTTACAGCGAACGTTTTAAAATACTGCCGAAGCACAGAAATTAGTATTCCCTCCACTTTTGGTAAGATTACGTTGCCAAGTTACACTCGAGTCGTATTAAAGTTCTGAACGTCCCCCCATTACCATATTTGAACACTTTATAATGAGTTTTAGACAAGTTTTGTTTAATAATTGTGTTGTTTGAATACAGCAGGATGTCGCAGTTTATTTACAAAGCGTGAAGGAGTCAGTTCGTGCACAGATAGCGGAGTGGTTTAAGCGGTGGCCGCGCTGCTTTCTACTGCGCTGCAGTTACTACCACAATGTGTTTCAGAAATTGTTGCGCCGAATCTCGTTGTTGATTTTTGCGCTTAAAATAAGCGTAACTTAATCGTGAAGACCTCAGAGAAAGCCGTTTTAAAACTTCTTTCGTGGCTCTTCGTCGAATGAGTGAATTTTCTGAAGCTAAGAACCCTTCCCTCCGAGAGGGGAGAGGGTACTACGGCGATTCGCTTGTGTCTTTTAAGTTGCACGTGTCCATAGACGACGATAGTTACTAACTATCATAACATAAGCTGTGGCCATGCTGCTTTCTACTGCGCATCAGTTACTACCCACACGGACGATGTTTGATTCACAAATTGTTGTGCTGAGTCTTGTTGTTGATTTATATTTGTTGTTGTTGATTTTTACGCTTCAAATAAGCGTAACTTAACCGCGAAATTGATTCTTTCTTTGCTTTTCGTCGAATAAGTGAGTTTCCTGGAGCTAACCCCTCCCCCTGCCTCCGCAACGGCTAGCGTAAAGGGTACTCAACAGCAGCGTCTCATGCCACCCTGAGGCCACGGGTGGACGGGACGGCTTTTCTCTTCGATCCGCTACAGAGGCCAGTCGCGAGGAGTTACCTAAATAGTTTTACTCGAAGTTGGTGCCCGCGCTAGCGGGCAGGCGTTAGGAGTTTCCAGATGTTGTAATAACAGCTCTTTCCGTATCCCTCCAATCCCAGGTGCAGAGTGGCACACCGTGTGGTTTTAGTCGGTCCGATTCCGGCACCTACCCCGCCGTAAACCCCGGTGGGTGACGGCTTGAGGGGATTTCCACACGTTAAATGAAAAGGGGGTATTCAACAGCAATTCGCTTGTGTCGCATATAGCCATTTGGCAGTGTTAGTCACTTTTCAATAGGTGTGTCTGCCTGATAGTTAAACTCTTTTTATTATTATTTTTCTGGGCGAAATCCCCGCAGATACCACCGATATGTGGTTATGTCGGACTCCTTTTTTTTTTTTTTTTTAACCTGTGGAAACCCCCTCGGGTCGTCACCCCTTACGGCGAGGTGGTGTGTCGGAATCGGACCGACTAAAACCACATGGTGTGCCACTCTGCGCCTGAGATAGTAGGGATCCGGGAACCGCTGCTATTACGACATCCAGATCCCTCCTAGCGCCTGCCCGCTACCTCGGGCACCATCTGCGGATAAACTCTCTATTTTAGGCGACGTACGGCATACGCGGACGTCGCCTCCTCGCGGCTGGCCATTGTAGCGGATGGAGGAGAAAACTCATCCCGTCCACCCGCGGCCACACTCAAGGCGGCATGAGGCGCTGGTATGCGCGTCTCCGCCAGCCGGCTCGCTGGCGGCAAATTGGGTCCGAGTCGATATAGTCCTCCCGGGCCTTCTCCGCTGCCTCCTTCCGCGAAATTACGTCTTCGCAGAAGGTTGCGACCGCGGTAAAACAACTGTCGCTACTGGCCATAGAGCGTATGACGGCCGGTAGCGAGAGATCTCCTCCAATAACTGCAGTGAGGACCCCACGCCGCGCCGCCCAGGCGAAACAAACCGCTAGCGTGTGCCGAGCCGAGTCCTCACTACAGTCGCAGTGGTAACAGGCGGGACTCAATTCCCTCCTGGCGACCGAGTGCAGATACTTCTCGAAGCAACCATGCCCGGAAAGGACCTGCGTCAGTCGGAAGGAAAGGGTCCCGTGCTGCCGCACTGCCCACTCGGTGATGACCGGCTGGAGAGCCTCCACGAGGGCAAAGCCTGCACGTGGAGTCTCCAACCAGAACGACCAACGAGCAATCGTGGCTCGACGAGCGGCCTCACGCTACTCGCGTATCTCCTTGGGCGGGGGCCGTATGCCGCTACACGCCCGGAAGTCAGCCGTCCGCCGATAAACTTCGCCGAGCACTTCCGCCTCTAAATCCCACGGGGGAGTTCCGGCCAAGGCGCACCCCGCAGTCGATACGGTGCGGTAACCGCGTATGGCTCTAACCGCCAATATCCTCTGAGGGCGCCAGAGGCGAGCCCTATTCTGGGCGGTCAGAGCCGCCGCCCACACCGGTGCACCATACAGCGCCATTGACCGAACAACCCTCGTGTATAGCCGTCTCGTCGCGACGCTGGCTCCACCCAAATTAGGCAAAAGTCGCTCAAGAGCAGAATCAGCGCCGACCAGCTTTGGAGTAAGCTGTCGGAAGTGCTCGTCGAAGAGCCACCTGCCGTCGAGGGGTTATGTCGGACTCGAACCAACCAAAAACCGCACGCTGTCTCTGGTATCAGTAGCTGGGGAACCAGGTATCCCCTAGTAAGAGAATCCCTGGAACCCTGACAGACCTCGGGCCACCTACGACTGAAGATAGCCTCCTCCCGTATGGAAAACTCGTGTTTTCTTTACTGCACCCCGAAAGGGTGTGTGCAGTCCGTAGCGCTCGCATCGCCACCCCAGTCTGCTTCTGCTAGGTGACAGATGACCTCCCCGTCACCCCCTGCTGCTTGTTAACCCCCATGCATTAAAAAAAGACAAACTTTTAAGTATTTAAGGTAATAACACATATACAGTGCTTAAAAGATACTTAATCTTTATGACAGGTAGCTACGAAACCGACAAAGTAATTTGAACAGGCGATTTTACTTCGTACCAATTGTGCCCGCAACTTTGTTCGTGTAGAATTTTTATTTTTACCTTTGAGACGTGATGTTTGCTGCGTAGATCGCGATCCTGTGGGAAATCCGGGATAAAAAGTTGTCTATTGTTGCCCAGTAACCTCTTCCATCTTCTAGTCCCATTAAAGTTTAGCGTTTCCAGAGATTTGTCCAGAAAAATAAACAGATAGACAAACAGACAAAAATTTTAAAAAGGTAGTTTTTGTTTTAATATAGCGTAAAGTTTCTTTTAAATCACAGACAGACAGATACTTTAATTTTATTTATATGTATTTATCACTTATATTTCTCTTCTTTACGTGTCAGTTTTATCACAAATGAAGTTCAATCTATGTATATAAAAGAAAGTGGGGTTAGTTACACCACTTATAACTCAAGAACGGAAGAACGGATTTAGCTGAAAATTGGTGGGGAGGTAGCTTAGAACCAGGAGACGGACATCGGATACTTTTTATCCCGTTAGAACGGGTTTAAGTAAAAAAAAACTGCTTATTTATTGCCTCTAAGGCGGAACAGAGTTCGCGAGGTAAGCTAGTACATGATAAATACAAAAATTCACACTCAAAATGTGCCTCGTAAGTTATAACATGGCACTAATGACAACTGTCATAGGAGAGATATCTACAGGAATCTTATCATAGTAATCATAGAGAAAGAGTATTATGACTTCATTTATTTTTTCAAAATGGCGTCTAACAAGAAACCGCGGCAATATTAATTAATAACAATCCTTCAAACTCAAACGCTGGCATTACTCATTTCAACCGTAAATACTTCAGATATCTCACTGGATTTAACTTTGTTTAGGCTTTACAAAAGTTTTTCTTGCTTTCAACAACAATTTTTTTCCTGTTTCATTTAATTCAGTGAGTTCGGACTGTGGTTCTCAAATGTTTGCTGATACTTTTGTATTTTTATTTAAAACTGATAACCTTTCTCACTGACCTACTTAACAACTCTACAGTTATATATACATGAAAAAGCGAAATATTTCGCACAAGCCACGGTCATAACTGGATTTAAACTGACTCTGTCACAGAATACTAACCTAAAGCGTCAGTATCTGTGCTATCGTGCTTTGTTGGTGAGTACGTGACTGAAGGTACAATGGTACAGAGTTGACAGTTATCGAGGTGTGTGTTCTTACACTACCTTGATGACTATCATGTCTTTTATGTCCCCAAGCGGAGCCCGAAAAAGCATCTCATTAGGCCACCATAGTGTTGATTACCATACTGCTTTATCTACATTCACGATAAGTATGGTGACCACAATACGTGGATTCTATTCATGCTTATCATTAGGCAGATTGAAGTTACTTTAGTAGACTCTTAAGCTAAAAGAATATGAAAAATGACAAATTAAATATAAAGTGACACTAATGACAACTGTCAAACAGATCAAATTATATTTTGAGATACTGTAGTCATGAGACTATAGTTTTAGAGTTTTAACTCGGGTTGTCTGTAGGCCATTGTGTCACCCTGGTCGATCGGGCTTACTTGTAGCGAAGTATGACACTCCCTCAACAAAACATAGCCACTTCTCTTTGATGTACAAAATAGCTTACGTTCAACATTAACAAGAAGTTAATCTCTTGCAGTAGACTCGACTTCCAATAATACTAAATCTCGCCGCTGTCACGCAAATTTTCCCTCCATGGTGAACTGAAGCGTCTTGTATGTGGTACTACTATTTATTAGACCCAAACACGCAATCTAGCCCTTTAGTGTTCTCTATATCGTTATTTTAGATTTGTTTTATAGATTGCAAGTGGACAGCTAAAATTTAGATGTTGTTTATGATGCGACACTCGACATCAAAACTTTTTTCATCATGAAATCATCATAATATGACTAAAATTATAGTCAGCTATATGTAGGTATTTAAAACCGCTATATCCATGACTGTCACCACGACTTCAAATAAAAAACCTTTGTTAAGTAACCTTCTCATTGTTTTATTGATAATCTATGAATTGTAGACGTCCATTGGCAAGGATAAGTACTTACTATCAGGTGATCTGACTACTCCTAAAAAAATATATTCCAAAATTTCTGTTTTAAAACTTCTTCAAAATAGTACGCATCTTTTACGTAATTGTGTCTGCGTGTGTAAGCTACCTACAAAATACTTACAGCGAATATTTTGGAATACTTTTCACGAGAAATTAGTATTCTCCCCACTCCTTAGTGGTTTAAAATTTTCTTAAGAGTTAAAAAACATAAGTGTATGTTCGTATTACACCTAGTTTTACGTATTATGTGATTTTCGTATACTTTTGAGTGAACGAGTACATTTTCATATCGAAAAACCATTTAAATGTTTTTTGTATAGCTGTCTGTTGTTCTAGAATAAGAAAATACTAGATTTTTGAAGTGAAAACTTCTTTAGGCGCGTTGAGCGTTTTGGTAGAGGGTAAAATCCTCGGTTCGCGTCACCGACATGCTAATGATAGTAGTATATCTATAGCTATGGAGAATATGATATTATATATTATATATGAAATTTATTATTATTATATATTATATATGATATTATATATTATATATAGCTATATATGAAACATAAAAAATTTCATATAATTTTTGCATATAGTTTTAATTACTCTCAACTTAGTAGTTCCGTTTTCACTTCTATCGGCAGTCCCACGACTGCTACTGTTTTTTTTTAATATATTTAAATACAACAAATTTGAAAGGCTCATTGTTTCGACGTAATAAAAACTAAATTATTTAAAAAATTCCATTAAAACTTTGACATTCGCAGACATCTTTTCTTTATTTTTTTGTTAATTGACAGCACAACTTTTTAATTAAACCAAAGACTACACTCACTCGGCCAGCATTTAAAAATGTTGAATTTATTCCATTTTGAATTTACTTTTTACAGAATTTAAATGACGCGTTCTCTGTAGATAAGACTTTTATATTTTTTAATTGTCAATAGCTCGAATTTGTTGAAAAGAAAATATGAAATATGAGAATAAAAATTATTTAGTGTTTTCCGTGCTAAATAACTAGTAGATAGTACTTGAATGAAACTGTCATAGACAACGGAGCTCGAAATCGAGAATCGAAATTGAAGAGAAATCGGTGATCTCGCGGATTTTTTTGCTGACGAGTATTCAAAAATTTCGGTGCTCACTTAGAAGAGTGCAAACGTCGAAACGGTGGCCATTTAGACGATGTAATTTTTTAAAAATAAATTCAAACTAATTAGCTTTCTTGTAAATAAACAATTTTTATAATACATCAAATGGTTTGTTTCAAATGTTAACTAATTCGTGGTTCACTCTACATATGTGTTTGTACACAAATATAAGTTAGTCGATCGTAACGAATGATGTAAGATTTGCTAAAAATAAAATATGAAGACGTAATATATCATCCGTGACAGTTATTACGTTATATATTGAACACCAATGTACACGAAAGAAGATAATTTTCATATGCGTTATTACGTAACACAATTTATGAGGCTTACTTGAATGACGTCATCGTTATGACGACACATGACCTTGAGAGGTTCTAGAGATTAAAGAATATTTACTTATATTATAAAAAGGTATAATTTCGTGTGGTGACGGATTAAGAATACATAGTGTTACCACCCCTGTCATCCCGTTGGTGTCGTACGAGGCGACTAATGGGGTAAAATACGCAGAACGACAGCCCTACAAAGAGAAGGAAAACTTGATACAAAGCCTATATTAACTCGTCTGCCAGCGTGGTATAGTACGCCAAAACCCCCTTTCTTATAAGAGGCCTATGTCCAGCAGTGGATTATTAGAGGCTAATGATGTGATGATGGTAATGATAAAATCAATGTTATTGTCGCAGAGATAGGATTAAAGAGAGATTTGATCAATTCCCTACGCGACTTGATCAAATCCCGAAAGATGTTAATGGCAATATTATTTTGTGATTTCTTTAAACAAATCTAGTGATTTGATCAAGTTCCTGCTTAGTTTCTATTGTGAAATGATGAAGGTTTCAACTCGATGCAAAAACTCCTTTGGATCTCGCTTAAATTGCTCCAAACACTGCTTCGAAGTTACCAGCCGGCGACACACACGTTGATACGTGGTCGTTTGTATCAAGTTTTCTTCTCAATTCAGCTGTTGTCTTGCATAATTTGCTTCTTTAGTTGGGTCTTACGACACCCCCAGAATGGAAAGGTGACGTTTAATACTTAAAAATCTAATATATAAAATTCTCGTGTCACAGTTTTCGTTGCCATACTCCTCCGAAACGGCTTGACCGATTTTGATGAAATTTTTTGTGCTTATCCGGTATCTATGAGAATCGGCCAACATCTATTTTTCATCCCCCTAAATGTTAGGGGTAGTACAACCCTAAATTTTTTTTATTATTTTTTGGACAAAATTTTTAATTTCTATTTTTTTATGATACAACATACAAAAATACATACAATCCTCAATTTTCACCCTTCTACGATCAACCCTTATTTTTTAATAGCCATTTTAGTAATTTAATCATTTTTCATCCCGCTCAAATTACTTAGAAATAATTTATATGGCAAAGCAACGTTTGCCGGGTCAGCTAGTAAATGATAAAATAGGTTAAAATTGGTTTTTATTGTTACAGATATTAAAAGAAACTTAGCAGTACACAAAGTGGATTCGAAAAAGAGGTAATATAATACTAATCTATATCGTTTAGGCCGTCATAGTGTAGGTCGCCATATTGCCGTCATTCACTATGAGTGTGTTTGCCCACCACTGCCCTTAAATTCCGTTCATACTTTCTGTCAAACCGAGTAGAGTCACTTTGGTAGGCCTTAGCTAGAAAAGCATAAAATACATCTAATGGGTCGATGTCTGTACTTTAAAGTTTGAAAAAAAAAACTCATTGTTAAATGTAGAGAGCTCAAAATATTTTTTTGAGTTTTTATCTATTGATGTATGTGTTTATGCGCGCTGATCTCAGAAGTGACTTAAGCGATTGAGATGTGGTTGTTTCTTATGAATAGTGCTAAGTTTCACTTAACATTTAGTATTTGTTTTATTTCAATCAATTAATAAATAGTATAACAATGTATGTCCGTGTGGTGACGGATTAAGAATACATAGTGTTATCACCCCTATTCATACCGTGGGTGTCGTAAAACGTCTTTTCCTTTAGTCTTAGTCCCTTTCCCTTAGTTTTCATACTTTGTTCCGCCGTAACCGCCGTAACCGCCGTGGCCCTCGGGCCGTCACCCCACCGGGGTTTACGGCGGGGCGGTGTGTCGAAATCGGACCGACTAAAACCACACGGTGTGCCACTCTGCGCCTGAGAGAGGAGGGATTCGGGAACAGCTGCTATTACGACATCCAGATCCCTCCCAGCGCCTGCCCACTAATGCGGGCACCATCTATGGGTAAACTCTCTATTTTAGGCAACGTACGGCACACGCGGACGTCGCCTCCTCGTGGCTGGCCATTGTAGCGGATGGAGGGGAAAACCCGTCCCGTCCACCCGCGGCCACACTCAAGGCGGCATGAGGCGCTGGTATGCGCGCCTCCGCCGCCCGGCTCGCCGGCGGCGAATTGGGTCCGAGTGGATATCGTCCTCCCGGGCCTTCTCCGCCGCCTCCTTCCGCGAAATTACGTCTTCGCAGAAGGTTGCGACCGCGGTAAAACAACTGTCGCTACCGGCCATGGAGCGTATGACGGCCGGTAGCAAGAGATCTCCTCCAAGAACTGCAGTAAGGACCCCACGCTGCGCCGCCCAGGCGGAACAAACCGCTAGCGTGTGCTGAGCCGAGTCCTCACTGCAGTCGCAGTGGTAACAGGCGGGATTCAATTCCCTCCTGGCGACCGAGTGCAGATACTTCCCGAAGCAACCATGCCCGGAAAGGACCTGCGTCAGTCGGAAGGAAAGGGTCCCGTGCTGCCGCCCTGCCCACTCGGCGATGACCGGCTGGAGAGCCTCCACGAGGGCAAAGCCAGCACATGGAGTCTCCAACCGGAACGACCAACGAGCCATCGTGGCTCGACGAGCGGCCTCACGCCACTCGCGCATCTCCTCGGGCGGGGGCCGTATGCCGCTACCCGCCCGGAAGTCAGCCGTCCACCGATAAACTTCGGCGAGCACTTCCGCCTCTAAATCCCACGGGGGAGTTCCGGCCAGGGCGCACGCCGCCTCCGTCGATACGGTGCGGTAACCGCGTATGGCTCTAACCGCCAATATCCTCTGAGGGCGCCAGAGGCGAGCCCTATTCTGGGCGGTCAGAGCCGCCGCCCACACCGGTGCACCATACAGCGCCATTGACCGAACAACCCTCGTGTATAACCGTCTCGTCACGACGCTGGCTCCACCCAAATTGGGCAAAAGTCGCCCAAGAGCAGAAGCAGCGCCGACCAGCTTTGGAGTAAGCTGTCGGAAGTGCTCGTCGAAGAGCCACCTGCCGTCGAGGATTAGGCCCAGATACTTTATCTGGGCCTTAATCGGTACGAGGACCGAATTGACAACGATGGAGGCACCGGGGGGTGGACCACGACGGGGCCCATGAAACAAAAGGGCTTCCGTCTTATCTAGGGCCACCCGTAAACCCAGCGCCTCAATGCGCCCGACCACCAAAGAGACTCCCACGGTGGCCAGACGCGCTGCCTCTTGAAAGTTCGCCCCCCGGGCCGTGACCAATGTGTCATCTGCGTAACAAATTACGCCCAGCCCGGGGGGAAGACGACCTCGAAGGGCCCAGTCGTATCCCATATTCCACAGGAGTGGTCCGAGGACGGACCCCTGTGGAACACCGCACGACATGGGCCGCCGCCTCAGAATACCATCTCGGTCCTCGTACACGACGGTACGCTCCTCAAGATAGTCTGCCACAAGCCGCCTCAGGTACTCGGGCACCCCGTGGTAGTGGAGTGCTTCCCTGATGCAGCTAAATGGCAGACTATTAAATGCGTTGGCGATGTCCAACGACACCGCCAACAGCACGCCGCCACAGCTCACCGCCTCTTCGGTAACGGCCCTCAGGCGCAGCACAGCATCGACCGTCGAACGCCCCGCCCGAAAACCAAATTGGGCGTCCGACAGATCGGGGCCCACCTCGCAGAGGTGCCGGACGATGCGGGCAGAGAGTATCCTCTCAAACAGTTTACCCGCCTCGTCCAGCAACACAATGGGCCTATAGGCCGCCACCGAATCGGTAGGCCGTCCCGGCTTCCTTAATAGGACCAGCTTCCCGCTTTTCCAGCACTCAGGGAACTTGAAACAAACCCTATTCCAACCCGTCTGGCCAGCGTGGTATAGTAGGTCAAAACCTCCTTGCTAAGGAAAGGCCTATGTCCAGCAGTGGACTGTAAAAGGCTGTTGATAGAATTGATAATAATATACTCACACATCTCACACACGGCCATTTGATCCCAAACTACACAGAGCTTGTACTATGGTAACCAAGTTGCTGGGGTGCTGGGCTAGAAAACCTCCACGTGGTGCACCCTGGAAACGTTGGCGGTGGTGGTGTTCATCACTGCCAACGGCTAATATTCTAGCACGAAGAGGAAGCCATTTTCTTCGGCAATTCGGCCGAAACTTGGTCCAACAGAGCGGGCGTTTCTGTCGGATCCTCTGTTGGTTCTTCGCTCTTCGGAGCAATGAGGAGGAAAACCTCGGTAAAAAATCACGATGGTGGGACCCTTTCTAGGGTCGGAGTTCCTCCGCTTTCAGCGGTGGAAAAGAAGGACGGGCTCGGTGTGTACTCACACTACCACCGAGCAGGCATCAGGAGACGCTGTCTCCCTGCCGCCGTCGGCATATCGTAGTCCCGAAAAGAGTGTCGTGGTTATGCCTCGCGACTCCGATCGGGGACGAGGGTCTTGGCTTAGCCGCCCGGACTGCGAGGAAGAAAACCTCTATAAAAAATTACCCCGAATCCCGTGTTCTGGTGCGTGACCAGGGGATGCATGGCTGATGGGTAGTTCAGTCGCAAGCGCACTCCCAGCCGAGGTACCTGCGGACCCCTCGGTTGGGCACAAATTTACGCTTGCCCGGGTATTGGGGGATCTCTGCCCGGGTCGACCTTTAGTTCTCCCCCACGCGTGGGAACAATTATGGATATATCTACAACTTTCAATAAAAGAAACGAAGAAAAGAAGGAGATGGAGAAGAAAAAGGAGAAGAATAGGAAGGGGAACGAAACAGCAAAAGAACGTGAGACGCCAATCTCATTGGGGCTCACTGAAGTTAGTCTTGCTTCCGGAAGCCTGAGGAGATCGAATCGGTTACGTTCGAAATCCGCCGTTCCGACAGACAGAGGTGACTCCAGTGCAACAACTGAAGCATTGGATCTAATGGAGGTAGAAATCCGCGATAATCGGAAACGCGGACGCTCCACAGACGAAGAAGGTGAAAATTGTCAGGAGTGGTTGCCGACCAAGGTGGCTACTAGCCGCAGAGGAAGGTCACGCACTCCAGTCTCAGTTCCCTCAGGCTCCCTTTTCTCTAAGGCGGCAGCCTATAGGAGAGTCAGGGTGGAGGGTGAATGTGTAGTGGAGGAGGAGATCGCAGATCTGCTCCACAAAATTCGGGAACCAACGGTAGAGGGTTCTGAAGCCCAGGACCCGGTGTCCCAGGAGAGGGCGAACGTAGCTGTGGCCATTATCAACAAAGTGGCCACAAAATCTACAAACCTTAAGGGCCCATTCGTTAGGGCCCTTAAGGACTCCTCCTCCGCTATCGCAGAGGTTGTCACAACCCTCATTGGTGATGTGGCTCGCCTTCAGGCGGCTAACGACCGCCTGACAGGACAGGTGTCTGAGCTCAGCAGTCAGTTTGCACATTTTAGAGCACAAACGGAACACCCTGAGCGGCGGGGCCCAGCTTCAGAACGGTTGGCGACTAATCACGGTCCTGATGACGTCTCTGATGCCCACCTGCGCCAAATACTTGACGCAGTGGGACATATGTTGGACGGACGTCTCGCGGGACTGGAGGCGAGGCTGCCTCCGGCCCCCGTAGTTCGCCCATCACTAGCAGCGGATAGGGCGAAGACTAAGTCGCAGCCGGCTCCACTTCCCGTTGCAGATGGTCGAGTGTCATATGCGGCGGCAACACTTGCGTCCACCTCGAAATCAGGTCGAGCAACAAAAGCGGCAACAAAGAAGGCTATATCAAAAATAGCTGCATCTGAAACCCGCCCTAAGATCGCCGCAAAAACGAGGGCAGAGTTCCCGCCGCTTCCCACTCCGACACCTGCATCTGACCCCTCCACGTCTGCCCCGTCCACTGATGGATGGAAGGTAGTCGGGGGGACTAAAAAGTCCCGAAAGCGCGATAGGAGGGCTGCCAAGGACGCAGCATCGACTCCGCAGTCGCCACCGGTGGTAGTGGTTAAGAAGACGAAGCCACGGAAACTACAGCCGCCTAAAACTGCGGCTGTAGTAATTACAGTATCGCCGGAGGCGGCTAATGGGGGGCTGTCCTATGCTGCTGTTTTCAAGAGGGCCCGGGACAGTCTCGCCATGAATAATTTTGGGACAGTAGGAGTCAGAATGCGCCTCGCCCAGACAGGAGCTCGAGTCCTCGAGTTCCCTGGTGCCGAAGGCGCAAAGAGTGCGGACACGTTTGCCGATAAGCTGCGGGGTATATTTGAGGCCACGGATGGAGTAAAGATCGCCAGGCCTACCAAGTGCGCGGAGCTGCGCGTTTCGGGCCTGGACGATTCGATAACGGCCGAAGATGTCCGCGTTGCAATAAGAGAGAAGACGGGATGCAACGCGGACAACATTAGAGTTGGCACCATCCGCCCCGGTCCAGGAGGACTTGGCGCAGTGTGGGTGAGCTGTCCCGTAGCGTCGGCCAAAATTTTGGGCGACGCTGGCAGACTTCTCGTCGGTTTCGTGAGCGCTAGGATCACAATCCTGGCGGCGAGACCGATGAGATGTTACAAATGTCTGGCATCGGGGCACACACGCGCCAAGTGTGTAAGTCGTATTGATTGCAGCGGACTATGTTTCCGTTGCGGTCGACCGGGGCACAAGGCAGCAGATTGTTCTGCCGCCCCTCACTGCCCCGCGTGTGCGGCGGATAACAAACCCGCCAATCACCAGATTGGGCAGGGGGGTTGCAAACCTCCCCGCAATTCTCGACAAGCGTCGGGGGCTAGCCAGTCGACCCAGGCTGCCCCCGATGTCGTTCGCACGCCGGCATCGTCGCCCATGGAGGAGGTTGTAGAGACGGTCGAGTAATGGCCCAAGTCTCCAACCTCTTGGTCCAGACGAACCTGAACCACTGTGCCGCGGCGCAGGACCTTTTCCTGCAAACCATGGCACAGTGGTCGATCGGTGTTGCCGTAGCCGCGGAACCCTATTACGTTCCTCCCCGTCCAAACTGGTTGGGTGACCGGGACGGTTCCGTGGCAGTCGTCGGCTCCACGGCGGCTCATTCCCCGCCCTTGTCGCTAAGAGACAAGGGCACTGGATATGTTGCTGCCGAGTGGGGGGGAATCACCGTATATGGTGTTTACTTCTCCCCCAACCGGAGTTTGAGCGACTTCGAGGTTTTCCTTAACAACTTGGAAACCTCGATGCGGCGTCTAACGTCTGGGCACGTCTTAGTGCTGGGGGACTTCAACGCAAAGTCCATTGCGTGGGGTTCCCCCAGGACGGACGCTAGGGGCGAAGCCGTAGAGGAGTGGGCGGCCTCGGTGGGCCTCTGTTTACTAAACAGGGGCTCCACCAACACGTGCGTGCGACAGCAGGGAGGGTCGATAGTGGACCTTTCGTTCGCTACCCCTGCCCTCGCCGCACGAGTAAGGAACTGGCGTGTCCTGGAAGAGGTTGAGACGCTCTCGGACCATCTCTATATCCGATTTGAGCTCTCCCGGTCCCAGGACCCCAGAAGGGGTCACATGGCGCGGCGTCCTTCTCGCTTTCCGCGGTGGGCTGTAGCTAAATTGAACAGGGACCTACTAGAGGAGGCAGCCATCATTCACTCTTGGCTGTCTTCGCAGGCTCCGACCGAGGAGGTCGATATGGGGGCTGGTCGCTTTCGCGATGTAATTACGCAAATCTGCGATGCGGCCATGCCCCGCATCCGAGGTTGTCAGCCTCCACGGAAGGAGGTTTACTGGTGGTCCCAGGAGTTGGCGGACCTCCGCGCGGCCTGTACTCGTGCCCGGAGGCCCGTACACTCGTAGTAGGCGGCGACACCGCGAAGAAGGCGGGGAGGACCAGCTTCATGAGGAGTACCGAGAGGCGCGGAAAACTCTGAAGCTGGCCATCAGCCGCGCCAAAGAAGTTAAGAGAAAGGAGATGCTGGAGAGTCTCGATTGTGACCCCTGGGGTCGCCCTTATCGTGCGGCGCGACAAAAGCTCCGCACGTCGGGCCCCCCCCTTACAGAGACACTCCAGCCCAGCTTCCTGCAGGAAGTGGTCGAGGGCCTTTTCCCGCAGCGGGTGGAGCACACACCCCCGTCGATGGCCTTCATGGTCGCAGACGGCGGGGGACACGAGAACAATGTTCCGCCCGTTGGGGAATCGGAGATAGGGGCGGTTGTTCTACGGATTCGCTCTAAGAACACCGCCCCTGGGCCAGATGGGATACCTGCCCGAGTATTGGCACGAACCCTCGACCACATGTCGGATCGCCTCAGGGAGGTCCTGAACGCCAGCTTGGCGTCCGGACGCTTCCCTGAGTGCTGGAAAAGCGGGAAGCTGGTCCTATTAAGGAAGCCAGGACGGCCAGCCGAATCGGTAGCGGCCTATAGGCCCATCGTGTTGCTGGACGAGGCGAGTAAACTGTTTGAGAGGATACTCTCTGCCCGCATCGTCCGGCACCTCCGCGAGGTGGGCCCCGATTTGTCGGACGCCCAATTCGGTTTTCGAGCGGGGCGTTCGACAGTCGATGCTGTGTTGCACCTGAGGACCGTTACCGAAGAGGCGGTGGGCTGTGGCGGCGTGCTGTTGGCGGTGTCATTGGACATAGCCAACGCATTTAATAGTCTGCCATTTAGCTGCATCAGGGAGGCCCTCCACTACCACGGGGTGCCAGAGTACCTGAGGCGGCTTGTGGCAGACTATCTACAGGAGCGTACCGTCATGTACGAGGACCGAAGCGGTGTTCTGAAGCGACGGCTCATGTCGTGCGGTGTTCCGCAGGGGTCTGTCCTAGGACCACTCCTGTGGAATGTGGGGTATGACTGGGCCCTTCGAGGTCGCCTCCCCCCCAGGCTGGGCGTAATTTGTTACGCCGATGACACATTGGTCACGGCCCGGGGAGTGAACTTTCAAGAGGCGGCACGCCTGGCCACCACGGGAGTTTCTCTGGTGGTCGGGCGTATTGAGGCGCTGGGTTTGCGGGTGGCCCTGGATAAAACGGAGGCCCTTTTGTTCCATGGGCCCCGTCGTGGTCCACCTTCCGGCGCCTCCATCGTAGTCAATTCGGTCCTCGTACCGGTTCAGGCCCAGATGAAGTATCTGGGCCTGATCCTTGACGGCAGGTGGCTTTTCGACGAGCACTTCCGGCAGCTTTCTCCAAAGCTGGTCGGCGCTGCTTCTGCCCTTGGGCGACTTTTGCCTAATTTGGGTGGAGCCAGCGTCGCGACGAGACGGCTATACACGGGGGTTGTCCGGTCAATGGCGCTGTATGGTGCGCCGGTATGGGCAGCGGCTCTGACCGCCCAGAATAGGGCTCGCCTCTGGCGCCCTCAGAGGATATTGGCGGTTAGAGCCATACGCGGATATCGCACCGTATCGACGGAGGCGGCGTGCGCCTTGGCAGGAACACCCCCGTGGGATTTGGAGGCGGAAGTGCTCGCCGAAGTTTATCGGCGAACGGCTGACTTCCGGGCGGGTAGCGGCATACGGCCCCCGCCCGAAGAGATACGCGAGTGGCGAGAGGCCGCTCGTCTAGCCACGATGGCTCATTGGTCGTCCCAGCTGGAGACTCCACGTGCTGGCTTTGCCGCCGTGGAGGCTCTCCAGCCGGTCATCGCCGAGTGGGCAGGGCGACAGCACGGGACCCTTTCCTTCCGACTGACGCAGGTCCTTTCCGGGCACGATTGCTTCGGGAAGTATCTGCACTCGGTCGCCAGGAGGGAATTGAGTCCCGCCTGTCACCACTGCGACTGCAGTGAGGACTCGGCTCAGCACACGCTGGCGGTTTGTTCCGCTTGGGCGGCGCAGCGTGGGGTCCTTACTGCAGTTATTGGAGGAGATCTCTCGCTACCGGCCGTCATGCGCTCCATGGCCGGTAGCGACAGTTGTTTTACCGCGGTCGCAACCTTCTGCGAAGACGTAATTTCGCGGAAGGAGGCGGCGGAGAAGGCCCGGGAGGACGACCTCCACTCGGACCCAATTCGCCGCCGGCGTACCGGGCGGCGGAGACGCGCGTACCAGCGTCTCATGCCGCCTTGAGTGTGGCCGCGGATGGACGGGACGGGTTTGCCCCTCCATCCGCTATAGTGGCCAGCCGCGAGGAGGTGACGTCCGCGTGTGCCGTACGTCGCCTAAAAGGAGAGTTTTATCCGCAGATGGTGCCCGTGTGAGCGGGCAGGCGCTAGGAGGGATTTGGATGTCGTAATAACAGCTGTTCCCGGTCCCTCCTATGTCAGGCGCAGAGTGGCACACCGTGTGGTTTTAGTCGGTCCGATTCCGACACACCACCCCGCCGTAAACCCCGGTGGGGTGACGGCCCGAGGGGGTTTCCACACGTTAAAAAAAAAAAAAAAAAAAAAAATGGTAACCAAGTTGCTGATTAACATACTTATATATTTCTAAATATATACATACTATACATAAATTACACCTTGACACAGAACGAGGGATCGTGCTCATCACACAAAGATTTGTGTTAGGTGGGAATCGAACCCGAACTAGCTTAGCAGTTAGGATCACTGACCACTAGACCACCAGTTTAAAAAATCACCACGATAACCGACATCTACGCGAGCGGAGCCGTAGACACGAGCTAATTTTTTTATAAAGACAACGCCCTCTCTTTTAAAGTAGAATAATTATTTCATATTTATTTTTGCACAACTTTAACCGTATACGCTGCGCACAGAATAGAAGCCTGCAAAAGGAATAATTTTCCCTCGTTTTCGCAACATTTTTCATTCATACACCATTCCTTTTGGTCACACCGTGATGATATGTACCCTATAGCCATCTTTGGTAACACTGAAAGAATTTTTCAAACCGGGTTATCGGTTTCTGAGATACGTACCAAACAAACAAACTCTTCAACTTATAATAATATAATAATGTTTGATTTATCTTCACAAATTACAATGCCTTACTATACAAGTTGATAAAAGATTTTGTTTAATTAGTAATTTGTGGGAGGTCTGGAGTCCAAACTAAGCCTTGACAAGTATTTTAGAGCTTTAGGACCTCAAAATATCAAATTTACACTGATGCTATCAACTTTACTTACGCGTGGATATCTAGCACGCATGCGTGTGTGTTTTGTTTCTTTCCTTTCCTTTTTAAAAAAGACAACGTCCGCACTAGGAATAAATCCTGTGTCGCGGGGGACTTTACAAACATACAAGAAACGGACACAAAGAACACCTAGACTCGGAACAACAATTTGTGGATCACACAAAGTATTGTTCCATGTGGGGAAACCCACAACACTCAGCGCAGTAGAGAACGGCGTGGCGACCGCTTAAACTACTAGACTAACCGTGCAGTTGTTTGTGTGTGTACTCGTGAATGTGTGTATGTGTGTGTCTTGACTTGCAGTAACCCATGGGCGGCGGTACTCACCATGAGGTAACCCATCGGTTCACTAACTTGCTATATCATGAAAAATACGTTGTAGATAAAATTATATTTCTAAACAATTATTCTGATATCAAATATCTTCATAAACAAGACAAGATCAAAGAGGTTATCTTATATAAAAACAAAGTGTCATATTTATATAGATTTTTGCTAGTTAGTGATTAACTGACGAGTCTGTCGGTCTAGTAGTTAAGGGCCCTAACTGCTGAGCCGGAGGACGTGGGTTCGATTTTTTTACTTTTTTTATTTTAAGAGCCTGTCAAAGTGACTCTACTCTGCCTGATGAAAAGCATGAACAAAATCCAAGAGTTGTGGTTACCATACTCATTGGGGATGACCCACACTTTGATGCCCACACATTTATGTTGGATATGTTGTGTTTACTGGTGGAATTATTTCGATATGTTGTGTTTACTGAGGGGAGAGTATTGAAGGTCATGTCCTTTGATGTTTCTTTTATCTTAGGGTATTCTGTTCATAAAAGATGCTTTTTCACGCCTCGCTTGGCGACGTAAAAGACATGACAGTCATCGTGGCAGTGTATTGCACACACGACAACTGTCACCCCTCTATTAATGGGCCTCCGGTCTCGCGCTCACCAACGAAACACGACAGCACGGATGCTGTCGTTTTAAGTTGGTCTTCTGTTTGAGGGTAGTACTGCCGCGGTCGATTCGCCCGTTCGTGCTGAAACCAGCGTGGCTCTCAGTACTAACGATTTCCACCTAGGTCAAATATTAAGTAACGGATTAAGAATACATAGTGTTACCAACCCTATTCATCCCGTGGGTGTCGTAAAAGGCAACTAAGGGAAAGTATGCAAGACAACATCATTACAAAGAGAAGGAAAACTTGAAACAAACCCTATTCTAAACCGTCTGGTCAGCGTGGTATAGTAGGTCAAAACCTCCTTGCTACGGAGAGGCCTATGTTCAGTAGTGGACTGTAAAAGGCTGTTGATGACAAATATTTGTATTATAAGTACGAATATTTATTCTGTGTCTGGGTCGTATTTAGAAATATATAAGTATGTTTATCAGCAGTCTTGATACCATAGTACAGGCTCTGTCTAATTTAGAGTCAAACGGCCGTGCGTGAGATGTATGAGGTTATCAATTATTTATTATTTAATACTGACAGCGAAATGAGACCGTAGACCCATTGATGCAGAGGTGACAGTTATCGTGGTAATCGTGTAAGCCTAACACTGTCACGATTATTGTCATGCCTTTTACGTCCCCAAGCGGGACGTGCAGCAAAGCATCTCACTCGGCTGCCTGCACACTGCATTGTCTGCATTTGCAATGAGTATGGTGACCACAACTCTTGGATTCTATTCATGCTTTCCGTCACTTTGGCAGGCTCTTAATATAGAAAAAATATATATATAGAATAAACATAATCGCATTTTATTAAACTCGTAAACTCTGATCACAATAAACTTTGAAAAACATTCCGTGGACTTCTATTTGTCAGGGATTTTAAAGCCCTGTTATGGATTTGATTATTCGAACCCTCGGTATTGCATTGTTAGGGGTCATTGTAAGTCAGTCGATGTCTAC
Organism: Hypercompe scribonia; assembly: GCA_949316085.1. NCBI lineage: Eukaryota > Metazoa > Arthropoda > Insecta > Lepidoptera > Erebidae > Hypercompe > Hypercompe scribonia. Next base: position 10,826,963 of record OX438995.1, read on the forward strand.
GAGGTATGAGGTCGACACGTCCCTCGAGTAGAAAATTAAAAATATTGAATAAATACGAAACTTTATGTTAATAATTTTAGGGCCTAATTGTTTTGATATCAGAAGCTTTTGTAAAAAAAGTTGTTTAAAAAAGTGATCTATGGTTTTGGTTCTTTTTTTGAAAAAAGAAGTCGGAATTTGTTGTAATAATATTGCAAGCTAAATAAAATTTATAGTCTTTTTAATAATAACCTTTGTGGACAATTTTCAATTGAATTTTGTGACTCAACTGTGCGTTTAATTACTGCATTGTGTTCAATATATTTTTATGAAGAGATTTTTTAAGTTTTTGCCGAGTGTTTTAATATATATTATATGAGTTTCAAAAGTGCTATTGGATTACTACGAGAGTCTTCCATTTCAACTCTTCTGACGTGCGTATGTACCAATTCTGTTTATTAACTTTATACATATATATATTTGGTCTACCACATTAAGTTTCGTAACAGATCATTTTAAATTAAAAATATATTTTTTTTAACATACAAATACATCATCGTTGTGTAACTTCAATGGTTTAGGCAGCGTACGTGAAGATAACTCTCAGAGGCGAGATTTTTTTCCGACTTAACTGACATGTATCGTTATATTACGACTAAAGTTATACAAAATCATTACAAATTGTAGCCTGTATATTGTTCCGGTGTATAACCTATATTACTATAAAGTTTTATCCAAATCCGTCCAGTAGTTTTTTCGTGAAAGAGTAACAAACATCCATTTAAACTTTCGCATTATTAATTCGCATAACAGCAGTATGTATTTTAGTCTATATATGTATTGTTATATGTTTAAAATGAATAGATATTTATAAATATTCATTAATAATAATAATAAATAAAAAGAAAAAAAACAATTGAAGTATTTGGATCTATCTCACGAAATTGTCGATATGTGGAATGTGGATTCGGTGATCATTGTTCCGATAATCATATCTGTTCACGGATTGATAGCCAAGAGCCTCGACCAACACCTTAAGCGGCTCACATTAGAAGGCTGGATCAAGGATCTGATGCAGAAGGCAGTCCTCCTTGACACGGCCCGTATTGTGAGGAGGTTCCTTTCTATGGAGCCCTAACCACCGGTGTCTTGGTCCCTGTACCCGATGACGGTGGTCTACTACTTTTTATATTTTTAAATGTGTATTTTTTATTTTTTACCTATTTAAAAATGTAATGGATATGTGTATATAATGAAATAAAGAAAATAATAAATAAATAATCTCACACACATCACATACACGGCTGTCTGAATCCACACCAGACAGCGCCTGTATTATGGTAACCAGACAGCTGATAAACACACTTATATATTACTAAATAAATATATAAATATGTCGTACATTTAACACACAACGTCATCTAGTTTCAAACAAAGCAGAGCTTGTGCTGTGATAACTAGACTGACTGATACAATAACTATATACTTTTTTGTAAATACATATACATCTATATATATAAAAGAAAGTGGTGTTAGTTACACCACTTATAACTCAAGAACGGAAGAACTGATTTAGCTGACAATTGGTGAGGAGGTAGCTTAGAACCAGGAGACAGACAAAAAAAATATATTATTACAGTATACGATAAAAAATGTTTTTTTGTTTTGCATCGTCTTATAGCATGTTTTGTTTTAATAAACATTTTTTAAATAGGTATTCTTTATTTTACTTCTTTTTAATTTCATATAATTTGTTCAAAATAGAAATTGGCTAATAACAGTCTTGGTCAAATCTGTGGTTATAGTAGTTTAGTTTTGGACAGTAGAACCTTAATAATGTTTGAATATTATATTTTAATAATGTATATTAAGTCACTTACAATTTTAATTTATTATGATCGAATTTCGACCAATGGGCGACCACTAGTCAGTATAAAAGTACTATCATTTATGTAGTAAAATACAATATTCATTTATTGCGTTATCGTACACAAACGACAATTTATATACGCCCGCACATTTGCGCAAGCGCTCCGCGCTGCCTAAACGAAACAGCAGGCGCTGGCATGCATTTTCGCCGCGCGGTAGAAAGAGAGGTGGAAATTTCCTCTCGTACGCCGCGTCTTTGGGCTACTCTCCCGCCGTCTTATAAATTTTCGATCAGATCACGCGAGTGTAATATTTTTTACCCATCACAAAAAGTGCACAATGCCGCTAAGGAAATTTTCACTTCATAAAACAATACATCAATCTCCATATTTTTACGTAAACACCATAGTTTTCCTGATAACTGGCACGAAACCACGTCCACTATGAATCACCACAGTAAAACGAAGCGTATTTTCCCATGAACACATAACGCAACATTGTGGGTCTTTGTTTCGAGTTCGAAAACTGAAAACTATATGCGTATATCACTTTAATTCCATTTAATATTCATCTTCCAAAACACCAGACACTACCCTCAACATCCCAAGTCATATTTTTTTTCTAACCAATGACAGCACGACTACGCTAAGCGTTGATGGTTCAAACCCCACACGGGACAACACTGTGTGATCCACAAATTGTTGTTCTGAGTCTGGGTGTTCTTTGTGTCCGTTTCTTGTATGTTTGTAAAGTCCCTCGCGACACAGGATTTATTCCTAGTGCGGACGTAGATTTATTTAAAAAGAACCTGCTTATCATGGTCAAGTCTATGTCCAGCAGTGGACTGTTATGGTCTGATAATGATGATAATGATTACAAAATTATGGGCTTTGACTCCGATTTCTTTACTAGATTTAATAGAATAGTCTATTCGGTATGAGATTTTATACATAATTTGGTACAAGAGATATGAGTAAGAAATACTTACTTATGTACGAAGCACTGTCGAACCGGCTTATATCTGACACGGCTTAGCTCTCCCACCGATAAATAAGGCTCTGAAAACAGAACTACACATATTCAAATAATAATAAAATTGATTGAATTACAAAATAAAAACCATAAAGCCATAAAGTTCTTGAGTGACGACCGTCTATGCGAAAACATAGCGTTGGTAGGCCCCCCATAAGGTGGTTAGACCTGGTGAGGATCCCGGAAAGTTGTTAGATGGGGGCAGCATAAGACTAAATGTTATAGAGAATTTTAGGCAGGCCTATTTCCAGCAGTAAACGTTTTTTGACTGAGATGCTGATGATAAAAATAAAAAACTTTAGTTTCCTCAGAAAATATTACTTTAAAATAGTTTAACTTGCCATATACGGCGTTTAAATCATTATTCTTTAGCCGCCATTTGTCAAAGCCAGCCATTTTGTAATCAACAAATATTCTTCCCGCCATAACTTGGCGGACGTCGAACGTTGTCGAAATTTAGCGAAGGTAGTTTGAATTTAATTTATGACACGGAAGAATTCTAATATAAAAGTTGGGTGTAATTATTGACGTCATTGAAAGAATTTGGAGGTTTAATTTTGTTTTAGAGAGAATTTGTCACTCGTATTTTCAGGTTAAAACGGTCAGTTTGTCGTCCATCCGAGTGTTGCCAGTAAGAGATTATTTTTTAGCAATGAGACTGTTATTTGTACATACGAGTATATATCCTTTCTTTTAATTTAAAATATCAAAAATGACTGTAACTGTTATTTAAAGTATTCTTTTGTACTCTTTAACCCTTATAAACTTTTTGAAAGCACGCTGTAAACTTTAGAACCGGTGCAGTGACTATAAAAGCGACACAATTCCCAAGACAAAGCGATATAGATGACAATTGAGTGTTACTAACTGGTGTCGTTATCGTGCGGCTCGCACACCGTGTCGGTCGCGTGTCGGTCACGCGTCGGTCACGTGTCGGTCACGAGCCGGTCACGTGTGGAATTATTTCGATATGTTGTGTTTACTGAGGGGTGGGAATTGAAGGTCATGTCCTTTGATGTTTCTTTTATCTTAGGATATTCTGTTCATAAAAGGTTTTTTAGTCACAATGTCAGTTCTAGACACTAATCTATATATTAATACGTTACGCAAAAACTTTGGACCCCTTTATACGAAAATTGCGCGGACGAAGGAGTATGAAATTTAGCACACTTATAGTTTATGTGTAGGAGAAGTGCAGAACGCTAATATTTTTCAATAACAATGCTTATAAAGTACATTAAATCAATAAATTAAACATTACACACACTACCATGCATTTGACACACACAAACAAGTATTTATTACACGCATACATAATCTGTGGTCAAATTGTTTCTTTTGTTTATCATTTTGTCTATAGACATTGAGTAGTGACATAGACATAGATTTATACAGACATTTATATGTTTACTGTGGTCTTACTGAAAGTCGAACAGAAAAGTTTTATTTGCCCCATTTAATATAAAAATACCACGTGAAATACCTCGTTTATACAGATTTATGTAATGTAAGTTGTGTTTTATTATGGTCAAATTTCGACCAGTAGGCGACCACTAGTAGTATTAATTTGACACATCTCACACACAGCCGTCTGATCCCAAAGACAGAGCCTGTACTATAGTAACTAGAATATTGATATGTGACTGTCGATTAAAAAAAAAACAGTAGCAGTCGTGGGACTGCCGATAGAAGTGAAAACGGAACTATTAAGTTGAGAGTAATTAAAACTATATGCAAAAATTATATGAAATTTTTTATGTTTCATATATAGCTATATATAGTATATAATATCATATATAATATATAATAATAATAAATTTCATATATAATATATAATATCATATTCTCCATAGCTATAGATATACTATTATCATTAGCATGTCGGTGACGCGAACCGAGGATTTCACCCTCTACCAAAACGCTCAACGCGCCTAAAGAAGTTTTCACTTCAAAAATCTCGGGTGATGGCCCAGGTTGAGTCAATAAGTATTATTAAGTTTATCTGGTTGCTGAAATATAGGGTGGGCCACGAATTAGTTAACTTTTGAAAAAAAAACATATAAACCATTTGATATATTTTAAAAATTGTTTATTTGCAAAAAAGCTAAGTAGTTGGAATTTTATTGTTTAAAAATTACATCGTCTAAATGACCACCGTTTCGACGTTTGCACTCTTCTAAGCGAGAACTGTAATTTTCGAATACTCGTCGGCAAAGAGACCGCGAGATCGCCGATATTTCTTCGCCGATTTTTTGTTTTACTTGACGTAGTGTTTTTGATTTGTTGATGTAAACACGATTCTTAAAATAATCCCATAAAAAGAAGTCGAAGGGAGCAAACGCCGAAACGGTGGCCATTTAAACGATGTAATTTTAAAAAATAAATCCCAAATAATTAGCTTTCTATTAAACAAACAACCTTAATAATATATCAAATAGTTTTTCATACGATTTTTTCTAATATAAACTAATTTTACCACCAAACCACAAACCGTTTTACATTCAAAAAGAATGTACATAATCTCCTTCTTAACGAGATTGAAGAATCGTCTCATCGTTAGTTGGCTCAGCTTACAGTCAAGTTGTCATAGTGTACGAATGTAATCTAAATGTATGTGTATATTTATGTATATATGTGTATATTTATATGTGCATTTATGACGTATGTATTGTATGTGATCATGTATGTATACGCACTCATGTATTGTATATTTTAATTGTCAATATAACCTCTGTGCACCTCCCTTACAATATTTCTAAACCTCCCTAAGGTTGACTGGAAGAGAATGCCTTGGGCATTAAGTCCGCCGATGTACAAAGTGCATAAAGTGTAAATAAATAAATAAATAAATAATTCGAGGCTCACTATATACAAAGTATGCCAAAAACAACCCCCCTTCTAGTATAGTCGGTTAAAATATGTTTATTTTTCTCATATGTGGGTAGTCACATAAATTATAGTAATTTAAAGCTATTTCTGCTTGTATAAGTCTCCAAGCAGCCGTGAACCTCCCTCATTACAACCCTATACGAAGCTCCCAAGACACACATTTCTACCCCTAATTGGAAACCACCCTATTATTGAGCCACCCCCACACGCACGTTGAACATTTGTCATTATCTATAAGGTAACATTTACTTTCGGTGCAAGGGTAGGAGTTTCATGTTTTATTAAAAAAAATGGAAACGGAGTTGAATAGAAAATCGTTCGATGTTTTTTTTTAGATGGAAAGCATGAATAGAATCCAAGAGCGGTGGTCGTCATACTTACTGTGAATGAATTTGTTATTGAAGTGAAACTTCTTTATCGGGGTTGGAAAAAAATTTAGTGTAACATTTTTTCGTTACGCGTCACATTTTTCCGTTACGCGCCATCTTTTTCTTATCCCTACCACGCGTGATTCGAAGTATACTTTCTCCAGCGGAGTAGGGATTGGTAAGTGTCTCCAATGTATTTTGCGGCCCGTTTTGAGTAGTTACATTTTTGAAATCCAGGTGGCGATTGCATCGACTTCGGACGGGTTTAAATTATTTTTTTGAAAAATAACGTCATAAAGAAGTTTCACTTCTTACGAGTGTACGCTAGTACACGCACACATTTTTTTTTTACGCGAGCATGGCGAAGTTAAAAGAATATATAATTGTTCTGGCAGTCTATATATGTTTGTTTGTTCATCGTAGTGCCTAAACTACTGAAGAGATTTTAATGATTTGACTGCTTCGATGACGCATGGTAGATGCGATGGCTCTTCATGAGGTTTCAAGTTATTATGTATTTTTAATAAAAAGCATCCTATGTTACTTCGAATACCTCCAAGAACATGTGCAGAAAATTTCATGATGATCGGTTGAGTAGTTCTCGCGTGAAACCGTGACAAACAAACTTATATTCGCATTTGGTTAAGCAGCCAAAGCAGGTGAATGATGTTACTGTTGGTCCTTAGTGCTTGCGCTCTGTGTGATAGGCTTGTCGATCTAACGAGTGACCTTGACTGCTAATATTGATTAGAAAGAAAAAATAAATGTGTGGTACATACGATTATTTGTTCTGTGTCTGTGTGTAACTTAGCTATAAGATGGGCCACGAATTAGTTAACATTTGAAAAGTTTTAAAAAATAACCATTTGATATATTATGAAAACTGTTTATTCACAAGAAAACTAATTAGTTGGTATTTATTTTTAAAAATTACATCGTCTAAATGACCACCGTTTCGACATTTGCTCTCTTCTAAGCGAGCACCGAAATTTTCGAAGACTCGTCGGCAAAGAGACCGTTAGATCGGCAACATCTCTTCGCTGATTTTTTCTTTAAATTGACGTAGTGTATTTGGTTTATTGATGTAGACACGATTCTTCAAATAACCCCATAAAAAGAAGTATGCTGAGGATCTTATACTAAACTATTGGTTGGAAATCAATAAACGGTACGCTCCAGTCAAACATTTAAGTTGTTGTCAGTAATTGTCGCGAGTTTCTAATTAATTTAACTGCTCAAGGGTTTGGCGTGAGCAATCATCCGTGGGCCACCGAAGTCAGCGATGTGTATTGCCTTGTTATTATAGCTACCTTTTAATTTACTCTTCATTATTGACAATCAAATCATTTACTTATTAGGGTATATAAAATGACAAGCTGTTTAGCTGTGCTACCCGCGATCGTTGCTGTAACTCGCCCATTTCACGGAAATACTAAATTTTTAGCGATAAAAAGTAGCATATGTGCTATTTTGGATCATAATCTATCCCTGTGCTAAATTTCATCGAGATTTGTTGAACCGTTTTTGCGTGAAAGAGTAACAAACATCCCGACATCCAGCTTCATAAACTTTCGCTTTTGTAGTATTAGTAGAATTGTATTTAACAGGTTTATAATAAGGTAATGTAGCAAAGGGATGAAATAATAGTGTTTGGTGTTTAGAAGATCGTTATTTTGAAAGTTAGAGACACGAAATAAGAGATAACCAGAAAAGCCGAAGACGTTAACTAGCATATTGTATACCAAGCAATGGGCTTAGGTTATACTGGTACTTGCATAGCTTTAATTATCAATGTTAACAGACTTAAAAAAAATCTCTATGGTTTGTTTTAGCATTTCTTCTCAGAGTGAGTCTTAGGAAATTCCAGCGCCTTCTAGCTGAAAAGTCGACTTGTGAAAATATCTGTTATAGATTCAGTTATAAAAATAAACATCATTCATCATTTAGATAACTTAACTGCCTCGGTGGCGTAGCGGTAGTGAATACGACTGCTGTGCTTGAGGTCTCGGGTTTGATTCCCGGGTCGGACCAAATGTTTGTATGATCTGCAAATATTTGTTTCGAAGTTTGGGTGTTTTCTATGTATAATATGTACATATGTATTTAAGTATATTATAAGTATTTTATCGGTCAGTCTAGTTATCACAGCACGAGCTTCGCTTAGTTTGAAACTAGATGACGTTGTGTGTCAAATGTCTGAAATATTTATTATTTATTTATTATTATAATCATTTGATAAGATTACTATATATTATTAATTGGGAGAAAATCACGCGGAAAAAATATCACTGCAAAGAAAACGAAAATTTGATACAAACCCCTCAAACCAGCGTGGTATAGTAGGCCAAAACCTCCACTTCAAGGAGATGCCTATGTCCAGCAGTGGACTATTAAAGGCTATTAAAGACTATATATTATTAATCAAATAGATTTTTAATCGTTTTCCGCTTCGCCTATTATCACCCTCTAACTTCGTGGCCTGTACTTAATCTCAATGATAAAGTTATATGATTCAATTCGCTCCAGACACAACGTGATTGTTTTAGAAATTAATATAGGTGAGTAACCTTTGACATCACAATGTCACGTCATATCTCCGAAAGGAGGTAAGCAAAGGCATGTTAAAAAGCTTTATATTGTCTATGGACACCTACTACTTAAGAGACACAAAAGTGCATTTTGAATCTTTTCTCCTCCCCGCTGCCCACGAAATAAGGAGGAGGGGGTCTCTTACTACGGTAACTCTGTAATCAGTAGTCTGGTTACCATGGTAGGCTCGGAGTAGTTTCGGATAAGACTCCCGTGTGTCAAAAGTGTCAAATGTGTTTTTTTTTTCATTGTCTTTACTCTAATTAGTAATATACTAATATATATGGATAGATGTCACTTATTCTAACCACTGATCGTGGAAACATGCGCGTATTGATTGTGCGTCGGTATGCAGCTTTCTATTAGACAATATTACTGGTCTTTAAAACCCCCTCAAAGTTAAAACAGGTTGGGAGTTAAGTCTTTTTTTTAACGTGTGGAAACCCCCTCGGGCCGTCACCCCACCGGGGTTTACGGCGGGGTGGTGTGTCGGAATCGGACCGACTAAAACCACACGGTGTGCCACTCTGCACCTGACATAGGAGGGATCCGGGAACAGCTGTTATTACGACATCCAGATCGTGGGAGTTAAGTCTAAGTTAACCTCGGAGCTACACTGATTTCAGCATAAACAGGCCGGCTCGACCGAGACAGTACTATCCTCTCACAGAAGACCAACCTAAAGCGACAGCATCTGTGCTGTCGTGTTTCGTTGCTGAGTGCGAAACCGGACGCCAATTGATGCAGGGGTCACAGTTATTATAGTGTGTAAACCTTATACTGTCATGATGACTGTCATGCCTTTCACGTCATCGTGAACGTATTCACAATGAGTACGGTGTCCTCAATTCACGGATTCTATTTATGCTTTTCATCAGACAGAGCATCTATAACAACCCGTCTGGCCAGCGTGGTATAGTAGACCAAAACCTTCTTTCTGAGAAGGAATCTATCTCCAGTATGAACTTAAAGGCTGTTGATGATGATGATGATGGAGAATTATAACTTTGTAGGTAGTAGAGCCATGCTGATTTCAGCAAAAACGGGCGGGCTCGACCGGGTCAGTGCTACCCTCTCACACAAGATCAAACTAAAGCGACAGCATCCGTGCTGCCGTGTTTCTTTGGTGAGTGTAAGACCGGAGGCCCATGGATGCAGGGATCACAGTTGTCGTGGTAAGTGTGTGAGCCTTACAATGCCACGATGACTGTCGTGCCTTTTACGTCCCAAAGCGGGACATGAAGAAGCATCTCATTAGAGCGCCACATATTGCATTGTCTGTATTCGCAATGGGTATGGTAAACTCTTGAATTCTATTCATGCTTTCCATCAGGCAGAGTAGAGTCACTTTGGCAGGTTCTTAAAATAAAAAAAACTTATATTCTAAAGCAGGTATCACAATTGCTCACAATATTTTCTCGTACGTTTTCAATTAATTAATAATCATAATTCACAGTCGTTAACACCATCTGTCGTTTGGCAATTTGCAACTTTGTTCCTCTACACTTTATGTACAAATTGCGTTAACGATGTTTGGAACTTATTATTAATTGATTTTCAAACATCTTGTCACATTGAGGCTAAAATATAACCCATAAACTTATGTTGGACCTACGATAGGTCCTTGCGGTACACCTTATATTTTTTTACTCAAGGGATGTCGCAACGTTTTTAATTAAGGCCCAGTTTGTATTGATTATAGTGTGATGGGGGAAACAATGTCAATAAAGAATACAGTTTATAACAATGAATCATCAGATAGGTTCATTGAAATTGATGCTTTTCAAAACTAATTATGTTACAATAATTAACCAAGGATCACACGCACGTACACGCATGTGCACACACAGACACACACACACACACACACACACACATACACTTAGTTACGCTGTTTTGCTCGCTAATTATGTTACTGTTCCTATATTTTTAGTTTTTAATGAAGATTTTTATTATTATTTTATTTTTAATATAACATGAGATAGAGGGTAGATTTGTATATAGTTGTGGACCAGTTAGCGAATCAATATTTATTCTGTTTCTACACTACCACCCCTTCGGCACCCTGTTTACATACAATCAATTGCAAATCGATTGCAATTTCACGCATTTTTACAGCTCAACAACCCCCATCATGTTGGCAAGGGTCTTAAATACATTGCTAACACAACATTTGGTTAAGAGGATCCGATAAATTGAAAAGCTATAAGAGATTACGTAAAGAAAGCCAAATAAATGTTACTAGATCAAAATTACGAGCGGCATTTTAAAGAGCTCTGACTAAATAAATAAATATTTCGGACATTTAACACACTACGCCATCTAGTTTCAAACTAAGCAGAGCTTGTGCTATGATAACTAGACTGACTGATAGGATACTTATACACTTTTTTTTTGTAAATACATACATATTATACATAGAAAACACCCAAACTTCGAAACAAATATTTGCAGATTTTGCCGCATTATTCACTACCGCTGCGCCACCGAGGCAGTTGTGTCTAAGTCTAAGCGATTTGTGTCCAAGTAATAACAGAGTTGGTTGTCATATTGCAAAATTTAGCCATCCGTGCCTTAAAAAACAAGTTAAACCATCGCTCCCGACTGTCATACGAACATCCGCCCGCAATCTATCTCCAGAACTTCAGTGTCGTCTGGTACTTGGGATGTGAAGGTCTGAGGGTAGTCGCTTCACATAACAAGTCAAAGTTCAGCCGCATTATTTAAAGATGACCCCAATTTAATTCGAGAAAAGGCTCGGATTTGAGAAAAGACGTGTGTGTGTGTACTTATGTACGCACATAAGGTCTTCTTTGGCGTAACAAGATAAAAATCTTTCTAAAGATGTTATCCTTCGCGTTATCCTATGTTTGTAGAGAAAACGACACTAATAATAGAAAGAAAGGTATTTAATACATTGAAAGAAAGTATTATTATAACGCATTATCTTGTTAAGTTAAGGTAAGTTAGTTGTTTAAAAGAATTATTTGTATATATTTAAAATAAAATGTTGACTAGCTAATTTTAATAATAATGGTGTCGACTTTTCGTGATGGTAAAAATTTACTCTCATCATTTTTCCCTAACGCGCCAAAAGAGGTATAACTTAAAAGACCTCGTCTGCTTCTTGTGTCTTGAAAAAATCTTTCGTTTTGTTTATTACCTGCTAGATTAGAGGAACCTAAAGATTTATTCATTTGCACAAACAACTGCCTCGGTGGCGCAGCAATAGTGAATGCGACTGCTGTGCTTGAGATCGGATCAAATGTTTGTATGATCTGTAAATATTTGTTTCGAAGTTTGAGTGTTTTCTATGTATAACATGTATGTATTTACAAAAAAAAGTATATAAGTATTGTATCAGTCAGTCTAGTTATCATAGCACAAGCCCTGCTTAGTTTGAAACTAGATGACGTTGTGTGTCAAATGTCCGAAATATTTATTTGTTTATTTATATATATTTATAACTATACAAATATTAAAACTTCATTTTGACTTTGATTTCCAACTTTTGTATTAAACTATTTTTTTTTTAAGAACCTGCCAAAGTAACTCTACTCTGCCTGATGGAAAGTATGAATAGAATCCAAGAGTTGTGGTCACCATACTCATCGCGAATGCAGACAATGCAGTATGGTGACCCACACTGTAGCGGCCTAGTGAGATGCTTTTGAACACCCTGCTTGCGGATATAAAAGGCATGACAGTCATCTTGGCAGTGTAAGGCTCGCACACCAAGATAACTGTGACCCCTGCATCAATGGCCTCCATAGTACTGCCCCGGTCGAGCTGGCCTATTCGTGCTATAATCAGCTTGGCTCTACTACCTAACAAATCTTACCACTGTTTTATAACAAACGGTCCCTTAATTTAGAAATAAAGACAAAAATAAACACACATTCATTTTAAAATATTAAATTAAAAAAAAACTAAAAGGCTTTTGAACAAATTGCGTATCCAACCACCCCTTGCAATCAGCGACCCCATCCTAAATCATAGTTTGACGTACTTGTGTAAAATTTGATTTTGACCCCTGCCGTGAGAACACTCTGTGTAAGGGTCTAATAGTACAGGGTGTACTAATTCGACGCTACAAGCAATATTGACTGGTCGAGGGGTGCGGTATGTTCGGTTTCGGGTTCGACTCTGGGGTGGAGCATAATTGATATTATGATTTATGTAGATGATTAGCTTTTTAACCGACTTACAAAATAGGAAGTTTGTATTTGACAGTGATTCATACTCAATTACATACTTATATAGGGTGGGCCAAGAATTCGTTAACATTTAAATTTAACATCTCGCACAAACATGTTACGGGAGTTCTTGGGACCGATGCTACTGAAATTTGCTGGTTAGAATTGTAACACATGGTTTTAACAAGATGGAGCCACTTGTCACACATCCAATGAGTCCCTGCCGGTGGTCAAAGATATGTTTCCGGAAAAACTGATTTTCAGACGAGGCGATATTCCATGGTCACCCTGAAGTCCAGATCTATCCCCAGTAGATTTCTTTTTATGGGGTTGTTTGAAGAATTGTGTCTACATCAATAAATCAAATACACTACGACAGCTAAAAAAAATCAGCGAAGAGATGTCGGCGACCTCGTGCTCTCTTTGCCGACGATTATTCGAAAATTTTGGTGCTCGGTTAGAAGAGTGCAAACGTCGAAACGGTGGCCATTTAGATAACGTAATTTTTAAACAATAAATGTCAACTAATTAGCTTTCTTGTAAATAAACAATTTTTAAAATATCTCAAATGGTTTTTTATAAGATTATTTCGAATATTAACTAATTCGTAGTCCACCCTATATATTTCTAAATATACACAAAAACTATAAACAAATTATACAGATAAACAACAAATGATTGTGTTCATCACACAGCTATTTGTCCTGGAAGGGGTTCGAACCCACTACCTCCGACTGAGCAATCGAGTCACTAACCACTAGAACAACAAGTCCGTCAAATTGTAGACATTGGTAAGTAAAGTATAATTTAACACCGGTGTTCTGTCAGATCGTGGTGTAACTCCGGTGAACCCAAATATGACGCTACATGGTTCTCTATTAAGGAATAAATATTTTTAAATATTTTGGACACACAAGGCCATCTAGCCTCAAACTACGCAGACCTTGTGCTGTGACGGCTAGATTGACCAATAGAATACATATATACGTATTTAACATAGAAAACACCGAATTTCCGAAATAAATACTCGTATTTGCTGGTCATACAAACATTTAGTCCGACCTTTTTTTGTACGCGGGGAATGCTTTTCGCACCATACCCTCCAGAGGGACGAAAGGCGTGTGTGCGACTCCCGGAGAATCGGTCTACCCACTAAACCCCGCGGTAGCCTACCTCCGCAGTCGGGAGGAGCTCCAGGAACGCATTAGCGGTTTCCGGAGTCCTCCCAGCCGTACCTCACGATTGAGGTACATCCCGGGCACCTCATGCCCCAGGGCAAGACGCTATCGTACCCCTCATCACTCTACACAGCAAGAGGCAGAAAAGCGCCCGCCCCAGACGATACCCCCGGCCGCACCGGAGTGTCACCTGTCTCGGGTCGTTTGCAGCAGTTACATCGCCCCAAGATTTAGCCGTTAAGCGGCGATTAGGGAACTAGTGACTTCTTTTTAGTCTTTGATACTTAGTCCGACCTGGGAATGGAAGACCACAGCACAGCAGTAGCATCAAATCAAAAGTAATTATGTTATTCATGTGGTGAGAGATGAAGAATATGGAGTATTACCACCCCTATTCATTCTGTGGGTGTTGTAAGAGACGGCTAGACACTAAAACACACACACACTGCACACTAAAAACAAGGAAAACTTGTCTTAAAGCCGTCTGACCAACATGATATAGAAGTTCAAAACCCCATCTCAAAGAAGAGTCCTATATCCAAAAGTGGACTGTTAACGCCTGTTGATGAAATAATTATTAGCATAGTTAAACACCCTGTCAAGTTCAAGGGTTGAAAAATTCCAACCGCATCCCTTAAAAAATAATTAATCGTTAATTTATGCAAATTCTTGCCACCCTCTAAATATTTATTTAGCTGTTTGTATCTCGGGAACTGGTACCTAATACTTTCCCAGGACTAATTTTAATTTAAAACGGATTATGTTGATAAATATTGGACATTTAAAATGATGTCGGCTACAGATTTTTTAGGGGTGGTTTTTAGATCGTTACCCTAGCAGAAGCAGGTCGGGGTAGCGATGCGAACGCTACGGACTGTGTGCACACTTTTGGGGAGCAGTAAAGGAACCACGAAGTTCACAGGTACATCCGAGGTACGTCGGGGTTCCAGGGATTTCCTTACTATGGTGCACCTGGTTCCCCGGCTACTGGTACCTGAGACGGAGTCCGTTTTTGGTCGGTTCGAGTCCGACATAATCTTTCAGTGGTATCCGTGGGGATTGCGCACAGAAAAAAAAGGGTTGGTTTGGAGTTCAAATCCTTTTCTTCGCGAACGCAGCGAAGTCAATATGGTGTTTTAACTAAAAAATACTGAAAAGAAATACTGAAAGACTGTAAATATAAGCTATGATTTCTTATACGAGTAACTACTAAACTCTTAAAGAGATTTTCCTATCACTGTGTGAAATAATATTGTTTTAAATGTTTTTTTTTTATTTATTTGGCTCACCAACAATTGTATACATTACTGTTTCATGGTTAAAAGACATTTTAAAAGAGTATAAAATAGCATAGTGTTAGAATTACTTGTACGTAAGCTCCACGTGCATTAAAAATGTGTGCGTGTACTAGCGTACACTCGTAAGAAGTTTCACACTTCTTTATGACGTTATTTTTCAAAAAAATAATCTAAACCCGTCCGAAGTCGATGCAATCGCCACCTGGATTTCAAAAATGTAACTACTCAAAAGGGGCCGCAAAATACATTGGAGACATTTACCAATCCCTACTCCGCTGGAGAAAGTATACTTCGAATCACGCGTGGTAGGGATAAGAAAAAGATGGCGCGTAACGAAAAAATGTGACGCGTAACGAAAAAATGTTACACAAAATTTTTTTCCAACCCCGATAAAGAAGTTTCACTTCAAAAATAGTGTATGCTTATGCTAAAAAACAATTAGATTTTGGTGAAAACAGGTAACAAACAAATAAAGTATTTTTTTATTTCAAATTCAGTGCATATATTTAAAAATATAATCAATCCCTACTAATATAAGTAAGTTTTTTTTTGTATATTGCCTTTACCTCCCTATCCCCTCCAAGCCTGCCGTAAGGAACTTCGTTCCAAAAAAAAAAAATCAAAATCATCTGTTACGAAACTTAATGCGGCAGACCAGATTCCACGCAAGTGAAGCCTTGGGCAAAAGCTAGTATGTTTATAAAGAAAAATAAAGAAAATAACAAGCTTACGCACACTAGTGCGTTAGTAAATACGATTGTTATTCTCTTGGCTTCCACCAACAGGCAAAAGATGGAGCCACAGGCAAGGCAATAATAAATAAATATGTCGTACATTTGACACACAACGTCGTCTAGTTTCAAACTAAGCAGAGCTTGTGCTATGATAACTAGACTGACTGATACAATACTTGTATACTTTTTTTGTAAATCACACACAACACCCAAACTTCGAAACAAATATTTGCAGATCATACAATCATTTGATCCGACCCGGGAATCTAACCCTAGACCTCAAGCACAGTAGTACTATAAATGAAACTAAGACATTACACACATATATTTAAGTATATGTTAAGATGAATGTATTCAACTAAATAACGAAAATTAAATAGCTCAATACATAACCCCTTTTTCCCGCTGTCTTCGAGAAATATAGACGTGCCTTTAGTGACCGTTAATATTTTGATTTCAATTCATTATAATTAAAAATAAAAAGTGCAAAGTACTAGGAGCGCATACAGTGACGAGAGTGGTTGTTACGGACGCCTAAAGCTTCGTTAGCTACACACACCACCATTCACCCTGCGCGTGAGTCAAATCTAATATTTTGTGGCCACACCCCCGTGCGTATAAACACATTCACTAAAGTTACTCTGCGTAGGCGCAAACAGGGACGGCCAGTCAGACGGCCTCAGCCCAGCCAGAGGTCAAGTTGTACTGGACGGAAAGCACTAATGTTCCGATTTGTCGATAGCGCCCAGCCTGCGTTGAGCCCCGCCTAACATCGATCACCGCTGTGTTGTTGTTCTCTGTTGTGTTGAATCCTTCTTACTTGGATATTGTTTCATTCTTATATTTACGTTGTTTGTAAATACGCGTAGAATACATCCACGTTTACCAATAAAATCAGTGACAACAAAATATTAAAAGTGCAATGTCTGTGCAGCGCTCACCACCAACATTACGTCAATTGGACCCTTTAAAAAATATAATGCATTATAACTCGGACTCAGCCCTTAATGTGCCCGATACCTCAGATGTGGCCGATAACTACTTTAACACTACCAAACGACAGAAGCGCAACTTCGGTGAGCTCAGTGAACAATCTTCGTTCTCAAATGAGATAAAAACTATGCTCGATCAAATAATTAGCCAGCAGGACACGAAATTTGAATTATTAAATAACTCTCTTACCGCTGTCATGACACAAAATCAGGCCATACAGAAATCTGTTGAAGGCTTAACACATAGATATGATGCCCTCCTCATGAAAATGAGTCAGCTGGAACAGGAAAATAGTGCATATAAGGGGCAGGTGTCGACTTTGGAGCGTCGCCTGGATCACCTTGAGAGGAGTGTCCGATGTTCGACGATAGAGATCCGTAATTTACCTTATCAAGAGCACGAAAATAAAACATTACTAATGGAGACTGTGCAGCGGGTGGGCATGACTTTGGGTTTAGAGACTATACAGAAATTTGAAATAAGAGATATATTTCGCACCAAGTCAGCTGTTGTGGTTGATTTCACCACAACACTAAGGAAGGAGTCGATGATCTCTTTGTATAAATTATACTATAAAAGCAAACGCGAAAATAAAGAACCACCATTAAACTCGGAGTCTATTGGACTACCAGGAGCCCCCTGTACGCTGTACATATCGGAGTATTTAACTTCTAGAGTAAGACATCTCTTTTATATGGCACGCTCAAACGTCAAGACCAAAAAACTTTTCGCAGCATGGACCTCATTTGGGAGGGTTTATGTCAAGAAAGAAATTGATTCAACACCGATCCGTATAGAAGAGGAAAGGGATCTCTTGGAGTATACCAAGTGACTAGTGCTCCTCCAGTGTTTTAATTTTTACTTAATTTGTCTTGCATGTTTTCTTGTTTTAGTTTACTTACATTTCTATATTAATTTGAGTGTGTACCTATTTTTAACTTATACTTTCGTAATTAGACACATTAATGTAATCAGTCATAATACTCACCACCCACAATTCAACACAAATTTCCAATACACATCATTTAAGCGAGAATGTCTAATCACCCGTAGTATTATTATCTCATTATATATTTCGCTGTGTCAATCCCTGATAGTCAAGCCGTTGAAAGTCCCAGATCATAGCTTTCTCATTTCCTACCTTCCCAAGTCACGTGTGAAACGTGACTATGGTTAGTTGATCTTGACAGTTATATAACAGTATGCAAAACATAGATACAATAAGCTCTGATCTGGACTCAATTAAAATAGCAAAGACGGTCACGTGCGACATAGTAAATGCGAAAAATTACATTACGACTGAGAAATTTAATATCACTATTTTGACTCAGAACATCCGCAGCATTACTTGCAACATGCCAAACTTCGAAACTCTTCTGCAAAGATCTGCAATAGTCTGGGACGTATTGGTCCTCACTGAATGTTGGCTCCCGAGAGCAGGGTCTATCCCTGCCCTTGACGACTACAATTATGTGGTGACTACTTCGCACAAATCACAAAACGAAGGTGTTGTTATTTACTACAACAAGCTTCTCAATCCAACTTTTGAGGAGCCTACCGTCACTGACGCCAATTGCTTGGTCTTGAAATTGGATCGAGACACATGTGTCATTGGATTGTATCGCCCACCAAGTGAAACTAATACAGAGGGTTTTATTGACTCAATTAACTCACTACTCCATCAACTTAAAATCTTCAAAAATATATTTTTTTGTGGTGATATAAATATCAATATAGCGCCAAACAGTCCTGATAAGCGATCTTACGACTACCTGAACACCTTGGCTGGTCATGGTCTGCTCCCTGGTCATACATCTCCTACGCGTGGTGTTACATGTTTAGACCATATGATGGTTAAGACCAAGCTAGATGCCACATGTTTTATTTTTGAAACATCAATCACAGATCATGAGAGTGTAGCTATTAGCTGTGCTCGTAAATCTCGATTACCTTACCATAATAAAACGCATCACTTGGTTAACTTGGTCAAACTCGATAAAGTTGTGGAAAACATGGACTTTCAGCCCATCCTGGTTTGTCAAGACCCAAACATTTGCACTGATCTTCTCGTATCATACCTATCCACAGCTATACATATTAATACGAGTTTAGTGAAAGCCACAAATAGAAAATTAATAACCAAACCATGGGTGACCGAAGCTCTACTTCGCTGCATGAGAAACCGGGACAATCTATACAAAAAAGTTAAAAAAAATCCGAATGATGAGACAATTAAGCTTACGTACAGACGCTACCGAAACTTTTGTAGTTCTTTAATAAAAAAAAACAAAAAAAAATACGAAAAGCATGAGATTGAAAACGCAAGGGGCAACGGGAAGCAGCTTTGGGATGTTATTAAAAAAATAAGCGGAACTGACAGCAAAACTGACAGTTTGTCTTCTCTCCTGTCACCTAACAGTCCTGAAAAGGACTTAAATAACGTCAATAAGTATTTTACAGACATTGGTGAAAGCCTGTCCAGAAGGATATCTACCTCAGAATCCTCTATACCGAATCCAACCCATAATAATCACCCAGCTGCCACTTTAAATTCATTTGTTATGCTACCAACTGATGAACATGAAGTTTTTGCCCTCATTAAAGGCCTCAAAGATGGTTGTGCCGTGGGTATTGATAGAATCACTACTAAGACTATCAAGAGGTATGCAAAAAATCTTACCTCTCCTATGACACATATCTGTAACCTATCCATTTCTACAGGTATTTTCCCTTCAGCATTTAAAATAGCAGTTATCAAACCTATCCATAAGGCAGGCGCGAAAGACTGTGTCGATAATTACCGCCCGATCTCCATTTTACCTGCACTGTCTAAAGTCTTGGAGCGCCTAATAAACCGGCGATTAATAAAATTTCTCGAAAACAATGCACTCCTCTCTCCAGCTCAGTTTGGGTTTCGAGCGGGTCGGTGCACTAATGATGCTGTTCATGAATTGCTAAAATTTGTTGTTGCTGGCTTAGATGACAAAAAGAAATGCCTTGCACTGTTTCTGGACCTTCAGAAGGCATTTGATACTGTCTCGATTCCACGTTTATTACAAAAACTGGATGGGCTTGGTATAAGAGGAACTCCTTTAAAATTGATGGCAGACTATCTTACTGACAGAAAACAAAGAGTCAGAATAAACGACAGGCTAAGTAATGAATTAACTATCAAGTTTGGG
Source organism: Hypercompe scribonia (assembly GCA_949316085.1). Taxonomy (NCBI): domain Eukaryota; kingdom Metazoa; phylum Arthropoda; class Insecta; order Lepidoptera; family Erebidae; genus Hypercompe; species Hypercompe scribonia. Next base: position 10,847,270 of record OX438995.1, read on the forward strand.
GTACCGCAGGGCAGTATAATTGGCCCGACACTTTTCCTGGTGTACATTAACGACCTTTGTCAGCTACCTGTCATTGACGGTAAGATTGTTGCCTTTGCTGATGATACTGCACTTTTCTTCAGCGGTAATAGTTGGGAGCAAGTATTTACCTCAGCTCAACTAGGTTTTAATGGGATTGGTGAGTGGCTACAGGACAATATTTTAACTTTAAACATCTCCAAAACAAAATATATCGCCTTTGCACATAGAGCAAATCTGCTCCCACCACCATCTTTAACCATAACAGCTCACACCTGTACCTATGAAATTTCTGACTGCCCTTGTCCGACTCTTGGGAGGGTTGAGAATCTCAAATACCTTGGGGTGATTGTTGATCACCATCTTACCTTTAAACCACACATAGAGGCCCTTGTATCGAGATTACGAAAACTAATTTATATATTCAAATCATTAAGACACTCAGCGGATCGTAAAACTATTAAGATAGTTTATTATGCATTGTGCCAACCTCTCATCGATTACTGCATAGTTTCATGGGGTGGTGCAGCCAAGACTCATCTTCTCGAGATCGAACGAGCGCAGCGTGCTATTCTCAAGGTTGCTGCTGGTCTCCCCTTGCGTTTTCCAACTGCCGAACTAAATATATCGGCAATGGGACGTACTTACTGTCCGACAAACGTTTGTTTTGCAAATTGTTCTTAAAATGCACTCTGAGCTTCAGTTTGACGGTAACCTACTTAAAGATAAAAGACGAAAGGGTAAGGTGTGTCCCCGTTTTAATCTCAAATCTGCACTCGCTCGTAGATTCTTCTGTTTCCTTGGGCCATATATCTACAATAAAATAAACAGTACCCTTAACATATACCCCAAAAGTAGATTTGGCTGCCTCCAAATTTTGAAACAGTATCTAAAAACTCTGGATTACGATAGAACTGAGAGTATTATAACCGTCCTCAGATGAGGTTCTAGTCTAAATGTCCCTTAACCTCTTTATCGTTGATCTAAAACTCGCTTAAAAATCGCCTGGTTCTCTCTTTATAAATTACACACACACACGCAAACATACACACACACACACACACACACACACACACGCACTCACACACACACACACACACACACAGACACACAGGCACACACACACACTCATACACACACACTCATAAACACACATCTGTTCACGCGCATGAACATCCTGATTACTGCTTAGTTTAAGTAGACTTTTTGTCTTCTAGAGTCATTGTGTTTCCTTTGAATATTGTAAAATCTTAGTTTATTTCATTGTTAATTCTCTCTCATGGTCATTATTGTCGTCGCATTCATGCCGTGTAGAGGGCCTGGTGACCCGTAACACAGGTTATATTTTTTTAACCTACATCGGGCACCAGTCTTTCACAAAGGTAGAATCCGGTAACAAAATCACTATGGTATTATCTTAAGGCATATATTTGTGAAAAGAGAATAAAGTTTATTTATTATTTATTTATTATTATACTAATTCGTGTATGAATGTGTATTCGTATATATGTATGTGTAACGGTAGCTAATATACGTAAATTGCAGTGTACACCACAGACTACATAATACTATACAGTATAGTCCGTCTAACGGTTGCCTGGAAGAGATCGCAGACTGCGATAAGGCCGCCCATTGTACTACTATTTTTTGTTTGTATCCTACATTGTATGTTTCCTACTTATGGTGTGCAATAAAGAGTACCTATCTATCTTGGATTTAAACAACAGCTGATTGCTAGTGTGATATATCACGATCATTATCGTTTTTATTTACTAACTATATACTTACACTCCCTTATTTACTCTGCCTGATGGAAAGCGTGAATAGAATCCAAAAGTTGTGGTCACCATACTCATTACAGATGCAGACAATACAGTGTGGTGACACACACTATGGCGGCTTAGTGAGATGCTTTTTCACACCCCGCTTGGGGACGTAAAAGGCATGACAATCATCGTGACAGTGTAAGGCTCACACAGTTACCACGACAACTGTCACCCCTGCATGAATGGGCCTCCGGACTCACACTCGCCAATGAAACACGACAGCACGGATGCTGGTGCTTTAGGTTGGTCTTCTGTGAGACGGTAGTACTGTCCCGGTTGAGTCGGCCCGTTCGTGCTGAAATCAGCGTGGTTCTACTACCTAAAAACTACTAGATAAGGGACACCCACACCCTATTGTTTTCATTTACTCGCCAAAAGACGATGTAAATTCTAATTAATACTACTATAGCCCTTAAAAATAGTTTGATCTTCAGAGCAGAGATGTAAACGTTAGAAGTGCGTTCAATAGACAATCCCAAGAGATTCTTCGCCGTCTAGACCCACACAACGATTAATAATACACATTACGAAGTCTATGCTAATTCGTCCTTAGGATTTACTTAATATAAATCCTAAACGCCTTACCATTTTACTGAATACAACTTTAAGTCTTTTGTATAAAGTAGAGTTTTACTTGTATGTTTGTGTTTTAGAGGCGATACGACACTGTACCAAATATTTTCATGTCAAATATTTTGAAATATTCCCGCAGAAAATGCAATTCATTGCGTGCTCTCGTGGTAACAATGTAGTGGGTACTCAAATTGAATACGTAATGTTTGATTGTTTATATAGATTAAGTCTTAATGGTGCAAGTGCGATCGTTTTTAAAGATGTACAGATGTACCGGAATTATGAGTCATCGCGCTTAAAGCGTTGTATAGCGCGTCTCAAAAGCCTACAATGCATTTCTACTTCATTCTTTGCTCTATGGTTTGATTTCTGTGACAATTGTCACTACTGTCACTTTAGTACTTACAAGGTGCATTTAAGGTGTGAATTTTTATATTTAGAACACTTCAATTGGGTAGACGACTGTATCATAAATAAATACCAATACCTCCACTTCATTAAAACTAATATCGCGAAACATCTCGGCAAATACAATTAACATAGCTTTTTATTATTATTACGAATTACAATCAAATATACAGTGAAATATATTGTTCAATTGAGTAGTCTGAAACAGTGACGTCACAATTTGGTATTTAGTACGTTTTTCATACAAAATTGTAGTTTTGACAGATTATAAAAAGTAACTAATTTGACTAAGGTGTCATCTAGCCTATTGTGATATAACTGGCACGTATAGTGTGAACACTTCGTCGGTGTCATAGCCATCTGTCACAGAGATTGAGATCTTTGTTGAAACTACTGCTAAAAAAAATTGGACCATATAAAAATTTTGTTAAAATTAGGTAATTAGGTACTTAAAATTTACAAAGCAGCCATTTTAATTTGTAAAACTTACGTACGGATGATGTAGTTAAACTCCATATGGAACAACACTTTGTGTGATCCAGAAATTTTTTTCGACTGGGTGTTCCTTGTGTCCGTTTCATGTATGTTTGAAAACTCTACGGCACACGGGAATGTTCCTAGTGTAGTAACTATCTTTGAAAAAAAGCTATTCCCAGGAAAAGTTAAACTTCGGAGAGAGGTGCGGTAGCGTCCTGCCCTTGGGGCATGAGGTGCCCGGGATGTACCTCAATCGTGAGGTGCAGCAGGGAGGACTCTAGAAGCCGCTAATGCGTTTCTGGAGCTTCTCCCGACTGCCGAGGTAGGCCGCCGCGGGGTTTAGTGGGTAGACCGGTTTTCCGGGAGTCCCACACATGCCCTTCGTCCCTCCGGAGGGTATGGTGCGAAAAACATTCCCTGCGTAAAAAAAAAAAGGCAAAGTTAAACTTACTGGGTTGGAACCTATAACGAAACTAATCAAAAGCAAAAATAAGGTATTTGAAATGTAATAAACAGGTTAAGAGGTTCCAGGATCCTCTCACTTCATGTGCAGTATAGAATATCGTGCACCTATGTAACTTTCCGTGTGGTGATGGATTAAGAATACCTAGTATCACTACCCCTAATCAAACCGTGGGTGTCGTAAGAGGCGACTAAGAGAGCAAACTATTCAGGAAAATACCACGACAAAGAGAAGTAAAACTTGAAACAAACCCTATTCCAACCCGTCTGGCCAGCGTGGTATAGTAGGCCAAAACCTCCTTGCTAAGGAGAGGCTTATGTCCAGCAGTGGACTGTAAAAGACTGTTGATGATATTACAACATCGTAGTTTAAGACAGAGAAGCCTCCCCTCAGCACAACTAAAATCTTTGATAGACTGACGACCAGAGAAGAGATTCTCTACTCAATAGGATTCATCTCTGCAATTCCTTTACGTGCCTTTTACGTCCCCAAGCGGAGCGTGAAAAAGCATCTCACTAGCCTGCCATAGTGTGGGTCCCCACATTGCATTGTCTGCATTCACAATGAGTATGGTGACCACAACTCTTGGTTTCTATTTATGCTTTCCATTAGGCAGAGTAGAGTCACTTTGGCAGGCTCTTAATATAAAAAAAATTTGAGAGGTGTCAAGGGACACCCGGATGGAACGAAGTTCCTTTCGATTAATTAGTGAAGGAACTGTAATATTTTCTTTTATTTCTTTTTAGTTAAAAAAAAAACAAAAATAATGGTCGCGACACTACACTGTTCAAAGCAAAAGAGAAAGACCAAACGAAAATAATTGGCTTGCTTTCTATGAGAGAGAGAGAGAGACAGACAGAGAAACATGCACACGCCGCACGGCTTACTACACTATAGCAAAAAGTGTCGTGACAACTTTTCGTCTGAATTTTTTCCGTCTAGTCTCCTTCGCAACGCGCGATAAGGGAACTTCGTTGCAAAAAATCATACTATTGGATCTCGAGTCCATGGTCCATATTACAGTGCCCCATTTGAGAACTCCCGAAGTTTCGTCCCAATTTGGGAAAGAATTAAACTGTCAAAGTTAGCAATTTCACGTATAAATGTTCAGTGTCCGAAAAATTGCAAAAATATTAAAACACGTTTCTCATTTGTGGAATTTCTCGACCCCCATTAATAACCTCGGGGGCTGTTCCTGAAAGCAATCAACCCTTTTGAGATTAAACAGCTCATATGTAGAATAAAACGTTTATTAAACACTGTGTGTTCGTGGATTCGATTCCCAGTTGGCACAAACATTTTACAAACGCAAATTGTTTATTACTAGCTACGTCCTGGGGTGTTACTCGCGGTTGTTATTGTACTTCACTCAGATTATAATCTATCTATGTGCCAAATTTCATTCATATACGTACACCCATTTTCGCTTAAAAAACTGTTCGCGGCCAATAAGAGTATAATGCGATCAAAGTCAAATTCAAAATATTAGTTACTTTTACGTTTCCTAGATGGTGCTGTTACGAACTTAGTTCGCGCTATCGTTGTGTTACACACGTTAGTATTTGTATACTAACGCGTGTAACACAACGATAGCGCGGGCGAAGGCCTACAAGCATTTTACAAGATAGAACAAAACTGGAGTTTAGTCATCATCATCAACAGCCTTTTACAATCCACTGCTGGACATAGGCCTCCTATACCACGCTGGCCAAACGGGTTGGAATAGGGTTTGTTTCAAGTTAGTTGTCGAGCCGCCTCAGGGAGGTCCTGGACGCTAGCTTGACGTCCGGACGCTTCCCTGAGTGCTGCAAAAGCGGGCAGCTGGTGCTATTAAGGAAGCCAGGACGCCCTACCGATTCAGTAGCGGCCTATAGGCTCATCGTGTTGCTGGACGCGGCGGGTAAGCTATTGGAAAGGATATTCTCTGCCCGCATCATAGTCGCCGTACTCACTGCGAATGAAGACAGTGCAGTATGGCGACCAACGCTATGGCGGCCTAATGAGATGCTTATTCATGACCCGCTTAAAGGACCCGGGATCGTAGTGGGAGGGAAACACGTGCGCTGGTAATGAATTCCAGGCTTTAATTGATTTGCACAGGAAGGAAGAGTCGAACCGTTTAGTTCGGGAGCGTATGTCTACCATTCTGAAAAATATACCACAAGATATAATGTTAGAGAGATACGAAGTTATTTTACCTTTTTTCTTGGTATAGCATGTATTTTTAGTATCGACGATGTCGAATTCACTAAATGTTTTAGAGATTGTGTATGAAATAATACCTTTTAACAAAAATGCACAATATTTTAATCAACCCATTACTTCCCAACCATCGAAACATTTAGAATTTTCTGTTCAAATCACAAAATATTTTTGTTAATACAGTAAGAAAAAATAATGTGAAGCAAAAAATAAAAAAAATATTTATTCTAGGGCACTGTTTCCCATTTATTGGTACGCGTACCCCCAGGGGTACGTGAGATTGCATCAAGGGGTACGCGAGCAATCTCTTCATTAAAATATTAAATTCTTAAAATCAATACCTAATGATTATTTAATCCTTCTCTCCCGACTCCTTAAAGTTATTTGTGGTCGAGTCATTTTCTTAATGTTAAATTAAATGTCACTTTTTACATAAGTGTTCTTGGAAACCTACTTTCAATAAACGCATTTTACTTTGACTACGACTGAGGGGTACGCAAGTTCGAGGTCTTTCTTGAAGTGGTACGTAGAAAAAACTAATCGGGAATCACTGTTCTAGGATCTTAATCAATCTGTCCTATATACACTGTGACTGGTGAGATACCTTCAATACTTATGGAGAGTACTCGGTACTCGATTTTCGTTAACTTGATATAAAAAAATAGGTGCTTATTTTTTATCGAAATGTCTCTAAAAAATAAGTCCGCGCGGTGTCCAAGTATTCCGCAGTTAAATACTGGGCTCTCGGTGTACTGTGTACGAACTTTACTAAGAAGTTATTTCATATTTCGTTTTTATGTTATTTTATTTCATGATATATGTTCGCATACTATCACGTCCTCAAATATTGAAGGTATCTCACCAGTCACTCTGTATAATCTGTTAATCTTAATCTGTCACCATCCGTCATATCATCATTATCATCATAATCATCATCATCAGCCTATTGAAGTAACTTACGTAAGATAAAATTTATAATTACCTATAGCAACACCATCATCTGTCAATCCTTTCGGTATATTTAAAAACATTTTATTTTTTCAGTAAAAACTCACCCCTCTTTATAAATAAATAATCATTGCTTTTCAAACAATCTTGTCCACAGCAATTGATTTCTCCAGTCAAGGGTAGTCCTGTTAAGGGGTAGCTTGGGCAGGGGATAAAAAATATTGAAATGGACAGTGACACATTAAATTCTTTATTACCTTAATTTTTCACTGAAAGGGCTGGTATTCTTAATTAAAAAAAATTGCCAATAAAAAAAAATTTGACGTAACAAGTATTGACAGTCCATAAATATTTTTACTGGCAACATTATAGATTGCGTTACACTAAAAAAGAAAATGAAAATAGTAAATATTTTCACCATAATATGTTATTATCCTTTATCTCTTGTAACATCAAAGACTTTGAAACTAAAAATGTGGGTGCATTCCACAAGTGACTCTCATCAATTGTGGAATGCGAGTATAAACGAACCCTTTCGTCAATTTAATATCACTGAAGATTTCTTTTTAATGTAGGATGTATTTTTTTTTTAAAAAAAGTGGGGACGCCGGGAGTGATATCATAACATATATAGAACACTCGGATTAGAAGCCAGCTTGGTCTGATATAGATATACTCTTGCGTCTATATAATGTCATTAAAGTTTTTTTTGAATGTCGTATGTGTTTTTATGAAAAAAAAAACGCAACAGAACTGAAGATATAACATTTACACGTAGAACGCTTGGACCATTTTTTTGAAGTGAAAATTTCTTTAGGCGCGTTGAGCGTTTTGGTAGAGGGTAAAATCCTCGGTTCGCGTCACCGACATGCTAATGATAATAGTATATCTATAGCTATGGAGAATATGATATTATATATTATATATGAAATTTATTATTATTATATATTATATATGATATTATATATTATATATAGCTATATATGAAACATAAAAAATTTCATATAATTTTTGCATATAGTTTTAATTACTCTCAACTTAATAGTTCCGTTTTCACATCTATCGGCAGTCCCACGACTGCTACTGTTTTTTTTTTTAACGTGTGGAAACCCCTTCGGGCCGTCATCCCACCGGGGTTTGCGGCGGAGTGGTGTATCGAGACCAGGACGAACTAAAACCATACGGTGTGCCAGACACACACACAGTCCACAGTGCCACACTCCGCTGAGATAGGAGCGGACCGGACCCCTCCTAGCGCCTGCCCGCTAGCACGGACACCCGTCGTACGGGGTGGTGTGTCGGAATCGGACCGACTAAAACCACACGGTGTGCCACTGCGCCTGATATAGGAGGAATCCGGAAACAGCTGTTATTACGACATCCAGATAGAACGCTTGGACCAGTAGCAAGCTTAGTACAATACAGATATATCCACTATCCCATTAGACAAGACATATAGATATGAACAGTGGTTAATAGGCGAAAGTGGGGACGTTACAAAGCACCGCACAAAGGAGACCGAAAATATAAAATAATGTGTAATGTATTATCTCTCTCATCGACTTAATCCTATATATTTGTATGTTTGTGTCTTTATCGTGGCGCATATTCGTGTCATTGAGCTTTAAATCACAACGAGTCAAAAGAAATTTCTATCTAGCAGTGAAAATCTGGTCAAAATCGGTCCCACCGATTAAAAGATTAGACGGAACAAACGACAGATGGACCAAAATATCAAAAAACAGACGCGCGCGGCACGTGGCTTGTCACTGTCGAGAGGAAGAGAGAACGAAAGGTCGAATCCTATACTCGGCCTACCCCTTCTCCGAGCGCTACGCACTATAGAAAAAGGGTCGTGAGGATTTTTCGTGACGCTCGCCTAGCCCCCTTAGCCAGCGTACTGCGCGATAAGGAACTTCGTTCCAATAATTTTTTGATGTTGGTATCATATTCATGTGCATTTAGTGTAAAAATATTAAATTGAAATTAAAAACAAACATTTCAATTTTATTTATTACCTACTTTCATTGTTTACTAGCCACTTTTATCACAATTGAAGTGCAATACAATATTATAAATATAAAAACGCACACCTAAATGTACCTCGTAAGTTCTAAACTGACACTAGTGACAGCTGTCAGAGACATTAAACTATATTTTAAGGAGTGTTATTAAGCTATTGCATAACTTTTATCGCGGACTTCGAGCGCGGCAACCGAATCAAGACACTCCGTAACAAAAATAAATCTAACACCATCCACTCCAACCGGCACAGTGGTACGGCATTCAAAGCCGTGCATCGTCTAACGTCGCTTCAGTTCGGCAGACTTCGGCACGGTGTTTTTGTGCATGCGACTAGACGTATGCGTGTAGACTGTACGAAGCTCGCACGGATTGAGACGAGCTGCTCCAAAATATTATAATTGCATAAGTTGATAAAAAATGCTATGCAATAGCTTTACCGCGGCAGTCCCCGAGTGCCACACGTATTTTTTTTTAAACAGTCTTCGCCTTAAGCGCATCATTTCCGCATGATTTCATCCCCTACTTTAGGGTGAGGGTGCAGTATTGTCCTTTGAACAGACCCCTACGTATACATTCCAACAGTCGCCACCGCGAAATTATAAGGTATTATTTTCTACCCAAGTCGTAGGTTTGCTTAGGGGCTGGTAGATTAGAATTTGGTATTAAATATAAGTGATTTAATTGATACAAGGGTAGTTAATTTGCAGCTCTCACAGGGATCAAACGATCAACGCTAATAGTGTTAATGTTGATAAAAGTTTCTTTGAAAATGTTAATAGCGCGATGCAGACAAATTTGATTTTTGAGTTTATTTTGATTGTGATTTGTTTATAGTTCATAGGATGTATAGGGTACCTAACGAGAACTTAGGGTCTCAAGTCAGCTTAAACAGCAAGTGGTGTACTTGCTGATCGACGGACGATGCTTTGGCAAACAAAACCAGCCGATTAGCGACAATAAGCTCGACACGTATATATTACGTGGGATCAAAACACTGTCGAAAAGTGGGCGTTTAATATGCCTCTGCCTACCCCTACGGGGAAAACAGACATGATTTTATATGTGTATGTATGATTTGTTTAATAATTTATATATATAACAATGTTAAGTTGGTTTGTGTACGCATCAAAAACTCAAACATTTCTGCGCCGATTGAATTAAAAATTTGACAGATTCACAACAAACTTCCAAGGGATTTTTTTCACATCTTTTTCTTAATTTCTCATTAACACAACTATAATGTGCCATAGAGAAACGTGATGAGGTACAATGATTATGTTTGTCTAAATAAATCACTGTCTCATTGGTCTTGCGGTTAATGTACATCACTACTGATCAAGAGATTTTGGGTTCGATTCTCTGGTCGGGCCAAAAAGTGTTTTTCTGGTAATTGAAATACTAACAAGCCGGAGTCTAGAAGTTAGGGCCCCGTGCCTCGGAGAGCACGTAAAGTCGTCGGTCATGCGTCTGATCTCACCCCGGTCGGATAACCATCCCATCTGATTACGAGAGGGAAGGAACAGAGAGTGTACCTTTGTTTGCATACACACTTGTACACTATAATATTTCCTACGTAGCTTAGCTTAGATGGAGATACCCACCGAGGCCGGCATCGGCCAGAAGCTTGGCTATCATCATATCTAAATAAATTCATTTCTGACTTCTAACTTCTTGACTGCACGATTGGCCTAGTGGTTTAAGCGGTCGCCACGCCGCTCTCTACTGCGTTGAATGTTGTGGGTTCGATCCCACATGGGACAACACTGTGTGATGTATAAATTGTTGTTCTGAGTCTGGGTGTTCATTGTGTCTGTTTCTCGTATGTTTGTAAAGTCCTCCGCGACACGGGATGCATTCCGAATGCGGGCGTTGTCTTTTAAAAAAAAAACTATACTAACAATGTGGTAACTGAAAATAGTTCTTAAAAACTATAAAGATTCTGCACTAAAGCTACAAAATCCTAAAAAAGGTCATCCATTACTTAACCTTATTAAAAATGTCAGTTTCAAACACCGAAACTTTTAAAATTCAAATCCAAAATGGCCGACAGCCAGCTAGCATAAGGTTAAATATAATGTATCAACGTCGGCCATATCTGAGCTAACTATCTGAAAGACAAATGACTTCATTAATGCCAAGCTTAAAACTAAGTGAACACGCGAGGCACTATTGTAGATAATTGAGGATTTCGTGTCATATACATATCAATATTATAAAGTTGAAGAGTATGGTTGCACGTGATAATCTCAAAAACTGCTGGTTCGAATTAAAACATTCTTCTAATGTTGGTAAGCCTATTTACCGAGGAAAGTACTGTTAGGTAGTAGAGCTACGCTGCTTTCAGCACGAACGGACCGACTCGACCGTGGCAGTATTACCCTCTCACAGAAGACGTTTCGTTGGTGAGTGTGTGACCGGAACCCCGTTGATGCAGGGGTGATAGTTGTCGTGGTAAATGTGTGCAATACAATGCCACGATGACTGTCATGCCTTTATGTCCCCAAACGAAGCGAGAAAAAGCATCTCACTAGACTGCCACAGTATGGATCACCATACTGCATTGTCTGCATTCGCAATAAGTGTGGAGATCACAACTATTGGATTCTATTCATGCTTTCCATCAGGCAAAGTGAAGTCATACAACTTGCTCTAAAAATTAAAAAATAAGAAATTCACACTACGTCTAGTATGAATGAGAAATATTGTAAAAACCGGGGTAATTTATTATTTTTTATAAACACAAACGAAGTTTTTAATGTTATATATGACTAAATTCTAACTTAATTTTTTTTATTGATTGAGGAAGTGCCCTCACTGGCTGACCGGTTGATCAACACAGAGCCTAAACCGCTGGGGTTACAAAGTTAAAATCTTCATTCCTTATTTTACCATAAATTATTTTTTTTTTTGAAAAACAAAGATTAAAAATCTTTTTTATAGTTATAAAACTATTATAATAAACCCTTAGAGAATATTACATTGCTACAGTTCATGCTTAAAACTAAGATGTCTTCATTAAAACTGTTTAAATACCATAAACATACTATCCTACTAGCATCATAAATACAAAAGTATATGAGTATGAATGTTTGTTACTCTTTCACGAAAAAACTACTGGACGGATTGGGATGAAACTTTACAGTAATATAGGTTATATATCGGAATGATATGTAGACTTCTGTTTACCGCAGTATACCGACATATACGCGGGCAGAGCCGCGTGCAAAAACCATAAAGTTCTGGAGTTCCGACCGCGTACTGGGAAACGCAGCGTTGGTCGGCCACCTACAAGGTGGTCCGACTTGGTGAAGGTCGCGGAAAGCCATTGAATGAGGATGCATAAGACCGGCTGTTGTGGAGAACCTTGGGTGAGGCCTATGTCCAGTTGTGGACGTCTTTTGGCTGAGATAAGATATTTTAGGTTATTTTCGCTAAAATATCCGTGCAATTGTCGTGGCAAGTGTGTACAAAACACTGTTACGATGACTGTCATGCCTTTTAAGTAACCAAACGAGGCGTTAAAAAGGATCTTATAAGGCCGCCGCAATGTGGGTCACCATACTGCATTGTCTGCATTTGCAATGAGTATGGTGACCACAACTCTTGGATTCTATTCATACTTTCCATCAGGTAGAGTAGAGTCACTTTGGCAGGCTTTAAGATAAAAAAAAAAAGAATGTTTGTCTGTCTGTTTGTATGTCTTTTATAGAATCGTAAACTATGCATTTAATCATATGATTATCTTTAGCAAAGTTGTTGTGCATGAATCCACGAAGGCTTCTAAGTTGGTACGATTTCTTTTTTAAGTTTTGCTTTAGGGTACAGCTAATATATTACAAAAAAATTATATTCAGACACAGAACAAGTGAGAATGCCCATTACACAATTGTTAGTAGCGGGTGGGAACTGAACCTAACCTCTAGCTTACGCGCCTGAATCACTAACAACCAACACGCCCGTAACATTACTTTCGCGCCATTACACTTAGTACGCTCTAGTACACAATTGAAGCATACTGAATGCCATCTCTGTCTATCACTGGTATAATATATATCTGTCCTTGTCCTCAGATGAGGGATACTGAATCCCAGCGGCGTGGTCGCGGTTGACGTCACAATGGAAGTGGCGTGGATTGTTCTCGCCGCTGTCTTTATCGCTGTACGTGGACAGAATAATAGAAGTAAGTACCTTTCATACAACATGTTACAGATCATCAACAGTCGTTAACAGTCCACTACTGGGCATAGATCTCTCCGTAACAAGAAGGTTTTGTTTTACTATACCGCACTGGGCAGACGCTTTGGTAAAGGGTTTGTGGAGGGACGAGGATCCTCCGACCAGGCGAGGTGATCATGCCTGGCAAGCTGCAGCCCAATGGTTGATGTTGGGATGTTGTAAAAATGCTAATTTGCCACGCGAATCTCTATTTCGCGATACAGGATTAGTACTTGCTTCGTGGCTCATTATTATCATTCGTAGTTCGATGTATCTTCGCTATTCGTAATTCGATGTATCTTCACTAGATGGCGCTGTTGTATGTTTTTGTTTGTGCTAAACGTGGAAGTCGTCACAGGTTTGTGGAAGTCGTCACTTTGCAGTGTTGTTTTCCTGCGTATTGGCTCCCTTAATCGTCTCTTACGAGACCCACGGGGTGAAGATGTATGGTAATACTCAAGATACTGACTCTAACTTCAAAAATTAATTTCCTCATGACCGTCATTTTACCCTTTTCCCAAAAAATGATCAGTTTGTTGTTTATTGTACATAAAAATACAATTTTGGGGTATATATGTATAAAAAAGTGTCAACGTCAATTTATTTTTCCTTTTCTTTGTATTCCTGCATTGTTTGTTGTCTTATTGTGTTAAAGAATCCAGATATCTTATTTTACACACTCTTAGTAAACGTTAAGTATTCCTTGTCAACCATTTTCACCGTGTTCGTTGTTTTTCATCAAGTGAGCGAGAGGTTACAAGAGCCCAAATCCCTCCGTTCCTGATTAGGTAGGTAACCATTAAGTTGTAGCTAGCTGTCCATGAGCGATGATAGTCACTTACCTTCAGGTAATTCACCTGCTCATTTACCCTCCTGTACCGTAAAAACATATATTAAGTAACACAAAGCATGGTTTCTCCATCTGTCAGCGCCAAAGGCACTTAAACAGCCATCTTGGAAAAAACTTCGCGCCTAAGTTCAGTTCGATCGGGTAACTTTGGCCGTATATTATTTTTTCTTTAATTCTCTTGAATAGAATTTGAAATGTGTGATAAATGGCCTTTTGGATAAAAATACAGATTCAAAAAGGTTAAGTAGAATTTAAATTTAAACTGGTTAAATTATATTTAACTTGGAAATGGAAACTAGAATATATAATGTATAGACTCCAGTTAAAATTGCCCAGCAGTCGTTCATCCTGACCACTGTACCAAAGAACTTCGATTCCCATTCAGTAATAATAGCTACAACGTTAAAAAACCAACATCAGCTTATACATTCCGACACAGAAGACCAACCTAAAGCGACAGCATCTGTGTTGTCGTGTTTCGTTTGTGGAGCCCCATTGATACAGAAGTGACAGTTGTCGTGATAAGTGTGTGAGTCTTACACTGCCACGATAGCACTCGTGCCTGATATCCCCAAGCAAGACGTGAAAAAGCGTCTTATTGGCCGCCATAGTGTAGGTTACCATACTGCATTGTCTGCATTCGCAATGAGTATGGCGACTTCAACTCATGGATTCATGGAACCAGAGTAGAATCGCTTTGGCGGGCTCTTAAAGTAAAAAAATAGATAACTTCGATATTGTCTACCATTTGGGCTGTGAAGGTCTGACGGTAGTCGCTCCACTTAAACGACTGAAGTTTGGCCATATCGTTGACTTAAAGCCAACATACTTCATGAAAAGACTCTTTTTTTATAGAAGCCTACCAAAGTAACTCTATTCTGCCTGATGGAAAGCATTAATAGAATCCAAGAGCGGTGTTCGCCATACTCACTGCGAATGAAGACAGTGCAGTATGGCGACCCACGTTATGGTAACCTAGGGGACGTAAAAGATATGACAGAATCTAAGAGATGTTAACACCATACTCATTGCGAAAGCAGACAATGCAGTATGGTGACCTATGATCTATGGCAGTCTAGTGAGATGCTTTTGCACGCTTCGCTTGGGGACATTAAAAGGCGTGACAGTCATTGCGACAGCGTAAGGCTCACACAATTACCACGATAACTGTCACTCCTGCATCAATGGGCCTCCGGTCTCACATTCACCAACAAAACACGACAGCACGGATGCTGTCACTTTAGGTTGGTCTTCTGTGGGAGGGTAGTACTGCCCTGGTTGAGCCGGCTCCTTCGTGTTGAAATCAATGTGGCTCTACTACCTAATAGATGGAGTGATCAAATCGGTTCATTGACAATGAAGACAGTGCAGTATGGCGACCCACGCTATGGCGGCCTAGTGAGATGCCTTTTTACATCCCGGAGAGAGTGAGATTTGGACAATGACGGACAAACCATAGTCTCTGTGATAAAAATTTAATTGTGTCACACAATATTTACATTTGGTAGTTCATGACGCGAGAACCATTACAACGAAACCTACCCTTTTCCGGCGGATATAATAAATATGGCGGCCGGCACCGGATGCTACAATCCGTTACGTCACTTCCTTCGAAAATGTCATTGTGTTGTACACCACTAATTGTTTTCTCTTGTTTTTATTTAATTTATTTTATCAAATGTCTTGTAACACTAGCTAGTCTTTTTGGTCTAGCGGTTAGCGGATGTGACTGTCTCGGGTTCGATTCCCGGGTCAGGACAAAAGTGTTGTTGAGTTTCCGTTACAAGGAATCCTTAAAAACAATCCAAAGTATGAAAGTTCAGCGACATTTAACGCTTGTGCCTCGGAGAGCAGATGTTTATGAGTCTACTCCTTTGACTTAAATTACATTAAAAACAGTAGCAGTCGTGGGACTGCCGATAGAAGTGAAAACGGAACTATTAAGTTGAGAGTAATTAAAACTATATGCAAAAATTATGTGAAATTTTTTATGTTTCATATATAGCTATATATAATATATAATATCATATATAATAATAATAAATTTCATATATAATATATAATATCATATTCTCCATAGCTATAGATATACTATTATCATTAGCATGTCGGTGACGCGAACCGAGGATTTTACCCTCTACCAAAAAGCTCAACGCGCCTAAAGAAGTTTTCACTTCAAAAAAAACATAAAAACCAGCGAAAACCTTTTAAAATATTACACATTTTGCTGATGCCAAATAAAACTGATGAAAAGTTAATAAATGATAAAAAAATATATCGAGAAATCTGACGATTTTTTTTAAATGTAGGTCAACACAGAATCCATACATCCAATTTAATTCACGAACGAGAACAATCTTTCCCATTAAATATTCAGGGGCCCATGGGGCACGCCAAATATCCCAATCAATCACGAATCTCGCTTTTAAATCATTCCAACCTTCACACGCCACATTTAACACTGATATTGTTTAGAGAGATAATCGTTTTTTCATTTTTTTATCTTCTTTAACGAAATATTGGGCAAACTGAACACAAAGTTGCTTTTAAATAACCAATTCCTAATGGTGTAACATCATGTGGTGACGGACGCCGTGTGGTGACGTATTAAGAATACAGAGTGTCACCTCCCCTATTTTTCATATCGGTGTCGTAAGAGGCGACTAAGGAAACAAAATATGGAAGACAACAGCACTGTCAGAGAAAGGTAAACTTGAAATAAACCCTTTTTTTAGCGCGTGGAAACCCCCTTGACCTGTCACTCCACCGAGGTTTATGGTGGGGTGGTGTGTCGCATTTCGCGGAAGGAGGCGGCAGAAAGGGCCCGGGAGGACGACCTTCCCTCGGACCCAATTTGCCACCGGCGAACAGGGCTGCAGAGGCGCGCATACCAGCACCTTATGCCGCCTTGAGTGTGGCCACGGGTGGACGGGACGGGTTTTCCCCCTCCATCCGCTATAGTGGCCAGCCGCGAGGAGGAGACGTCCGCGTGCGCCGTACGTCGTCTAAATAGAGAATTTTACTCGAAGAAGATGCACGCAGGAGCGGGCAGGTTCTAGGAGGGAACCGGATGTCGTAATAACAGCTGTTCCTGGATCTCTCCTATCTCAGGCGTTGAGTGGCACACCGTGTAGTTTTAGTCGATCCGATGCCGACACACCACCCATTTTCTTTTTTTTTTAAACTTATTAAAACCCCCTCGGGCCCCCTCCTAGCGCCTGCCCGCCAGTGTGGGCACCATCTTTGGGTAAACTCTCTATTTAGGCGACATACGGCATACGTGGACGTCACTTCCTCGTGGACGTCACTTCCTCGTGGATGTCACTTCCTTGTGGACGTCACTTCCTCATGGTTGGATGGAGGGAAAACCCTCCGTCCACTACAGTGGCTGGCAGGTGTGGAAAATGGATGCCTCCATCGTGATCAATTTGACCTTCGTACCAATTCAGACCCAGAAATCACCATCACCAATGAAATCACGGCAATGTCACCGAGATTAAGCGCACTCAATTCTGTCTGTTGTGATATGAACATCCATTTCTCCAAACCTTCAAGTGCTTTATTAATAAATCCTTTTCTCCACAGATGACGGCCCAAGGTTTCTGTCGAGAGGTCATTCCTTCAGGACAGTAGTTGGCGACACATTGCTGCTGCCATGTCAAGTACAAAACTTGGGTAAGTAGAAATCTGAAGGCAGTTTAACTGCTGTCAATGGTTTATTTTATCCGACTTCTTTTCAAGTTTAATGGTTGAGAAGATGAAAGAAAGTTCACACGAAAGTTATGGTATAAGGTATAATTGAAAACTAAACACACGAAGTTTACATAAGAGAAGTTTACCGAAGGAGAAGGGAAGTTATGGACGGAACCAGCGAAAAATCAAAAGCGCAAACGGTGGCAGTTTCGCGTCGAATGTGAAGTCCAAATGGCGTGCGCATCTCAGTCGCTGTGACGTCACGCTCGATCGACACAGCATCGGTCGTTAATTATTACCAATATGTATTAAATACAAGGAATAGAATTTATATATCAACATATGTGTATAAAAGTTATAACAATACAATATATAAAATAAGAAACTACAAATAAAACTAAAAGGCTACACCACAGTTTCTAATTACATATTTTTTGACTTTAGACTGTAGTTTATACTTTTTGGTAGCTTTTGACGTTTATGGTCTGGTTAGACTCGTCTAAATAGGTTACATGACACCTTAGTCAAGTTAGTCACTTTTTATCATCTGTCAAAACGACAGTTTTGTATGAAAAATACTAAATACAAAATTGTGACGTCACTGTTTTAGACTACTCAATTGAACAATATATTTCACTGTATATTTGATTGAAATTCGTAATAATAATAAAAAGCTATGTTAATTGTATTTGCCGAGATGTTTCG
The DNA here is from genome assembly GCA_949316085.1 of Hypercompe scribonia. NCBI lineage: Eukaryota > Metazoa > Arthropoda > Insecta > Lepidoptera > Erebidae > Hypercompe > Hypercompe scribonia. The sequence goes on from OX438995.1 coordinate 10,865,673, forward strand.
CGATATTAGTTTTAATGAAGTAGATATTGGTATTTATTTACGATACAGTCATCTACCCAATTAATTTCATTGCCATACAGTAAGAAATTTAATACAGGGATTTCTTTTTTAAACTTTGTTGGTCTCGTAGTTATTAACCCTGACTGCTGAGTCAGAGGTCATGGTTTCTATTCCCATCCAGGTAAACTAATAGTGCAATGAACACGATTATTTCTTATGTGTCTCGGTGTAATTCGTCTATAATATGTATGTATTTAGTCCTACGAATATTATAAATGCAAAAGTTTGTTTGGATGTTTGTCACTCTTTCACGAAAAAACTACTATACGGATTTAATTGAAACTTTACAGTAATATAGGTTATATATCGGAGTAACATATAGGTTGCTATTTGTAATGATTTTATGTAATTTTGGTCGTAATATAACGATACATGTCAATTAAGTTGGAAAAAAATCTGGCCTCTAAGAGTTATCTTGACGTACGCTGCCTAAACCATTGAAGTTACACAAAGATGATGTACCGTAGGATTGTTTGTATGTTAAAAAATATACTTATTTAAAATGGTCTGTTACGAAACTTAATGTGGTAGACCAAATTCCAGGTGAGCGAAGCCACGTGTAAAAGCTAGTATTATATAAGTATGTTTATCAGCAATCTGGTTACCATAGTACAGGTTTTGACTAGTTTGGGATCAGACAGTCGTGTGTGAGATGTGTGAAGTTACTATTATTTTTCAGGGTCCCTGGTGCTTCTCTGGAGACGGGGGCCGGCAGTCCTGACAGCTGCAAGTCTGATGGTCACGAGAGATGAACGGTTTCGACTTGTCGATGGTTATAACTTGCAGATCACAGATGTTGGGCCACAGGTACGAATCTTTAAACTCCACATACACAACCTTTGATAGTCCACTGATGGACATAACACTTTCTTTGGACAGGAGATTTTGGCCTACTGTACCACGCTGATCAGACTGGTTGGTATACGACTTGTGTCAAGTTTTCTATCTCTATGTTGTATTTCTGTCTCGTGTAGTTACTCTTTGTCCGTGTGGTGACGGATTAAGAATACATAGTGTTACCACCCCTATTCATCCCGTGGGTGTCGTAAAAGGCGACTAAGGGGACAATGTATGCAAGACAACATCATTACAAAGAGAAGGAAAACTTGAAACAAACCCTATTCCAACCCGTCTGGCCAGCGTGGTATAGTAGGCCAAAACTTCCTTGCTAAAGAGAGGCTCACGTCCAGCAGTGGACTGTAAAAGGCTGTTGATGAGTTACTCTTTTAGTAGGCTCTTAAGATACCCACAGGATACATATGGGTGGTGATACTTCGTATTCTTAATCCTTCCCCTGCATTTTGAAGCTTTATTTCGTTCCCAAACCATTTCACCATTCTTCCAGCTCTCAAACGCTCTCAAATTCTTCACAAATCTCAAACCTCAAACCTCGCATAAAATCATTTCCAAGTGCCCTCAGACGTTTGATTTAATTAATATCAAAGGCATGAATCTTTCAATTTATCTAAAAATGAAATCTTAACTAAATGACAACTGCGGTTTTGTGATTAAAAAAAAAAGTATATTAAACATCTCATTAAAAATACTTTTAGAGGGAATGTCTGTGGTTTTCTTTTTTTAACAAAAAGCTGTAGAATTATAACTTTGGCAGCAGAACAAGATGACAAAGTGGTAACAGTTTTAATTACTCCGGTAAACTTGAATCATTATATTCGTTTTTGTAGGAGTGTTCAACCTACTTCAAAAAAAGATTCTAAATTCAAATAGTGCTTTTATGTCTATGACATTAAACCTCTATAGTTTATGAATAAAAACTATTTTGCAACGAAATGCGAGTCTGAAAGGTGATGTCGACGAAGTCGCTTACCTTTACAATTTGATAAAAGGGTTGGAAGATAATAAGGCATAAATAATGTTGACTACACGAATGGGTTAGTAGTTTAAGCGATTACCTCACCGCTTTCTACAGCGCGCGTGTTGCGGCTTCAAACCTACATGGGGCAACACTTTTTGTGATCCACAAATTGTTGTTCTGACTCTGAGTGTTCTTTGTGTCCTTTGTATGTTTGTAAAGACGCCTGCGACACAAACTGTCCAAATTAATCTCCCTTCTACTTATTAAAATCATACTACAGCGCCATCTACCGAACATACAACGAACCACGCATTAACTATTACTCCTGTATCGCGATATAGAAGTTCACATACCCATTAATGTATATACAACTTCTCAACATCAACTTCGGCCCACCATCTATTACCACCTCACCATCCGTTTCTTCACGCTCTCATACAATCAAATACGTACCGAGTCGACCAACATGGTGACACCAAACATGTTATAGTTATGTACACCAGTCCAGATAGAGACAGAAGATTATGTCTGTGGTGACTTTCACTTTACAGCACAAATAAAAATATACAACAGCGCCATCTAGCGAAGATACATCGAAGTACGAAGTATGAACGAAACGTATGAATGTAATGAACTACGAAGCAACTACTAATCCTGTATCACGAAATAGAGATTCTCGTGGCAATTAGCATATATACAATAGCCCAAGATCAACCGTTGTACCGCGGCCCGCCAGGATCACCTCGCCTGGTCGGAGGATCCTCCTTTGTGTCGAAGGAACATGATCGGCCGTCCCACCACATGTCCAACAGTGGACTGTTAAAAACGTAGGAGGAACGTTGCACCCGTCCTTCCACACTCCCCTCAAGTATGTCATAGTTTTGTATGACATATTTGTCTGGTTTTTGTCCAGCAGTGGACTGTTATAGCTGTTAATGATGTATATTTACTAAGAATAATCTCGTAACAAAATTTGACGTAGTAGTAACGCATTATCTTCCTATAGTTTTTAAAAATAAATCCTCCAATTCAAATCCGCCATAGCGGTCGCTTTAATAGGTTTTATAATCCCCCAAATTGCTGAACATTATTTTTCGCCGTCAAAAATGCTAAATAGAGCCTTAAACGGTAATTGGTTGAGAAAAATATGATAATGGCTGTATAAAAACCTTTGTGGTGCACACCCTCATTATTTTTTATGTGATGCAACACTGAGGTACCCTTCCCGCGCTTTTTGACGCCATCTTTGTATTATTTTTCTTAAATTTCGTTTTGAAGTTTGGTATTGAGTTAAAAATGTTTTTGTTGTAACTGGCAAACTTTTGAGAATTTGCTTTAATTATTTCTTTCGCCTTCTCTTTTGAATACGCATACTTAAAATCAGTCATTTCTAGTTTTTTATTGCCCACAATCGTAGTAGCTTCGTATTCCTCTGTCTTGTTTCTAGTGGGACATGGTACAAATTAGCAGATTCGAGCAGAATCATGGCAAGTACTCACAGAGATCCAGTGTTAAGCAGCTATTTCTTTTTGTAGTGCAAGATACCTATTTCGTTGCTTTTCGCTGTGTGAATAAGGTTACTGTAGACCAACCCGCATTCGAGGCAAACTGGAATTCAAAAGGATGGCAACACACTCTGTAAATATTAAGTTGCACGTATCTTTGGATATCCAGGTGATCATTTTTGGCACAGTTCACATAATAAAGTTCTGTTCCGAAACTTCCAGTAAAACACATTCTAATTCTGTGATACAGTAAATAAACAAACATGTAGATATAACGACGTTAGGTGGAGAACACCTGGAAATTAATCAAAATGCAATTTCAACGAGTAAATACAAATTTAATTAATTCTTTCTCACTCTAACACATGTAGAAAATAAAGCTACATCCACAAGTAATGTTTCATAGTCGATTTCGGCGACGGTGACCAATCACAACGGAGACCAGCCGGAGATATTATAATGCACCAGTGTGTACGCAAACACAGGTGCACTCTCTGTTCCCTCGCTCTCAATATCCGATGGGACGGCTATTCGAGACGACCAAGAAGAAATCAGGTGCATCACCGATAGCTTTACATGCTTCTCGAAGCACCGGTGCTAATACCTCCACATCCAAACGCCGAGCAGTTAAGCATTTTTACAATCAAAACCCAATCACACTTTTGGACCTTCAAAGAAATAAAATTGAAGTATCTTTGTAATCTCAAATGCAGAGCTTTGTATGAAACTGTACGGTACTTTTATCATGAAATCAATTTTTAAATTTTTATCAGTCAATCTACCTGTCTGTTTGTTCCGGCTAATCTCTCTAACGTCTGGGCCGATTTTGACGGGACTTCCACTGGCAGATAGCTGATATTATACGGAGTAACTTGGTTACTTTAATTTTCGAAAAAAGCAACAAAAACCACTGAGCGCAGCTAGTAAGATATATGGTTTTTATCCAACTGCTAAAAGAAAGACAAGATTTATCGAATGCATGTGTGTATTTCTGTCTGTGTGGTGGCGGATTAAGGATACATAGTGTTACCTCCCCTATTCATCCCGTGGGTGTCGTAAAAGGCGACTAAGGGAACAAAGTATGCAAGACAACATCATTACAAAGAGAAGGAAAACTTGAAACAAACCCTATTTCAACCCGTCTGGTCAGCGTGGTATAATGGGCCAAAACTTCCTTGCTAAGGAGAGGCCTATGTCCAGCAGTGGACTGTAAAAAGCTGTTGATGATTGATGATGTGTATATTTCTTAGGCACGCTCTGAAACCTAAACGATTAGATGGATTGTGACTTGTAAGGTATTTTTAGATTAGTCTAATTGTTGATTACACTAGGCACGTAAAAATCAAATTTTTTGCAAATTTTCTGCAGAAAAACTTACACGGAGGATTTTTTTACCTTTTCATAGCTACCCACAATTTTAATTTAGATAAATCGCATCTACTACAGGTACAAATTTAGGAATAAAGTTAGGGATTTAGTGGATAAACCGATTCCCCGAGAGTCCCACACACACAGCCTGTCTCTAACCGAGAGTATGGTGCGAAAAACATACCCCATGTAACAATTACTCCTTAAGTACGATTGTCAAAACAGACGCAAAAAAGCTTATTTAACTGCAATTAACTGAAAAAAGATTGATACCGTACGAAAGGGTAAATTAACAAATTAATGAAAATAACATATACCACCTCTCTTACAATATTTCTATACCACCTTAAGGTTGACTGGAAGAGAATGCCTTGGGCATTAAGTCCGCCGCTGTACAAAGTGCATAAAGTGTAAATAAATAAATAAATAAATAAACATATAGATATAGTCGCTTTACAGTATACTTCATATACGTCTTAATATACTCACAACCAGTGCAGCCGAACAAAACCAGTGCAGCCGCACCAAAAACGTAACGAGGTCATTCGTTCAGTAGATTTTACTGCTCACATTTTTCTCATACCGGCCGCCTTATATCAAAAAACCGACACTTAAGGAGTAGAATCCAAAAAAAATAAAAAAAATGATGCTGTGTCCAATCATGCCTTATTTTGAAGTTCTCACAATACGGTACCATCTTGATCTGTCACGAGAAACATCCCAAAACCTTTCAGTTTAACACTTCATAAATCTTTATAGGAGACAATTTTTCAGGGCCATAAGTTTGGGTCCGGATTATTATTTTTATGCCCACTTCAGTAGATTGCACACGAAGCAGGGGGATATACGTGTTTATGACTATAATCATTGGCCCTATAAAAAGGCAGCAATTTTATAAGAATGTCATCTTGTCATTTTAAGTTGCGATTCATAGTTAACGTTTTTATGGAACGAAGGTCCTTGTCGTGGATTGGCGAGGGAAGTTGAAAAGAAAAATGTAACGTGTTACGAAGAGCTCTAGAAAAAGAGAGAATGATGAAGACCGATAACTAGTCTTCTCATAGGCGCCGGGAGGGGTTGCACTTGCACCCCTTTGGCTGAAAAGAAAATACATAGAAGAATGTATATTTTTAACTTATTTCATAAAGTCCATTTCATAGGTAAAGGTCTAGTATATTTCTATATTTTATGTCGGTCAATAATATGTCCATAAGTTTAAAGTAGCTCAGCGTGCAATGCTAGGTGTTTCTCTGGCTGATAAAATTCGTAACGTGGTTATTCAACAGAGAACTAGAGTAACTGACATTGCACAGAGAGTCAGTATTCTGGAGTGGAAGTGGGCTGGCCATGTCTCCAGACGAACCGATGGTCGCTGGAGCCAAAGTATGCTAGAGTGGATACCACGCTTGAGCAAACGTAGTGTAGACCGCCCTGCGGCGCGATGGACTGACCTGAAGAAGGTGGCTGGCAGCAAATAGATGCAAATTGCCCAAGATCGGGATGGTTAGCGTTCCTTGGGGGAGACCTTCGTTCAGCAGTGGACGGCGATTGGTTGAATAGTAATAATATGTATGGATGTAGATGCACCCCACCACCCCCAATCCCCACAGATACCATCGAAAGGTATGTCGGACTCGAACCGATCAATAACTACACGCCGTCTCGGATACCAGTAGCTGGGGAGCCAAGTGCACCCTAGTAAGGAAGTCCCTGAAAATAATTCTGGCGACCCCTTTGCACATTACACGCAGAAAGAATGGCCACTGAGGCCGTAAAGTTCTGGAGTGGCGACCGCGTACTGGGAAACGCAGCGTTGGTAGGCCCCCCACAAGGTGGTCCGACGACCTGGTGAAACTCGCGGGAGGCTACTGGATGCGGGCGGCACTGGACCGGCTGTTGTGGAGAACCTCGGGGGAGTCCTATGGCCAGCAGTGGACGAATTTTGGCTGAGATGATGATATATAAATGCCATGTATACGAATATGAATGAATGAAAAACATATACGCGCTCCCTACCGAAATCAGGATGTCCACAAACCACCTTACATTCAAACTGAAAGTTCGCGGACTTCTTCGGAATGAGTTGACCGAACAGTCACAACCCTAGCACCAAACTTTGTATCATAGAATATTAAATATAAGCATGTGTGTGTATGTTTATATGTATTGTACATTTATTGTTTATTTAATAGTAAGTTCATGTATATTGTCTATATTTAAAGTATATTTATAAGCTTGTAGAGTGACGGGTGTCATGTCTCTCCGACCAGGTGAGGTGATCATGCCTGGCGGGCCACGGCCAATTACTATGCGAATCTCTATTTTGCGATACAGGATTAACATTTACTTCGTAGTTCGATGTACCTCCGCTAGATGGCGCTATTGTATATTTTTGTTTGTGCTGTATGTGGAAGTCGCCACCAGCTCAATTACTTTGCACCTACCGCATCTTGTTTCTACACCTACAAGGTCGATTGGGTGAGAATGCCTCATGGCATTAAGTCCGCCTTTGTACAAGTGCAGTAAGTTTAAATAAATAAATAAATATAACTAAAACACAATGTAATTATTGATATATGTTTATTAAACCATCGGAGTGAGTCTCACTACACGGAGCACTTTATTTATATATAAGTTTTTATGTTAAGTATTTAGGTATTTCTACGTTTTCTTCCATCCTGTATCGCGGGAGTACCGTTCATAAGTAAAGCGACTGATAATTAAATGGCTTTTGACTCTTTCATACGATGAAACTGAACTGATTCTTTCATACCACGGGTAATAGTGACAAAGGATAATACACACGTACACACACATACACATACACACATACACATACACACATACACATACACACAAAAGACTCACTCTCAGCTACAGACTAACTTTTGACGTGACAACGTCTTAAATTAGGTTGCGGCTGGGAGTCACTTATGAAAAAGTGTAACGCCCGGTAACGTTACGATGAGTCACCGAACGAGAGAGAGGCCCGCCGAATGCCTTGCGTCTCTCTCCCACTCAACTATGATCGGTCAACTATCGACTTGACTTTCGCAAGACACATTACAGCAGAAACACTTCCTTTCATTTCATATTTCTCCTATCATCGTCCTATCCTCAACAAAATCACTCAAATAGGAATTAGTTAAGTTTAAGTTTACATGTACAATGTTTTAGTAAACAAAATATATTTCTATAGTTAAAATTTGGGCAATTCTTATTTTCATTCAATTCCTTGTTCCTATTGTGCAATTTAATTATATTCATATCAATAAATATTCTACCGAGAAAAAGACGTTGTCACGTAAAATCTTCGCCCGTAAAACCGACTTTACAGGCAACCATTTTTTTATACTATTTTTTCTGTTTTGTTTTTGTTTGTTTTGAACCTTGTTTTAATTTTATTTTCTATTCTATTTCAACTAAACTTTATAACATATTTAAATATTGTGAAATCTCATATTGGTTGTCGCGACACAAACCACGAGCTTAGTGCGGAAACCGTCGTTAAATTTAAATTGTAATTTGTTTTTAAGTATAAATAAATAAAATAAATGTTATATATAAATAAATAAATAAATTTCAAAAATAAAGTGCTTTACCATGTGAGAATTAAAAACATAACATTCACGTAGAATACGCGTTCAAAAGTAAGTCAAACGTGTTGTCTGGACGTGTATAATTATTTCTTTGACATAATCTGTAGTCTAAGCCAATTTCGTGGCGAATTTTGACTTGAGAGATATGTTTTTTTTTCTTCAATCATAAAAAACAAAATGGCCGACTTATGGCGCCATTTTATCTATCAATAAGATTTCAAAATAAAGTTTACTAAATGTCTTATCAAAATATTTATAAGTTAAAGTTAAATATAGTAGTTAATAATTGTATTTAGGTTTAATTTAAGTACCTGGAAACCGTTTTCTAAAAAAAAAACCTAACTATATCGATTTGACGCCCTCGAAACCTCCGAATACTAAATTTTATGAAAATCGTTGCAGCCGTTCCTGAGATTCAGATTATATACGTATAAACAAGAGTTGCTCGTTTAAATTTAGATTATAAATGTTACAATTATTACGTATCTTTAGCAAATATATTAAGAGAAATATATTTCTTTCACCAGGACGCAGGCGATTACGTATGCCAGATATCAGACCGCGTGGCGAGAGACCAGGTTCATACTGTTGAAGTACTTGTCCCCCCAAGTGTCAGGGCGTCTCCAGAGTCCAGACACGCAGCTGCTAGGAGAGGGGGCGCGGCAGTGCTGGAGTGCAGAGCAGCCGGTAACCCTGTGCCAACAGTCACCTGGCATAAAGTGGTAAGGATACTGCTAAATTTTATATAGGGTGGGCCACGAATTAGTTAATATTTGAAAAAATTGTATTAAAAACAGTGATATGTTATGAAAATTGTTTATTTACAAGAGAGCTAATTAGTTGCAGTTTATTTTCTAAAAATTATATCGTCTACCTATCTATCGACAATGCATGGTGACTCACACTATGGTGGCCTAGTGAGATGCTTATTCACACCCCGCTTGGGGACGTAAAAGGCATGACAATCATCGTGACAGTGTAAAGCTTACACAGTTACCACGATAACTGTCACCCCTGCATCTATGGGCCTCCGGTCTCACACTCACCAACTAAACACAACAGCACGGATGCTGTCGCTTTAGGTTGTGGGAGGGTAGTACTGCCCCGGTCGAGCCGGCCCGTTCATGCTGAAATCAGCGTGGCTCTACTACCTATAAAAAGTAAGGCAATACTGCGCCAAGATTGATAGATCGTAAGCATTATATACTTTGTTTTTAAAGAGTCAATTTGGCGAGGAAAGGATTGTCTATCCTGATGTAGGTGATTCCAATGTTCCAGAACGACACGAACATTCGTCTGGGAGAAGGCCCACAGCTGCAGTTATCAAGACTAGAGCGTGGTCATAGTGGGCGTTACGCCTGCACCGTGGACAACGGCGTTGGCACACCGCTTGTTGCCGAGTTCCAACTGCAAGTTCTATGTAAGTGTTGCCATAGATGACACGGTATCCGTCACGAATTGTCGAGAAAAAAGTTATGAAACAAGACGGTACGGAGTGAGCTTTGTTTCTACTTACATAAGATTAGAAATAAATTGTCGCTCGATGTTATTTACATTTAAAAGAGTTGCCCGCTTTAAGAACTTTCTAGAGGTCTTTTGAAAAATAATACTTAGATAAAAAGTCGATTCTTTCCTAATTTAATGAAAAAATATCACCCCTAAGGTTAGAACACTAAAGCATAAAGAAAACATTGGAGTCGGTGATAACTCTTCAAATGGTAATTGTTTATTATTCCAGATCCACCAGAAATCACAGTAGAACGGTCATGGGTGCACACAGGAGAGGGATTCCGAGCTGAACTCCTGTGCACCGTCCTTGCTGATCCTCCAGCAGAGGTGAGAAAATTTTAGAAGTTCTAGCAGCCTCTTGGCTTGTGGGTGTAGGGTAACGACAGACATATGGTGTATTTTGGACGGTACGTAGTGTATAATCTAATAATATACTCTATTCCGTAGCAAGAAGAAACGCTTTTAGAAGAAAATTATGAATGTGAGACCCATAAAACTTAATACAAACCCTATACTATCCCTAATAGCAAGCGTAGTATAGTAGGCCAAAACCTCCTTTCTGAGGTGCGACCCATATACGGCAGTGAAGTGTTGGAGGCTGTCTATGTAAGAGACTTCGACTCTTCGAGCTGCTGCAGGCACAGTCCTGGATCTCTTACCTTAGAAGACATCAATTATCCTTACCATAATTCACCATCTTCCGTTAGCCCGTCTGAAAATGATTTCATTCCCAAGGAGTGTTATCGTCAGGCTAACGGCTGATCATAAAAGAAACTAGTCAAATCTCTCGACCAAGCTATCTTCAGAATTTAAAAAATCTATTATTCCTTTACATCCTACATTCCATCTTCTCTTCCAGGTAACATGGTACCAGAACTCGTTTCCTTTAAGCGCGTCGGAACGCATCACCATGTCAGCAAGGGGGAATAACCACACTCTTCTAATAGCCAATGTGCAGCCTGAAGATTTCGGGAACTACAGGTAAGGCATGATAGAAACTCGAAGCTTATACTCACACTTATATTCCCTGGGAGTAGACAGATATTAAAGCTTTGGTATTCATGACAGTGGGTCATAAACGAGCAGGTACGTCATAAGCAGGTGTCAAGAGACCCCCTCCCAGGAGGTATGGTGGTTATATGGGAGTATTCAGGTTTGGTGTAAGCCGAACATTAAAAATAATCGAAAGTATATTCAAGATTCAAATTGAAAACTAAACAGACAAAAATGAAATAATAATAAAACATGACATCTCAAAAAATTAACATATAAAACAATTTCTTAATTTATCTGCAGCTGCGTCGCAGACAACAGCCTAGGCCGAGCTCGACAACACGTCGAAGTATCAGGCCGGCCGGGCCCCGCACGTTTCACATCGCCCCCACTCGCAAGGTCTCACACTCGGTACACCCTAGCCTTTGCAGTGGATAGCTACCCTCCGCTGGATGAACTCAGATTACTGTACCGGCAACTCGCGGTAAGATAGTACAGATTTTGAGAACTATGTTTGTGTACTCCACAATATATTTTTATCTGATGCATCTACCACTTAAATGGGTAAATTAAACACAGTATAAACTTAATAGGAATTTACTGTTCAGGTGGTACCAATATTCACAATATTTTGTCTCCAAGAGCTTGAGTTACACGCTTGTAGTCGCTTTGTTAATCCGAGTCCACTTGACATTCTTTTGTGTGTCCAACTCTGTGTATAAAAAGTGGCGTCGTCAAAAACAGTGTTGCCACATGAACGCTACAAGATCATTAAAAGATTTTGATAAAACTTTTGACACGATTAACAAGTAAATGGGATTAAGTAAAACATTAGATTATTCATTTAATGTACTCTTCAATCCTATTTAATGTATAAACATCGAATAAAAATAAAAAAGCTTAGTTTTAACTGCAACTATAATCATCATAATGTAATTACGTCGTACAATCTTATGAGGTGTGCTACAGGGTATCATTTTAGCACCAGGTCTATCTACATTACATAGTACAGTCTGGGCATAAAGAGAATTGTATTAGTATTTCAGGTTGCAACAGTGCTAGATAACCTTATTTGTTATGTCAAGAACACTTGCGTAATTATAGTACGATAGTAAATCTATTGATACTTAATTTGTACAAATATAAAAATATATATTTTTTAATTTGAAATGATATGATGCGTAGCAAATACGAGTATGTAAGAATTTAAGATACGAGATTATCATTTTTATTTCAACACGTAGTACTAAAAACAAATTATTTCTCATATATTGTAAATAGTGTTTAAAAAATTCATTATAATCAGTTTGATTCTAAAATATTCAATATCAATTACGGTTTGGTTCGCTTTGGATTTTGTCTCCTGATGTGCTGTACACGCCGTTATGGATATATAGTTTTTTATTTTACACGCAGTATCTTTGAGACCTAAGCAAAAATAAAACTTAGTTCATCAAAAATCACAAAGTATCTAAACTTTAACCTAGTGCAAAAAGAAATTTCGTTAGCATAAGTTCCTTTGCATACTTATTCATACGTAATATATAAACAAAAACATACATTATATACATTTCAAGAGGTCAGAGATACTACATCGCACATAAAGTCTAAACAATATTCTCGGTAACGATAATAAAAGTCGAGAGGTGTCAAGGGACACCCGGATGGAACGAAGTTCCTTTCGATTAATTAATGAAGGAATTGTAATATTTTTTTATTTCTTTTAAGTTATAAAAAATAATCGTCGCGACACTACACTGTTCAAAGAAAGATGATACGAAAATAATTGGTTTGCTTTCTATGAGAGAGAGACAGACAGAGAAACATGTGCACGCCGGACGGCTTACTTCACTATGGCAAAAAGTGTCGTGACAACTTTTCGTCTGATTTTTTTCCGTCTAGCCTCCTTCGCAACGCGCGATAATCAACTTCGTTAACACCTGGTAGAGCAGCTAGACGTTCAGTCATTTTACAAGTCGCTAATAGGGTTTTTTAGAGAAGTTTTTAGTTGGCAAACTGAATCATATTAAATATTATGTCTCTCGTTGAATAGTGTAATATTTTTACGTCTTTTTGAAACGATTTCTTAACAAAATCAAAAGAAAACGCGCCATATCAACACGAGAACAAGTTCGTTATGTGATGCTTTTTTTCTATATTAGGAGCCTGTCAAAGTGACTACTCTGAATGATGGAAAGCATGAATAGAATCCAAGAGTTGTGGTCACCATTCTCATTGCAAATGCAGACAATGCAGTATGGGGACCTACACTTTGGCAGCTTAGTGAGATGCTTTTTCACGCCCCGCTTGGGGACGTAAAAGGCATGACAATCATCGTGGCAGTGTAAGGCTCACAGTTGCCACGATAACTGTCACTCCTGCATCAATGCAATTTGCTTTTTACAGTTGCCGGAGTTTAGTGATTACGTCAAGTCTTATTATGAGTACGCAACGCCACTCTGGTTGTCTTCCTGTACAGACTCTAACAATTTTAAAAAAACAAAAAAGGGAACACCACACTAGGAATAAATCCTGTTTAACGGGGAACTTTACAAACATACAAGAAACGGACACAAAGAACATCCAGACTCAGAACAACTATTTGTGGATCACACAATGTGTTGTCCCATGTGGGGTTTGAACCCATACCACTCAGCGCAGTTTTTTTTCTTCCTGTGCTACAATCCCCATGGATACCATCGAAAGATGGTTATTTCGGACTCGAACCGACCAAAAACCGCACTCCGTCCAGTATCAGTAGTCGGGGAACCAAGTACAACCTAGTAAGGAAATTCCTGGGACCCCGACGTACCTCGGGCCACCTACGGCTGTAGATGGCCTCCTCCTGTATGGAAACCTCATGGTTCCTTTACTGTAGCGTAGTCTGTAGCGCTCACATCACCACCTCAGCCTATTAGGGTGACAGACGGCCTCACCTATCACCCACAGCCCTGCGCTTATAGAGGACGGAGATCATCTGATGATCTCCGGCACCTGAGTCTTCTGCGGTACCTAGCCCGTTCCCGGGTCGGATGAACTGAGAGAGTTCTAAACTTCTCGCGGTCCTGCCTCGCCTTCGCATCACCTGCTCGCAGAAAGAGACAGCGGGTACCAGGCCTCCTCTAGAATAGAAATTGCTTGCAAAGAAACTATAATTTCACTAATACATAATAGCAAGCCATTATAAAAGATTTTGAGAAAGAAACGACAAATATTTTCTTTACTATTTTAGATGTTGGTATGCACGCGTGTGTGAGTGTGTATGATTGTGGGTGTGTACATGTGTGTGTGTTTGTGTGTTCTGTTCATAAATAGGCTACATGACACCTTAGTCAAATTAGTTACTTTTTATCATCTGTCAAAACGACAATCTTGTATGAAAAATGCACTAAATATCAAATTGTGACGTCACTGTTTTGTACTACTCAATTGAACAATATATTTCACTGTATATTTAATTAAAATTCGTAATAATAATAAAAAGCTATGTTAATTGCATTTACCGAGATGTTTCGCGATATTAGATTTAATGAAGTGTACATTAGTATTTATTTGCGATACAGTCATCTACCCAATTCTCATTTTTCACCACTACCAGTAGCATCTCTGTGCTTTTATAACCGAGTGAGAGAAGCCTCCTTGTCAATTCTTGTATATAAGTGAGATCGTTTTAATCTTATTATATCGATAGTCACCAAGAAAGCAGGAAAAAAGTGTATTGTTTTAAAAGTTTTGTCAATATTAATTTCATAAATCTGATACTCTTCCTCCACAGATAAACGAGACATTCCAGCAGCCAGGTCGGTGGCACGACGTGGTGATACCAGCGCCAGAGCCCGCCGGCTCCCTGACACATAAGGTCACACACGAGCTTAAAAGCCTGGAGCCTGGGGCGGTATATGAAGCCATCGTGCAGGCCAAGAACAGATACGGGTGGAATGAGGTATAACATAGCTTCTGCACTCTCATCTTATCTGTGAAGTGATTGATTAAGTATACGGAGTGCCACCACTCTTATCCACTCCTCAGTTGTAGTAAGAGTGGACTAAGAGATTAAACTATGACGAACTTGAAACAAGCTCTATGCCATGGTGATTTTGATGATAATTGAAGATGACATGAAATTCTTCAATAACAGTCAAGATGGCGGATTAAAATTGACTTCCAAAAAACGTATTACCTCGATTTGCCGTCCATCTGGCAACATGAGTTTCATTAATTTCTATATTAAGAGCCTGCCAAAGTGACTATACTCTGCCTGATGGAAACCATGAATAGAATCCAAGAGTTGTGGTCACTATAGTCATTGCAAATGCAGACAATGCAGTATGGCGACCCACATTATGGCGGCCTTGTGAGATGCTTTTTCACACGACGCTTAGGGACGTAAAAGGCATGACAGTCATCGTGACAGTGTAAGGCTTACACAGTTACTACGATAACTATCACCCCTGCATCAATGGCCTCCAGTCTCACACTCACCAACAAAATAAATTAATAATTATTAATTAGCTAACCTCAAAATATGAAAGAGAAAGGAAAATCTCGCTTATATTTAGAAATACTTACTTGGAGAATCTTCTCACTTCTTATAAAATATTTCCTCAATCAAATTCAGGTTATTTTCTTAGCTAACTAACATTCAATTCCACCAGGTCAGCGACATATTCCAGTTCCACACACTGGGCGGCACGCACACCGCCCACGCAGATGAACTAACGCCCATGTTCTCATCGACGTCCCAACAGGAGTGGTCAAGTTCCACCATCGCTCTCGCCTTATATACCGTTCTAGCACACCTTATTTAAATTTCGAACTTATGACCAATCGTGTTTCCTTTTTCGAATTGTTTTTTTTTAATCGTTAAACGATAAGACACCAACACGTTATAGAGTTAAGCTTTTTTAAGAGTTGTGAGCTGTTTGTAATATATGCGTTTTAGTTCAGAAATTTTGTAATGCTTCGGTGAAGTTTACGCGCAATTTAAAATGTTGGTAATATATTTTTCAAGATTCATAAATTACTAAACCGGGTGATGTGCTCAGCAATGAATGGCCTCCTTTAAGTGGCTGTGTTAACAAAGACAAAAATTAGCTTGACACTTTTCAAAAAAAAATTAATCCTGTCATTAAATCGCGCGTAAATTTAAACATCCAAAACAGTGGAAAGCTTAAACTTAGTGTTACCAGACTTTGTTAGAACCTACAACTTTGGAAAAAATAATTTTGAAAATCTCTGAAATTTAACTGCGAGTTTGTGGATTTTCTAAGATGTTAAACTACAGGGTGCAAATACAATACATTGGTATCATAAATAATTGCAACATCCTCTCTATAAGAACTTTTTACAAATAAATATTCTAGCACTATTCATGGATCCTATAAACCCGGTACCGGCAATTTGAAGATAAGTAGCGCGACACTAAAATCCACAACTCACTAAAAGAGAAACTACCACTAACGATTTGTACGTTTAATATCGTTTCGCATAACGACTGCTTAATAACTTAACATACTGATCATATTTTTACTAACAACATCCATATAAAGTGAATTTATTAATAATATATGTAGTTAATAAATTAAAGTAAGTTTCTAAACTCCAAACGCTTCAGTCAGCTAGTGACAGTTCGTTATATCAGCTGACATGTTTGACATTAAGGCGTAGGTTGCCATATTAAAAAATGAGTCTTGGAAAAAAGGTACAATAGCTATATTTCTTCACACATATTATACATTCTCTCTTAATCGTCGCCAATGAAAGCAGATATAACACACTGTTCATAGCCAATCTTATTTTTTAGTTGTAAAATATGTCGATGAATTAAAAATGTAAGCGTCAGTCCAGCTTGGTTCGCACAACTATAAGTAAATAGGACGTCAGAGTTTGCTATTTCCATGTTAAAATGCAATGATGTACGCAAAGTCGTCATATTCAATGTCATATAGAGACGTTTTACACAAGTACGAGTAAAATCAGGAGTTACAGGAACCAAACGTCAAAAGATCTTTAATATTATTTTAGAGTTAGCACAGTTAACCGTTTCCCTCTTCTACAACAATTGGAACTACTTTATGGTATGTTTTAAATTCATAATAAATTCATTCAATATCCTTTCTTCACAGTATAAAAATATAGACACACAAAATCCTTCTTTTGACGTATGGTTCCTTATCTTTTAAAACCCTTTACTCATCATCTTTCAAGGTAATCAGTTATAGACCTGAACCTAAACCAATTTGGTTATCTGTCAACGCTCATGGTGTCACATTTCTTTGCATGCGTGCAACATTAACATATTTTGCTTTATTATATCTGCTTTATGAATGTCTTTAATACGGAAATAACGCTCTGAAATATGTAGAACCATTTCCGCTAGATGCAAATCAGCTCTTTGCTTTCTCTCACTACGCAACCACAACAAATTGATTGAATAGACATCGACCAGATCAAGTCTCTCTTTCAAGACTGTCGCCATAGCCGAGATGCAAGTGTTTCGCGGCGATTCTCTTTCTATAATCGCTAATGTCTCTTTTCTCTTATATTATTGGCTGATGTTTTGTTTCGACTTCGTGGCGAGAGCATTTAGAGACGTCATTCTTATACATTTGTTACGAGTAATTATCTACTAACGTTTACGTTTGTAGAATGGCAACTTCTTGCCTTTTTTTAATTGTGTAATACCCTTTTAATAGTCAATTGGCTGTTGGACACATGCCTTTCCTCAGAAAGGGGGGTTTCGCCACGGTAGTTTAATGAACTGCTTTTGGTAATTTTTTGATAGTTAACTTGATCTAATCGATTAGAATAATGCTAAATAAACCGCGATGGCTTAGTGTTGCCAATTATTTGTGGTTGCGTACCGTGAAGAACTTGGAACTCCTTAACCAACAAAGAATAGACGTTGTGTACTCAAATCATTTTAAATTGAGCAATAAAATGTGTTAGTGATAATGCTTTAGAGATAAAAATGTGTATTTATTTTGTTATATATTTATTTAGTAATTAGTTTATATCAATGGCAACAATTGATAAAAGAAATGGTAGACAAGATTTACTATTTTCGTAATAATCACCTATTTAAAGGTCGCAGATGTGCTTGCCAAGCTCAATAAACTTTAGTCATGGATTTATTTCTCAAACCAGTTTTTGTTTTGGTCACGCTGTCATGTTTTTTCCTAAACAACAATGAATTTGGCACAGGGAAAACCACTTTCAATAAATCAAATGTTGCCATTGACCTAAACAGTGTTACGGTACTAAAAACTTAGTCCTCTATGTAATTTTAGGTGCAATATTAATTTTAAATGAAATTCAAAAGCAATACTTGAGACACATCAGTAGCTTTGTTCGTAAGAAAGAAAATGGAATATTACTACAATATATTTAATTAATACTATCACAATTTACTAAATACCTTAGTGTTTAATGAAAATATTGTATTTTGTGTTGCCAGGTGGTTAGGAAGATAATACTATAGTAGAAATGTTTATTTACGGAATTATTTTAGACTGAATTTTTTGGGTGGCAATTTCAAGTTGAATTTTTTGCGCGGTAAACACTACCATCGACACGCATAAGTGTAATTTTACAAAGAACGACGTCATATCTTTATTTTATCAAATATTTGTTACCAGTATTGATTTATCAATCACAAAAATAAGATACATACAGCAGAACAGAACCTTCTTCTTTTTGAAGTCGATTAAAAACGTTAAAAAAAAAAACAAAAATATGTTTCCAGATAATTTGTACCCATTACCATAATCTTAGAAGGAAAACTTGAAACAAACCCTATTCCAACCCGTCTGGCCAGGGTGGTATAGTAGTCCGAAACCTCCTTGCTAAGGAGAAGCCTTAGTCCGGCTAGGAAACTATTGAAGGCTATTGAGAATTCAATTCAATGTAATACGAACATTCCAATTGTAATCAGAAAAAAAATCAGTGTTTACAATATTATTAATAATGACAGTTTTTTATTACATTAGCCACAATAAAATTATCATTTTATTTGTCATTTCAAGGTTGTTACAACTTCCCATTGAATCACATTATTGAATGATATATTTACAGATTGTTTCTTGAGTTAAAAGAGTGGTGGTGAGTTTCTTTCCTGGGTTCTTTTCTCACCACTCTACCATGAACAATCTGCGAACCCAGCTAGCAGTAATTTTAATCGACAGATTGTTCATCTTTTATTGTTTTTTTTTATGACGTTCATAAGTGTCTTTTTGCGACCTAAATGAATAAACGAATTTGACTTTGACTTTGACTTTACTAAAGTAAATGCTATTACAAGTCTTTAATTGTCTTCTACAAAAGAACTAGGTTCCCAATGTTCTCCGCATCAATAAATAGATTCTTTGCAAAGTTCTTTTATAATTTGGGCGTGCATTCAACCCTGATGACAAAAAATTTGAAGGAAGAATAACTGCCGCTATTCATACATACATACATAAAATTACGCCTGTTTTCCAAGAGAGAGAGAGGTATTTTAAACACCCGTTAGTATTTTGGTTCCACGTAATAAGTGGCAAGCCTATTGTCGCTAATCGGAATGTTTTGTTTGTCAGAGCCTCGTTCGTCGAACAGTAAGTTTAACACTTGCAGGTGAAGTTGACTTGGACCCTAAGTCCTTGGTGGGAACCTTATGCACCCTTGACA
Source organism: Hypercompe scribonia (assembly GCA_949316085.1). Classification (NCBI taxonomy): domain Eukaryota; kingdom Metazoa; phylum Arthropoda; class Insecta; order Lepidoptera; family Erebidae; genus Hypercompe; species Hypercompe scribonia. Next base: position 10,885,187 of record OX438995.1, read on the forward strand.
GTATTCTAAGTTAGCAATTTGTCTATGCAATAATTACTTAACTTGTCTTACAAAATTGATTTTTTGAAACGATGTTTCTTATCGCGCGTTGCGAAGGAGGCTAGACGTATAAAATTCAGACGAAAAGTTGTCACGACACTTTTTGCTAGTAAGCCGTGCGGCGTGCGCATAATTCTCTGTCTATCTCTCTCTCTCCCATAGGAAGCAAGGCAATTATTTTTATTATTACTAAAATTGAGCCTACTGATTAAGTTTGTATTACATTGTATTTGTTAATAATAAAAAAAATATTTTATAACTTAAAACAAATTAAAAAAATATATTACAATGAAATTACAAAAAACTTTACTAATTAATCGAAAGGAACTTCGTTCCATCCGGGTGTCCCTTGACACCTCTCTTTTTTTTCAATAAACACTAAAGTTTTAGTAAATGATCTATCTTTTTGTCTTCTATATTATGTAAGTCCTTTGTTTTATATAAAAAACGTGTATAATATATGTATAACCGCTGCCATAACGCAATTTTTTACACACAAACTTTTTTATACTAATTTTAAGATATTATTTCTTGTATTAATTATTGAAATTTAAAAAAAAAATAACGATATAAAGTGAAAATTATCGGCCATAATACTTTTTAACGAGTTTAGACGTAATTTTTAGACAAAAAATACTTGGTATAATATATAAAATAAATATATAGTGAGAGTGACTTGTACATTTTGATGGGCTGTAGAGTAATTCCTTTTTATTTGGAAATAAAAACAAAATCGAAACCTGTATGTAGTAATAAACGTGTAAGTTTATTATATAATTATATTTGTTTTATTAAATTCTCCTCTTAAACGCGTCTGTCTACCTCTTCAGAGAGAAAAGCGTGTGTTTATTTGTCTATTTCTCTTAGAACAAAAACGTTTATGACTGGTGTTTCTTCAAATGAATAAAGGTCAACTATGGCTGCGGTTCGATTGTGCTCACAGCACTTACCACGTTTAAACTGCTAACGTGTGATCCGATTTAGTGAGCGCGCCAACGTCTGTTAGCAGTATTAATCATTCGGACCACTTGTGAGTGTGTTTACGAATTCAAAAAGTTGAACATAACCTAACAGAACATTTTTTGACATAAAGATGAGTGGAGTATGTGGTGTAGCCGATGAAGATAGTAAAATGCTTGTATTTCAAGCATTTTCCGCAATCGAGGAAAGTCAATTCAAATAAATGGTGCAAAATAACGTCAATGCTCACGATGCTAACGATCCTACCCGTCAGTACTGTAAGCACTAGGTAGTGACATCATAGCATCCACAACGTTAACGGTGAGCGTGAAAAGCACGAATCGGACCGCACGTTGGTACGCTATGAGCGCTGTGAGCGTGATTCGGACCACGGCCTTATTGTAGTGACTACTGCCAACTGCTATCTATATACACTTGCAACACAGAGTCACTTCAGCCATCATTGTAGTCAGCCCTCCTTCCATCCCCTATTAGATTACTACTATTAAGGCTACTATTATTACATGACCAAAAATAATTATAACACATCCGAAGTATATATCATTGTGCTCGGCAATATGCCTGTATTTTCAAATTCTTTTAAACGCTTCTACTAGATGTCACAGTACCAAAAACAAATATAACTTCTTTTTTGGAGTTTACTCCTTAGGAATCGGTTTTTTGATATAAGGCGCCCGGTATGAGAAAAATGTGAGGAGTATAATCTACTGAACGAATGACCTCTTTACGTTTTTGGTGCGGCTGCACTGGTTTTGGTGCGGCTGCACTGGTTGTGAGTGTATTAAGACGTGTATAGAGTATGCTGCTAAGCGACTATATCTATGTGTTATTGTCATTAATTTGTTAAATTACCCTTTCATACGGTATCAGTCTTTTTTCAGTTAATTTCATTTAAATAAGCTTTTTTGGCGTCTGATTTGACAATTGTACTTAAGGAGTAAAGTCCAGTCGTGCGTCGGAGCTGACACACACAATTTTTTCTTTTATTAAAATCACTATTATTTTCAGGTGACTTAAACGTAGTTATTTGACGCGCTTAGTCTATGATGAGGTATTACACTCATGTCAAAAACGAAGTGTTTGGTTTACATAGTTACTAAGTTTCTTTTTATAAAAATGAGTGATAACATCAACTTATTACCATGGAAAAACAAAAGAAAACCTTTTTCAAATCTTATGTCGTTTCTCTGTGTAAAAAAAAAAGAAAACAGAAAACTGCATTTGACAAAGTATATTTCCTTACATCGAAAGATCCGTTTATGAGAAATAAGTGGTGCATGGTGATAAGTATTGACAACCGTGAAACAATAAAAATATGTAATCATGAGAAACTTTTTGACAGATAACAGAAGAAGTCCGAGTATCAATTGACGTCACATTTCGTGCCACCTACAGCGGAGTGTTTTAGACATTTGCGAGCGAATTTAAAAAAGGTACTTTCTGATGTCATCACCTTCGTTTTACTATTAAATTGTGATAAATTTCAAAAATAGTTGAACAGATATGGTTTTGCCGCGAAAAAAGTTACAAATAAATATATTATGTCCATTTTGGAATCACGTGCATTTTCTTTATCATGGACATCGGAGGTTTGGGACTTCGGTCAGTTAGAGAACTTGCACTCATGTGGCAAAAATCCACAAAAGGATGAACGTTGATTGTGTCAGAGACTTTTTTAAGTGCTCTACTCTGCCTGATGGAAAACATGAATAGAATCCAAGAGTTGTGGTCACCATACTTATTATAAATACAGACAATGCAGTATGGTGACCCACTCTATGGTGGCTTAGCGAGATGCTGTTTCACGCCCCGTTTGAAGACGATATTTGGGCTTTGGTATAATTCTAATTGAACTGGAACATTTGTGAAGAGGTGGCTAAATTTTAATAACTTGAATGACTATTGTACCATCCATGATTCTTCCATCCATCCATGATTTAGTAGGCATGAGCGTCGCTAGAATCATTTTCAGGTGGGTGCATCTACATGTTCACATACTATTACCTATGCAATCAATGTTTTTTTATGAAAAAAAATAAAAATTTGTATTTTTTGCTTATTTTCTTTCCTGCAGAGGGATGTAAGTGCCCTTTCTGGTGCCCATGTCAGTAGGTAACCTGGATGCAAACATAAAATTAAACTAAAAACGTGTGCCTGTCAGAGCACCCGTCAGAAGTGATAATTAAACTAATTTATTAAATATCGAAATTGTTTAACTTAAAAAAAGCTTACGATAATGAAAGGAAAAGTTATTTAGAGAAAAAAACGTCTATCCGAACTACTGTTAGCACTGTGAGTTAGAGTGAGAAAGAAGAAGCCTGCTTGCCGCTGTTGCGTGAGACAAAGGGAACGGTAACGCGTTACGAAACTAAGCCGTACCTTCCCATAAGGAGTTATCACTTCAAAAAGGAAAAACAGGTGTTATGTACACTGAAATCCATAAAAAACAAGATTATTAATTACAGTAGTAATCTACAGTAGTGATCTTGCACTGTACATAATAGCGTATGTATTTTGCATATCCGTATAAGTCAAAGTAACCGACATTATGTCTTGAGTTGACGTTTTTTTTCTATATTAAGAGCCTGCCAAAGTGACTCTACCCTGCCTGATGGAAAGCATGAATAGAATCCAAGAGTTGTGGTCACCCTATTCATTGCAAATGCAGACAATGCAGTATGGTGACCCACACTATGGCGGCCTAGTGAGATGCTTTTTCACACCCCGCTTGGGCACGTAATAGGCATGACAGTCATTGTGACAGTGTAAGGCTTACACAGCTACCACGATAACTGTTACCCCTGCATCAATGGGCCTCCAGTCTCACACTCACCAACGAAACACGACAGCACGAATGCTGGCGCTTTTGACGTTTCAGTAAGGTTGACTTTTGAAATAAAGAATTTATGTAATTTTTAGAAAGCACTGATTTCTAAATGTATGCATCATTTTATCTTCATATCACTGTCTAATTATTATTACTCAACCAGTTATTATATAGTAATACCCCGCTCTACGCGACCCCGTTATGTGCGGTTTCACTATAACGCGTAGTTCAAATTTCGCGCCCAATTACCTCGCATTACGCGAAAGAGTGCGTACAAGCATAATGTAGTCAATTGATTAAAATGATTCATATTTTTTGTACATATTGAATTTTGACTACGTTTAATCTTAAACCTCGATATACGCGAATTTCAGTTAACGCAATTTTTCTGGAACGTATCCCTTGCGTAAAGCGGGGCATTACTGTACTATCTTTACACTTTTAGGCTTGATTGCCTTTAATAAATAAAGGAAATGAATATCAATGTTCACAACAAAAAAAAAATGTATCCTCGTAGTATTTTATTGATAATTTCATTTTTTTTGTTCCTTCCAATTTTTTTTACTGCACTTAATTTAAAGTTCAAGAACAACCATTGTAATTAATTATGGTAAGTCGATGAGCTTTGGGCTAGGGATGGCGATCTGAGATCGATTAATCGAAGAATCGATTTTGTGGACCTTGTAGATTTTTTAAATCGATATTCTGTACTGAATCGATCCATTGAATTGATATTTCACCCTATAAAATCGAGATTTGATTTCTTCTGTTTCGATACGATAAATTTCTGTTTCGATACGATATATGGGTTTGTATTTGTATTGAAAACATAGACTCAATAAGCCAATCGGAAAGAGATCGATTTTTGCAATCGATTTTTTTGTGTATCGATTCGATCAAATCGATCGATCGAAGTTTAATAAACTTCGATTCGAATTGATTTAAAAAGCGATGTTTTTTGGAAAGAATCGCCATCCCTACTTTGGACAGCTTATTTGATTTTTACATACAAATTGCAAATTTCTTGACCGAAATAATTTTAATTATTAACATCTAGTAGTTTTTTGAACAAGAACAATTAACACTCAAAATATTTTAGTAGAATTTACTCATTCAAATGGCAGCACTAATTATGAATACAAACTTGTTACATATAAATATTGTTCAATTTTCATTATTTTAATGAGAAATCTGAATAAAAATGTCGACAACATTAACAGCAAATAACGAAGTCAAAGACTTGGTCACTTGTAGAACGTGCTTAGCTACGGAAAGAAAGTTGTATTGTATTTACGAATATAATCTCTTTGATGCTTATAAAGCTCTAATAGGAAATGATGTAAGTTTTTTTTTAATTTACTAACTTACAAAATACACACTTGGAATTGGCATTTTTGTGTTGATTCCATAGTCTGAAAAAAACTTTTAGAGAGACAAAAAATACATAGTTCTAAAGTAGTTGGAGCTTAAAAAGGCTTATAGAATTGTAATTCTTCCTAAAAACTATAAGTTATATGTTTGAAAACTTTTAAAAAGGTCTGTTAGTGTGGTGGTTAGGGATTTTGACCAAAAAGCTAACAGTTGTGGGTATGTTTCCCACTATGTACTTTTGTGTCATCTCTTCAGGCATATAAAGACTGAGTATCAAATATGTTTGGAACATTTTGCAGTGACATTTTTTATTTTAATGTCAGACAAAGTGACTACTTTGCCTGATGGAAAGCATGAATAGAATCCATGAGTTCTGGTCAATATACTCATTGTGAATGCAGATAATGCAGTATAGTGACCTATACTATGGTAATCTAGTGAGATGCTTTTTTACACCCCGCTTGTATTTGCACTCACTCCAGCACCAATGGGTCTCTGATCTCACTCTCACCAACATAACATGACAGCACTTATGCTGTCTCTGTAACTTGATCCTCTGTAGGACGGTAGTATGATGTAGGGGTGACAGACATTGTGGTACCTGTGTAAGCCTTACACTGTCACGATGACTGTCATGCCTTTTACATCCCCAAGTGGGGTGTGAATAAAGCATCTCACAAGGCCGCCATAGTGTGGGTCACCATGCTGCATTGTCTGCATTTGCAATGAGTATGGGAACCACAATTTATTGTTTCCATCAGGCTCAGTAGAATCACTTTGGCAGGCTCTTAATATAGAAATATAGTATTGCCCTAGGTGTGCAGGCTCGTTCATGCTGAAATCAGCGTAGCTCTACCACCTATAGTAGGTCTACAGCTATCTTATACAAATATAAATAAGTATATAGAACTTGCTAATCCACACAACATTGTCTATGTATCATATCATACGTTCGTCATGCCATCTTCAATAAATCAAAAAAAAAATTTTCATTTAAACCCAATTTTCAACAAACTCTTCAAACTTAATATTATTTATAGATTGGTAACTTATAGATACCAGTTAATTATAGACAAAACTCTTAACTTGCCACATGAAGGACAATTACCTGTAGCATTGCTTCTGCTTTCCAAGTGCTGATAATAGATATGACAAATTGACTACCTGATGTCTAGTTTTCTTATTAATTCCAGGTGTCTCCGTTTGATGGTCTACCCCAGTATATTTGCAACTTCTGTGGCACATTACTGCTTAAATTTGACACATTCAGAAGAAACAGTGTACAGGCACAGAGCTATCTAGCAGATGCTAAGAACGTGAGTGTTTTTACATTATCCTTACTTCTTTACTAATGTTATAAATGCAAAAGTGTGTTTGTTTGTTTGAATGTTTGTCTTTCTTTCATATCGCAACAGAGCGATTTTATGGCATGTTCAGCAGTGGACTGTGGAAGGCTGTTGAAGGAATGTGACATGGTAGTTTTTCAGTATAGTTTAATGATAATTAAAAATACACACATTTGGCTTAGTGGTTTAAGCGGTCGACACGCCGCTCACTACTGCGCAGTGCTGTGGGTTCAAACCTCACTTGGGACAACACTTAGTGTGATCTACAAATTGTTGTTCTGAGCCTGGATGTTCTTTGTGTCCGTTTCTTGTGTGTTTGTAAGTCCCCTGTGACACAGGATAATTTCCTAATGCATGCGTTATTTTATATAAAAAAAAATGTAAAAAATAATTACTCCACGATGACCACATTAATATCTACATCGTATCCGGATGAAGCTAAGGCAATTTACCGGTATATACAAGAATTCTAGCATTATATATTTAAAGTACAGCATCCGTTTTCTTTACAGACAAAATCAAATTTACCATCTAATTATCTTATATCGTTACAAAGATCAACAACTAAACTTATTGATATCACACAAAATGAAATTGCCGAACTCAAAACTGACTATGACGAACTAAATGAATTATTTTCACAAGAATTTGACTACACCAACACCATTGAAAACGAGGACTCAAAAATATTTGCTGACTTCATTAAACATATTGAACAACCTAAAACATCAAAATTAACTACAATATCAAATAGTACACATTCAAAATCAAATTTAAACAAAGAAAACAACTCAAAACCAACTTTAAACAAAGTAAACAACTCAAAACCAACTCAAAATCTCAAACTATCTAACTCAACTAAGAAAAACAGAAAATATTTTGAAATCGATGAAAAATTGCGCGATTTTGAGACGGATTATAACGTGGATGTGATAATTTTGAGTCCAGAGGAACAAATGAAAGATGTCTTATGTAGGAAATTAAGCAATAACTACTTGCACAGTCCATACAAATGTGAACTCTGTTACAAAGGAGTTATGGATGAAGATAGCTTAAAGAAGCATGTCCTTTATCAACATGATCCTGTAAGTATTTAGAAATCTCCCTATTCTCTTGCTTCTTCTTTCCACTGGCTCCTATAATACAGTTCACACTAGTTAAATCTCAGTATTTTTTATCCTCTCGCTACGCTAGTTCTTAAATGCATATTTGGTATTTTCTCCCTTCCTTTCCTCTCTCTCCCATAAACCCGCTCTTTCTCTCTCGGTCTACTTACCTGCCTTCCGCCTCTCTCTCTACCTACGTCCCTCCCTCCTCTCTCTACCTGCCTCCCTCCGTCCTCTCTCTACCTGCCTCCCTCCGTCCTCTCTCTACTTGCCCCTTCCTCTCTACCTGCCACCTCCGTCCTCTCTCTACCTGCCTCACTCCTTCCTCTCACTACCTGCCTCCCTCCTTCCTCTCACTATCTGCCTCCCTCCTTCCTCTCTCTACCTGCCTCCCTCTTTCCGCTCTCTACCTGCCTCCCTCCTTCCTCTCTCTACCTACCTCCCTCCTTCCTTTCTCTACCTACCTCCCTCCTTCCTTTCTCTACCTACCTCCCTCCTTCCTTTCTCTACCTTCGTCCCTCCCTCCTTCCTCTCTCTACCTTCATCCCTCCCTCCTTCCTCTCTCTACCTCCCCCCACCTCTCGCTACCTGCCTCCCTCTTCCCCCTCTCTCTTCCTCTCTCCTTCCTCTTTCTAAGTACCTACCTCCTCTCCCCTCACCAGCTTGCAGGACCCCTTAAACCACCTTCTTCCTCCCTGTTTTTACTTATTCTTGTCAACTCCTGCCACTAAGTCTTTCCTCGCTCTTCAAATCAAATATTATGAAACTCTAAAAGTAGGTTTAATCGACAGAGTAGGGGGTCCATCATCTGCGAATACTGCAGCTTCCGTTACAAGGATAAGAGAGGTTTGAATCAGCATCTCAAAAGTCACAGATTAAAATTTTCTTGTAAACAATGCTCTTATGTGTCTAGAACTACGTAAGTATCTATTCAAGTATTTAAAAACTTCATGCTATTTACCTGACTTCAAAAAAGGGAAGTTATTAGTTCTCAATTTGTTTAAGGGGTTAGGGGTACTCAGAGGCCTGAAAAAATGATGATTTTCAATATTTTTTTTTTTGTAGTTAATTACTTTATTTGACAAAAATAAAAACATAGCTTTATTAGAACACGTTTCGATTTGACTTCACGAAAATTTCAAAAAAAAAAATTAATAATTCAAAAAGTTATCGCTGTTTTTGTAGAGCCCGTTCCTCCCGAAGTCCTTTGCGGTGATCATCATAAGTCCTTGGAGATTCATCGAAAATCAATCGGACAAGAAAAATTAGTTTTATTAATAGATAATCTTGTGCCTGAACGAAGCTTTTTTTTTTTTTTGGAAATTAACAAAATGGCGGCCTCAGGAAATTTTTTTCAAATTTTCGAGAAAAAAACCGACAGTTTATTGTTAAAAAAAAATCGAAATTTTTGAAAATAAAAAAAATTCTTCGTTCAGGCACGAGTTTTTAATGTTTTTCAAAAGTACAATAAATTTTATTGAAATCTACCGAGCAGTTTTTAAGTTACAGTGATCACCAATTCAGAAAACATAGTTTTGAGAAAAACACATTTAAAGTTTTGCTATGGATTTATGTCGAATTATAAGAATTATTTAATAACTTACACTGAGTCATCTATTCCTGGATGATGATGATGATGATTTATATATATATATATAATTATACATACATTAAAATGGGGAGATACTCATGACAATGAAACCCGAAAGGTCGGTTGCTTGCAGCTGTTTCTAGCTACCTGCTCTCGAATGCCACGTAGCACCCGAAAGGTCATTGTTAAATAACTCGAAAAGAATTTGTCGGATTCACTTCAAATTTTCACACAATATTTTAAAAATATTATACTTTAAGAAAATGCAAAAAAACAAAAATCGATTTTTTGAAAATTCTGACTACCCCTAACCCCTTAACTCGGCCATATATGACCTTTGGCATATTTGGGAGTGTATACTTTTCCTTTGAACTCTTTCTCAGCGCCACTCTTAAGACAACTTGGATCTATTTCTACCACGTTATTTGTGTCGAAACAGAGTGTCACCACCGATAAGGCGATTAAGTGGGCATGCTACCTAGGGCAAAATCACTGCAAAGAGATCCGTCTTACCAGTTTGGTATAGTAGGCCAAAACCTCCTTGTTGAGGAGAGACTTATGTCCAGCAGTGAACTGTTAAAGGCAGTTTATTTGACATTAAGAGCCTTCCAAAGTGACTCTATAGACTGAATTCAAGAGTTATTGTCACCATACTTATTGCGAATGCAGACAATGCGGTATGGTGACCCACACTACAGTCTGTGTGGTGACGGATTAAGAATACATAGTGTTACCACCCCTATTCATCTCGTGGGTGTCGTAAAAGGCGACTAAGGGAACAAAGTATGCAAGACAACATCATTACAAAGAGAAGGAAAACTTGAAACAAACCCTATTCCAACCCGTCTGGCCAGCGTGGTATAGTAGGCCAAAACCTCCTTGCTAAGGAGAGGCCTATGTCCAGCAGTGGACTGTAAAAGGCTGTTGATGACCCACACTATAACTGCCTAGTGAGATGCTTTTTCACACCCCGCTTGACGACGTAAAAGTCATGAGAGTCATTGATGCAGTGAAAGCTCACAGATTTTAGGTAGTAGAGCCACGCTGATTTCAACACGAGCGGGCCGGCTCGACCGGGGCAGTACTACCCTCTCATAGAAGATCAACCTAAAGCGACAGCATCCGTGATGCCGTGTCTCGTTGGTGAGTGCGAGACCGGAGGCCCATTGATGCAGGGGTGACAGTTGTCGTGGTAAATGCGTGAACCTTACACTGCCACGATGACTGTCATGCCTTTTACATCCCCAAGCGGGGTGTGAAAAAACATCTCACTAGGCCGCCACAGTGTAGGCCGCCATTCTGCATGGTCTGCATTTGCAATGAGTATGGTGACTGCCACTTTTGGATTCTATTCATGCTTTGCATCAGGCAGAGTAGTCACTTTGGCAGGCGCTTAATATAAAAAAAACACAGTTACTATGATAACTGTGACCCCTGCATCAATGGGTCTCCGATCTCATACTCACCAACGAAACACGACAGCACGGATGCTGTCGCTTTAGGTTGTTCTTCTGTGAGAGGGTCATCACTTGATGTAATGGTGTGACTAGGCTGTGTGACCAGTATATGTATATATAAATATTTTCAGCTTCAATGCGAAGGAACATTATAAGATGCACACAGGACATACGCATAAATGTCGCCATTGTGGAAAAACGTACGAGTAAGTATTTTCTTTTTATCTAGAAACCTACCAAAGTGACTCTATTCGGCCTGATGGAAAGTATGAATAGAATCCAAGAACGGTCGTCGCCATACTCGCTGCGAATGAAGACAGTGCAGTATGGTGACCCACGCTATGGCGGCCTAGTGAGATGCTTTTTCACGCCCCGCTTAAAGGACCCAAGGTCGTAGTGGGAGGGAAACACGTGCGCTGGTAATGAGTTCCAGATTTCCTATTAGTAATAAGTTGACACTAAGAACCCTGACTCAAAACTAGACAGAGCCTGTACTATGGTGACCAGACTTTTCAGGAATTGCAGACATATGAAATACAACGCCACCTAGTCCCAAACTAAGCAGAGCTTGTGCTATGATAACTAGACCGACTGATAGGATACTTATATACTCACACCACCCAAACTCTGAAACAAATATTTGATTCGACCTGGGAATCGAACCATAAACCTCAAACACAACAGTTATGTGCGCTACCACTACGCCACAGTCGAAATCACTGAAGGAGATTGCAGATAAACATACTTATATATTACTAAATACATACATATTATAGATATATTACAACCAGACACCCAGAATAGGCTAGATGACACCTTAGTCAAATTAGTTACTTTTTATACTACACTCACAATACATTTACGAGAATCTTTTATATGTTCATAAAAATCTGTGTAAATTTAAGAAAAATAGTGATCTCCATCAATTTAATTTAAGAAATAAAAATAAACTTGCCTTGCACACTACTAGGCTCCATAAAATATCGAATTCGTTTGTGGGTCAATGTATACAATTTTATAACAAATTACCAAACAACATAGTATTATTATCTATTAGTAAATTTAAGAAATTTGTTAAGCTGAGGTTGTCCAAAAAGGCTTATTACTCAGTTTCAGACTATGTCACAGATTTAGATGTTTGGAAATGAATTGCTCTTTTTTTAAGACCTATGATTGTGAATATAACTGCTATTTTAATATTAAAAGATTTTGAGTTAAAAGAGTGGTGGTGAGTTTCTTTCCTGGGTTCTTTTCTCACCACTCTACCATGAACAATCTGCGAACCCAGCTAGCTATAATTTTAATCGACAGATTGTTCATCTTTCATCTTTTATTGTTTTTTTTTTTGTGACGTTCATAAGTGTCTTTTGTGACCTAAATGAATAAATGAATTTGACTTTGACTTTGACTTTGACTTTATCATCTGTCAAAACGACATTTTTGTATGAAAAATGTACTAAATACCAAATTGTGACGTCACTTTAGACTACTCAATTGAACGATATATTTCACTGTATATTTGATTGAAATTCGTAATAATAATAAAAAGCAATGTTAATTGTATTTGCCGAGATGTTTCGCGATATTAGTTTTAATGAAGTGGACATTGGTATTTATTTACGATACAGTCATCTACCCAATTGAACCCACGACCACTGACTTAGCTACAATAAAGATCACTGATCAATAGGCAAGGTATGTTATACATACGAATGTCGGTTGCTTGTTTTTCCAAGAGTTTTACGTGAAAAGTAGAGAAACGCGTAGAGGAGTCACCTGAAGGCAAGTGATTACCGCCGGCCATAGATATCTGCTGCTCAACAGACAAATGCCGTGCTTAATGTTCGACCATCCACTATATTGAGGGGGTTGTACCACTGTAAATAAATTGTGAATATACAGATTTTTGAAGTTATAATTCTTTCGGCGTGTTAGAGAAAAATGATAAGAGTAAATTTTTACAATGAGTGCGCACATCGTCACGAAAAACCGACACCGTCACGAAAAACCGACACCGTCACGAAAACTTGACACCGTCACGAAAAACCGACACCCTCACGAAAACTCATCATCGTCACGAAAACTTGACACCGTCACGAAAAACCGACACCATGACATTAGCTAGTCAACATTTTAGTTTTGAAGTTATACTTCTTTTAGCGTGAAATTTATTGAACTAGATAATGCGTTATAATAAAACTTTCTTTCAATGTATTAAATACCTTTCTTTCTATTACTAGTGTCGTTTTCTCTACAAACGTAGGATAACGCGAGGGATAACATTATTAGAAAGATTTTTATCTTGTTACACCAAAGAAGGGTAACTTCTTACGTGCGTACATAAGTACACATATTTTTTTTATTTCTCTTTACAGAAAACTGTCAAGTCACCTAACACACTTAAGAATACAGCATCCGTCAGATTTCATCTGGTGTAACATATGTGGAGAAGCGTTTATTGGCGAGTTTGGACTTAATGCGCACAAAAAACGAGCACATAGACATGTATGTATAATAAATATGCTTAGGCAAAACTAGTTTTGACTGATTATATATGTGCTAATTAATTATTTTTATGACTTATCAATGAAAGCAGTTAAGAAAATCTAGTTTGTCCTGGATATTTTTTTGTTCAGGCAAAATTTGTGTTAACTTAAATCCTTGTCAGGCAAAACTAGATCTTAAATCCTTCTCAGGAAAAGTTCAAACTTTACTACAATATTTTAAAAACAAAGTGTATTGTACGGCCAATTTGATATAATAACCAGGAAACCAAAAACAGACTAAACTTATGCTTGGTCTGTTCTTTTCTGCTCTATTCTTACAAACTTGTAAAGAATTCATCAGTCACCGACCTTAAAACACAAGCCTAACACATCAAATCTAGTTTTTCCTATTCTAGGAAAAAGTAGATTTTCGTCAGGCAAAACTAGAATTCCCACTTCCTCTAATTAAATACTGTAATTTCACTTGTTTACAGCTAAATCTGCCATTCCACTGTGATTCTTGCGATGTGTATTTCGCTACCGAACCAGCATTGACTTGCCACAAATCGTTTGGTACCTGTTCTGTACTAACCTGCGTCCATTGTGGAGATCCATTTGAAAAACCCATGGAGTTAAGAGCTCATCTTCTATCAAACCATAAGAGCTGCAAGGTCTATCAGTGTGAGAAGGTAGAAATTAAATTAACATCTGAACCTAGTCATAAAAATCTAAGGTTTATCAGTGGTTGGTAAGTCGCCGCTGTTTATTTATGGCTTTTGTGGTGTGCTTTGGGAGAGGTCCAGCAGTGGTCTTCAACAAGCTGATGATGATGTCTAGAACAGGACAGTGCCAGTCATGCTTCAGTCTCGTGAGGGTGAGACCTGATTCTGGGAAGTATGAGTTAAAGGTCGGCAATGCGGACCCTCAGAACCTCGTCTGCGTGTCCTATTGCCCGTAGCGTGGGCACAGTGTGAGCTAATTTGTTTACCATAAAGAGGGTTATAGTCAGCCAACCTTAAAGGATGAGTATATACTGTTACGGATTTCTTATTAGATCTGTTAAGGGTAACAATTCTTCAATATATTATTTTTGTGAACTTATAACAGTTTACGCAGCGTACGCAATGAAAGCTCTCATAATGAACAATTTTTCCCCGTTTCTGCAACATTTCTCATTAATACTCCGCTCCTTTTAGCCATAGCGTGGTGATATATAACCTATAGCCTTCCTCGATAACTAAGCTATCTAACACTAAACGAGTTTTTCAAATCGGACTAGCTGTTTCTGAGATAAGCGGGTCCAAACAAACAAACAAACTTCTTAGCTTTATACTAAAATACGGTGAACTTTTTAAAATTAATGTCTTGTAATCTCTTTCAGTGCCACAAAACATTCTCCCGTCAGTCACTACACTCGGCCCACTACAGACGAGCCCATGTAGACACTAAAGATAAAAACAAGGTGTTAAAACCTTGGGTTTGCGAAGTCTGTGGGAAAATTCTCCCGGTAAGTTAAGACTCATGGCTGTTGCCAGAATTATTTTCAGGGGGGGTGCATCTACATCCACACATACCATTGACAAATATAGAATTATACTAGGTCTTTATCCATGAAATCTACTTTTTTTTTAAATACGTTAAAATGTGTTTTGCTATGTATTTTCTTTTCAACCAAAGGGGTGCAAGTGTACACCCTTGCAACCCCCTCCCGGCAACCATTTTTAAACTCCTGATAATCTACAACAGCAGCTCTTTATTGACGAAGTCATACCCTAAGCTAGTTGACCCATTATAATTTTTTTTTTCTAATTTCTTCTATTAGTTATGTAATGTTAAAGCCTTCCTTGAAAAGTGGACTATTCAACACTACAGGCCTGTTTCAATTCGAACCAGTAATTCTTGCTATTAGTGCGTTTCAATCAACCAACTAGTCATTTGGTTCTACATCTTTACAACTGACACACAACGCCATCTAGTTTCAAACTAAGTAGAGCTTGTGTGACAGCTAGATTGACTGATATAATATTTATATACTTTTTCTTGTAAATACATACATATTATACATAGGAAACACCTAAACTTCGAAACAGATTGTCGCGGATCATACAAACATTGGATCCAACCCAGGAATCTACCAGAATACTCTCTCACTCGTATATATTTCATATCCCACATCTTCTTACATCACTATTTTCCTTATAATCATGTCGATCGAACCCGAGACCTCAAGAGCAACAGTCGCATCCACTACCGCTGCACCACCATCACTAACCACAGCTTTCTGTAACACTATATCACTTGCATTCCAGAACAAATGCGTTCTTCAATACCATCAACGAAACCACACCGGGGAAAAACCTTACCAGTGTGCGCAGTGCGAAAAATCGTTCACCATGAAGAAACTGTTACAGGTGTGTATTATATAAACCAATGAGTGAATAAATCCTGTGTCGCGGAGACTTTACAAACATACAAGAAACGGACACAAAGAACACCCAGACTCAGAACAACAATTTGTGGATCACTCAAAGTGTTGTCCCATGTGGGGTTTGTCCCAGCGCAGTAGAGAGCGGCGTGGCGACCACTTAAACCTCTAGGCCAACCGTGCAGTCATAGATGTCATAAAATAGATTCATAATGACAAATATTTCAGTCATCCGACACACAACGCCATCTAGTTTCAAACTAAGTAGATTTTAGAAAATAATAAATCCGAGACTGCACAGTCGCATACGTTAATGCTAATGAATGGATGAACGAATGATTGAATAGAATGAATGGATGAACGAATGATTGAATATGAATGAATGAATGACACAGCTGGACATAGGCTTCTCCTTAGCAAGGAGGTTTTGGCCTACTATACCACGCTGGCCAGACAGGTTGGAATAGGGTTTGTTTCAAGGGGTGCTGGGCTTGAAAACCTCCACGTGGTGCACCCTGGTAACGTTGGCGACGGCACTGTTTCTTCCTGTGCCATTTGGAATAGGACATCACGCCAACGGCTAATATTCTAGCACGAAGAAGAGGAGGCCATTTTCTTCGGTCATTCGGCTGAGGCTTGGTCCAACAGAGCGGGCATTTTTGTCGATTCCTCTGTTGGCTCTTCGCTCTTTGGAGCAATGAGGAGGAAAACCTCGATAAAAAATCATTAGGTTGGGACCCTTTCATGGGTCGGCGTTTCTCCATTGTCAATGGTGGAGAAAGGAGAACGGGCTCGGTGTGTACTCACACTGCCGCCGAGCAGGCATTGGAAGATTTAATCTTCCTGCCACCGTTGTCACATCGTAATCCCGAAAGGAGTGTCGTGGTTATGTCTCGCGACACCAATCGGGGGCGAGGGTCTTGGCTTAGCCGCCCGGACTGCGAGGAAGAAAACCTCTATAAAAAATTACCCCGAATCCCGTGTTCTGGTGCGTGACCAGGGGATGCATGGCTGATGGGTTGTTCAGCCGCAAGCGCACCCCCAGCCGAGGCACCTGCGGACCCCTCGGTTGGGCATAAATGTACGCTTGCCCGGGTATTGGGGGATCTCTGCCCGGGTCGACCTATAGTTCTCCCCCACTCGTGGGTCTAATATGGAAACTGAAAATAAAAACAAAAACATAAATTTAGAAGGAGAGAAGGAGAAGAAGGAAAAGAAAGAGAAAAGCGTAAGAGTGGACGACTTCTCGTCCAAATTAAAGGACGCATCGGTTGGGACGCCTATGCCGATGAGGCTCCCAGAAGTCATTATGACTGCTGGGAGCCGCAGAACATCGGAACGACTGCGTTCCAGGTCTACGTGTTCGTCGGATGGCACGGGAGGTGGCCTGATGGAAACGGAGCTGTGCGACTCCCGAAAACGCCGTCGCTCCAGGGACGAGGAAAGCGACACGTCCCAGGAGATGTTACCTCCTAAAGTCGTCAGTAACCGTAGAGGAAGGTCGCGAACTTCGATCTCGATCCCGTCAGGCTCCGTCTTCTGTAAGGCGGAAGCCTATAGGCGGGTTAGGGCGGACGGCGAAGCACTTGCAGAGGAGGAGATCGCAGATCTCTTGCATAAGATTAAGGAGCCGATGGTAGGGGATTCTGTTCCCCAAACGACATCATCCATGCAAGAGAGAGCGAAAGCAGCGGTGGCTATCATCCATAAGGTAGCCACCAAGTCGAGTAACCTTAAGGGTGCTTTTGTAAAGGCCCTTAAGGACTCCTCTTCTGCAGTTGCGGGGGTTGTTGAGAGCCTTATTGGGGACATGGCTCGTCTCCAAGCGGCCAACGACCATCTTACACGGGAGGTAGCTGAACTGAGCGCACAGTTTGCCCAATTCCGGGCGGTTCGCCCTGATCACGAAGGCTCGTCTCCATCGCTTGCCTCTGTCACTCCCGGTACCATCGCTGATGCCCACTTGCGGCAAATCACAGACGCAGTGTGGCGCATGATGGACGGACGTCTCGCTGGCCTGGAGGCGAGACTACCTCCAGCCCCTGTCGTCCGGCCGCCACTCGCGTCACATAGACCAAAGGCCGCATCGGCGCTGACGTCGCTTCCCGTTGTAGGCGGTCGTGTGTCTTATGCGGCGGCGGCGTCAGTGTCTGCTGTTCCTGCGGCGTCAGTATCTGTTGTTCCTGCCGCCACTCCGAGGACACGACAGGCGGCTAAAGCAGTAGCTAAGACGGGTGCACAGAGGTCAGGGCCCAAAGCGGCGGCTAAGTCTAGAGCGGAATTCCCTCCGCTCTCCACTCTAGCCGCTGTACCTGGCACCTCCACATCTGCTCCCTCTACATCTGCCCCGTCCACGGATGGTTGGCAGGTAGTCGGGGGGGCTAAGAAATCCCGAAAGCGGGGTAAAAAGGCTGCCCAAAAAGCAGCTTCTACCCCGCAGTCGCCATCGGTGGCGGTGACTACCGCGAAGAAGCCGCGCAGATTGCAGGTGCCTAAAAGCGCGGCTGTGGTGGTCACTGTAACCCCAGAGGCGGCTAGTGGCGGACTATCCTATGCGGCCTTATTTAAAAAGGCCCGTGATAGTCTCGCCACCGATTTCGGGACTGAAGGGGTCAGGTTGCGCCTTGCCCAGACGGGAGCTCGAGTCCTCGAGTTCCCTGGGGCTGAAGGTGCAAAGACGGCGGATAGATTCGCCGAGAAACTGCGGGGAATCTTCGCGGCCACGGATGGTGTGAAGATCGCCAGGCCTACCAAATGCGCAGAGTTGCGCATTTCGGGCCTGGATGACTCCGTAACGACAGAGGATGTCCGCGTTGCAATCAGCGAGAAGACGGGCTGCAACGCGGACAACATTAGGGTCGGCACCATCCGCCCCGGTCCGGGAGGCCTTGGCGCAGTGTGGATCAGCTGTCCGGTAGCGTCGGCAAAAGCTTTGGGCGATGCAGGCAGAATCCTCGTCGGTTTTGTGAACGCCAGAGTCACTGTTCTGGCGGCAAGACCGATGAGGTGCTTTAAATGCCTAGCATCCGGACACACACGCGCCAAGTGCGTGAGTTGTTTTGACTGCAGCGGACTATGCTTCCGCTGCGGTCGACCGGGGCACAAGGCGGCAGAGTGCTCTGCCGCCCCTCACTGTCCGGTTTGTGCGGCGGGTAACAAGCCCGCCAATCATCAGATTGGGCAGGGGGGCTGCAAACCTCCCCGTGATTCTCGGCAAGCGTTGGGGGCTAGCCAGTCGACCCAGGCTGCCTCCGATGCCGTTCGCACGTCGACATCGTCGCCCATAGAGGAGGCTGTAGAGACGGTCCAGTAATGGCCCAAGTCTCCAGCCTCCTAGTCCAGACGAACCTGAACCACTGTGCTGCGGCGCAGGACCTCTTCCTGCAAACCATGGCACAGTGGTCGATCGGTGTTGCCGTAGCCCCGGAGCCCTATTACGTTCCTCCCCGTCCAAACTGGTTGGGTGACCGGGACGGTTCCGTGGCAGTCGTCGGCTCCACGGCGGCTCATTCCCCGCCCTTGTCGCTAAGAGACAAGGGCACTGGATATGTTGCTGCCGAGTGGGGGGGATCACTGTATATGGTGTATACTTCTCCCCCAACCGGAGTTTGAACGACTTCGAGGTTTTCCTTAACAACTTGGAAACCTCGATGCGGCGTCTAACGTCTGGGCACGTCTTAGTGCTGGGGGACTTCAACGCAAAGTCCATTGCGTGGGGTTCCCCCAGGACGGACGCTAGGGGCGAGGCCGTAGAGGAGTGGGCGGCCTCGGTGGGCCTCTGTTTACTTAACAGGGGCTCCACCAACACGTGCGTGCGACAGCAGGGAGGGTCGATAGTGGACCTTTCGTTCGCTACCCCTGCCCTCGCCGCACGAGTAAGGAACTGGTGTGTCCTGGAAGAGGTTGAGACGCTCTCGGATCACCTCTACATTCGATTTGAGCTCTCCCGGACCCAGGACCCCAGTAGGGGTCACGCGGCGCGGCGTTCTTCTCGCTTGCCGCGGTGGGCTGTAGCCAAACTGAATAGGGACCTACTAGAGGAGGCAGCCATTATTTACTCCTGGCTGTCTCCGCAGGCTCCGACCGAGGAGGTCGACATGGGGGCTGGTCGTTTCCGCGATGCGATTACGCAGATCTGCGATGCGGCCATGCCCCGCATCCGAGGTTGTCGGCCTCCACGGAAGGAGGTTTACTGGTGGTCCCAGGAGTTGGCGGACCTCCGCGCGGCCTGTACTCGTGCCCGGAGGTCCTACACCCGTAGTCGGCGGCGACACCGCGTAGACGGCGAGGGGGACCAGCTTCATGAGGAGTACCGAGAGGCGCGGAAAACTCTGAAGCTGGCCATTAGCCGCGCCAAAGAAGTGAAGAGGAAGGAGATGCTGGAGGGTCTCGATCGTGACCCCTGGGGTCGCCCTTATCGTGCGGTGCGACAAAAGCTCCGCACGTCGGGCCCCCCCCTTACAGAGACACTCCAGCCCAGCTTCCTGCGAGAAGTGGTCGAGGGTCTTTTCCCGCAGCAGGCGGAGCACACACCCCCGTCGATGGCCTTCATGGTCGAAGACGACGGGGTACGGAACGAGGATAATGTTCCGCCCGTCAGGGAATCGGAGATAGAGGCGGTTGTTCTACGGATTCGCTCTAAGAACACCGCCCCTGGGCCAGATGGGGTACCTGCCCGAGTGCTGGCGCGCACCCTTGACCACATGTCGGATCGCCTCGAGGAAGTCCTAAACGCCAGCTTGGCGTCCGGGCGCTTTCCTGAGGGTTGGAAGAGCGGGAAGCTGGTCCTACTACGGAAGCCGGGACGGCCGGCCGATTCGGTCGCGGCCTATAGGCCCATCGTGTTGCTGGACGAGGCGGGTAAATTGTTTGAGAGGATACTCTCTGCCCGCATCGTCCGGCACCTCTGCAAGGTGGGCCCCGATCTGTCGGACGCCCAATACGGGTTTCGAGCCGGGCGTTCGACAGTCGATGCTGTGTTGCGCCTGAGGGCCGTGACTGAAGAGGCGGTGAGCTGTGGCGGCGTGCTGTTGGCGGTGTCGTTGGACATCGCCAACGCATTTAATAATCTGCCATTTAGCTGCATCAGGGAAGCACTCCACTACCACGGGGTACCAGAGTACCTGAGGCGGCTTGTGGCAGACTATCTTGAGGAGCGTACCGTCATGTACGAGGACCGAGACGGCATTCTGAGGCGGCGGCCCATGTCGTGCGGTGTTCCACAGGGGTCTGTCCTCGGACCACTCCTGTGGAATATGGGATACGACTGGGCCCTTCGAGGTCGTCTTCCCGCCGGGCTGGGCGTAATTTGTTACGCCGATGACACATTGGTCACGGCCCGGGGGGCGAACATTCAAGAGGCGGTGCGCCTGGCCACCGTGGGAGTCTCTTTGGTGGTCGGGCGCATTGAGGCGCTGGGTTTACGAGTGGCCCTAGATAAGACGGAGGCCCTTTTGTTCCATGGGCCTCGTCGTGGTCCACCACCCGGCGCCTCTATCGTAGTCAATTCGGTCCTCGTACCGGTTCAGGCCCAGATGGAATAACTGGGCCTGATCCTCGACGGCAGGTGGCTCTTCGACGAGCACTTCCGACAGCTTTCTCCAAAGCTGGTCGGCGCTGCTTCTGCCCTTGGGCGACTTTTGCCGAATTTGGGTGGAGCCAGCGTCGCGACGAGACGGCTATACACGGGGGTTGTCCGGTCAATGGCGCTGTATGGTGCACCGGTGTGGGCGGCGGCTCTGACCGCCCAGAATAGGGCTCGCCTCTGGCGCCCTCAGAGGATATTGGCGGTTAGAGCCATACGCGGTTACCGCACCGTATCGACGGAGGCGGCGTGTGCCTTGGCCGGAACTGCCCCGTGGGATTTGGAGGCGGAAGTGCTCGCCGAAGTTTATCGGCGGACGGCTGACTTCCGGGCGGGTAGCGGCATACGGCCCCCGCCCGAAGAGGTACGCGAGTGGCGTGAGGCCGCTCGTCGAGCCATTATGGCTCGTTGGTCGTCCCGGTTGGAGACTCCACGTGCTGGCGTTGCACTCGTGGAGGCTCTCCAGCCGGTCATCGCCGAGTGGGCGGGGCGGCAGCACGGGACCCTTTCCTTCCGACTGACGCAGGTCCTTTCCGGGCACGGTTGCTTCGGGAAGTATCTGCACTCGGTCGCCAGGAGGGAATTGAGTCCCGCCTGTCACCACTGCGACTGCAGTGAGGACTCGGCTCAGCACACGCTAGCGGTTTGTTCCGCCTGGGCGGCGCAGCGTGGGGTCCTCACTGCAGTTATTGGAGGAGATCTCTCGCTACCGGCCGTAATACGCTCCATGGTCGGTAGCGACAGTTGTTTTACCGCGGTCGCAACCTTCTGCGAAGACGTAATTTCGCGGAAGGAGGCGGCGGAGAGGGCCCGGGAGGACGATCTCCACTCGGACCCAATTCGCCGCCGGCGAGCCGGGCGGCGAAGGCGCGCATACCAGCGCCTCATGCCGCCTTGAGTGTGGCCGCGGGTGGACGGGACGGGTTTTCCCCTCCATCCGCTATAGTGGCCAGCCGCGAGGAGGCGACGTCCGCGTGTGCCGTACGTCGCCTAAAAGGAGAGTTTATCCGCAGATGGTGCCCGCATGAGCGGGCAGGCGCTAGGAGGGATCTGGATGTCGTAATAACAGCTGTTCCCGGATCCCTCCTATGTCAGGCGCAGAGTGGCACACCGTGTGGTTTTAGTCGGTCCGATTCCGACACACCACCCCGCCGTAAACCCCGGTGGGGTGACGGCCCGAGGGGGTTTCCACACGTAAAAAAAAAAGAAAAAAAAAAAGGGTTTGTTTCAAGTTTTCCATCTCTTTACAACGCTATTGTCCTGGATAGCATGCTCACTTAGTCGTCTCTTACGACATCCACGGGATGAATAACCAAAGTGACTCTTCTCTGTCTGATGGAAAGCATGAATAGAATCGAAGAGCTGTAGTCACCATACTCATTGCAAATGCAGACAATGCAGTATAGTGATACTAGTAAGATGCTTTTTCACGCCTCACTTGGGGACGTAAAAGGCATGACAGTCATCGTGGCATTGTATTGCACACACTTACCACGATAACTGTCACCCCTGCATTAATGGGTGGCACGCACGGCCACGTAGGGACAAAATGAATGAAATGAAAATTCGAAACGCCGTATGCTTTAGGGGTTGCTTGGGGATGTAGACGATTAAACATATCAAAACATGGACCTCCAATAACTTTACGCACTTCGTGAAAAGCAATGACTCCTGAACTGTTTTTTTTTTTTTAATTTTGACATAATAACCTCCTTTCGCGTCAATTTTGTTGGTCATTAGTCACAATGTGCCACAGCGTGGCAAGGCATAGCCAGTTATATATAGTTTTTCCTTCCAGTCTCATCTCCGAGTACACTCAAGCGACCGTCCGTATGCGTGTAAACTGTGCACGAAAACATTCAAAGGATTATCAGCCTTACGTTCACACGAACAGGTAAGTAAGTCGTTTAACAGACCAGCCCCTTAGCCGAGTTGCAAGTGTTTTGCGTCGATTCTCTTTCTACAATAGTTAAAGCCTTTATTTCCTGATGTTATTGACTCATATTGTCTTTTGGCTTTTGTAGAATGTCAACTTGGCTAGGCGTACAGTTCTAAATATGTTTTATATAATAAAAAACAATCGGAACCCGCAGTGACATCTATATACTTATAAATTTATTTTAGCGCCATCTAGTGGTGGCAAGCCGAACTACGTAGTGTAATACAGATACTAAACCGCGCAATAGATTTTTTTTTATAGACATTTGAAATATATTCAGTTAATTTCACTTTTAAATAGTAATTAGCTGTTCGTCGCTTAATTTTTCACAACCCTTACATATAATTACTTAACAGTGGAAAATTAACTGGTAAACGGAATAAAGAGAATTATTTAGGTCAAATTACAATATCACCAACCCTTTCCTTTAATAAATACTAAAATCAGTTTATAAATAGGGTAGGGAAAAAAATTAAAAATCGACTTTTTCAAGTCGATTAAGACAATTATTCGTAAAAATGTGGGTATATTTGTGCCTAGCTTTTAATTTAAGGGTGTTTTGATAATGTTTTTAATTTTTCAGATACATTCCGGTGTACAAAAGAAGAGTTCTATTAATAAGAAAATATAAATGTAACAGAGAAATACATGTTTTTTTTTTAAATCCTCATTACCATGTACAGTCCACTGCTGGACAAAGGCCTGTCTTAGAAAGGAGGTTTTGTCGTACTATACCACCAGCTGTGTTGGTACAGTTTGTTTCAAGTTTTCCTTCTCTTTGTGGTGATGTCCTGAGCAGTTTGCTCCCTTAGTCGGTTTTTAAGACACCCACGGGATGAATAGGTGTGCTGACATTCTGTATTCTTATCACCACACAGTATACTTTTCGAGACCGGAGGCCCATGGATGCAGGGGTGACAGTTATCGTGGTAACTGTGTGAGCCTTACACTGTCACGATGACTGTCATGCCTTTTACGTCCCCAAGCGGGGCGTGAATAAGCATCTCACAAGGCCGCCATAGTGTGGGTCACCATACTGCGTTGTCTGCATTTGCAATGAGTTTGGTGACCATAACTCTTGGATTCTATTCAGGCTTTCCATCAGGCAGAGTAGTCACTTTGGCAGGCTCTTAATATAGAAAAGAAAACTAGTTATATTAATTTATATTTAGTATCTTTCTGGTGGTTTTCAGTGTTTCCAGGCCTACCCAAATGTTCTGCTGGTGGTAGTGTCGTGTGTCAGGTCGTCGGACTAACACTGATTAGGTGATACGATGGCTAGGGTTCGTTCACCGTCTGTATGGACCGCCTCAAAACTCTGGTCCTTTCTTCAAAAGGTCAACCTAGACCCTATAATGTACTCAATTCAAAAAAGGGCATGTGTATGGTTTGGTTCGGTTTATTCCCAGAGTCTTCGGGAATGCCAGCGCCTTCTACCTGTTAAGTCGGACTTCTAAAAATATCTGGTTAAGATTTACTTTCAGAAATAAATATCAATTATAATTATAAATTATATATGTTACTGTTTATTCAGAATCACTATACTCTGCCTTCTGAGGGGGAGTTTCTTTATCCTTCTTGCAGAAGGATCTGCTTTCAGCTTCATTGAACACCGTGAAGACCAAACCCAGGCGCATTTTCTTGAGAATATTCTTGTCATGGAATGGATGGTTGTGGCTGAAAGTTCTGAAATCAATAATTATAATCTCACACTGACCACAAACACAGCACAGCCTGCACTATGGTAACCAGACTGCTGATAAACACACTTATATATCACTAAGTACATACAGGTTTTTAACACAAACACACTTTTGTTGTACAGCTGGACTTATTCGCGATAAAATAGGGTATACGCACGAGACTGCCGACACTAGAGATGACTCACGTGCTTCGAGCGCGGCGACCGAATCAAGAAATTCCGTAACGAAAATAAACCTAACACCCCCGCTCCGACCGACATAGTGATGCGGCGTTGAAAGCCGTGCATCGTCTAACGTCGTTTCAATTCGGCAGACTTCGGCACGGTGTTTGTGTGCGTGCGACTAGACGTATGCGTGTAGACTGTACGAAGCTCGCACGGGTCGAGACGAGCTGCTCCGAAATATAATTGCATAAGTTGATAAAAAATGCTATGCAATAGCTTTACCGCGGCAGTACCCGAGTGCCACACGTATTTTTTTTTGTAAACGTACCTACTAAAAAAACATACCTATGTAATTATTTTTTCAATTTATTATAGTCTATTAATGAAATTTAATAAACAAATAGTGACATTTATAAAATTCCTTCGTAAAAATCTAAAACCCTACGCTATTGGTGGAACAAAATTTGACGTCAATTTACCTTCGGATCTTTTCGTAAAGGTTATATTTTCGTCGAACTTTGTAAACAAAACAGTATGTGCAGTTAACTAAGTAAATATATTGTTATATGTATTTTATCACATTTTTAATATTCTTGCCTATGTTAAAATATACTTTACAACTCTTATATTATATTTCTTTACTTTCCATGGTAATAAATTGATTAGAAAAAACAACTCCGTGCATTTGTGAACCAAAAACTTCATTGTTGACATAAGTGTAGTCGTCGTCACAGAATAAACGCGCCAAAATGGCCGCGTTTAAATTGTCCGAAAATCATTTATTTTTTTTAGCTTGTTGACTTACATTTTGAATATGTTATATTTATTTTTGGTCTTGTAATACCTAGTAGAAACGTTTTTAAAAATAAAAAGATACATGCATATTCTCTATTAACGAAAAAGATTACGATCGATTCTATTTCTCGACGTTTAGAATACACAAGGTGTAACTACCCGCATTTGGTCTCTTTGATTGTTTGTACTTTCGGTACTTCTACACACCTCAATAGTACCCGAACAAGAAATGATATCACGTAATATTTGTCCTGAATGGGATTTAAACCCATATCCTCTGGATTAACAGCGAGCATGGTAAGCAACATACTGAATCAAACGACTCGTGTACTCATGGGCTCATTTTGCTGCTGATATAAAAAAAAGAGATTTTTAAGGGGGGGTCGTCATGACACCAACATCAATTTGACACCAAACTCTTCCATCTGATCACATACTCTCCCTTTCTCTACAGTCATCGTCACCGTTTCAGAATGGTAGACATACGCTCCCGAACTAAACGGTTCGGCTCTTCCTTCCTGTGTTTCCTTCCCACTACGGGTCCGGGGTCCCGGGTCCTTTAAGTGGGGCATGAAAAAGCATCTCAATGGGCCGCCATAGCGTGGGTCGCCATACTGCACTGTTTTGTATTCGCAGTGAGTACGGCGACCACCGCTCCTGGATTCTATTCATGCTTTCCATCAGGTACAATAGAGTCACTTTGGTAGGTTTATATATAAAAAAAATCAGAAAGATGAATACAAGCTTACCTCTTAATAACCTGATTCCTCTGATTGGTGTAGATATTAGCTGGACATTTTTTACTACCGCTGTCCGCACATCTCCAAAACTTGATCAACTTCTTCTGAACATATTTCAACGCATATATATACCTGTTAAATATTATCTGTAGCCCTCCCTGATTGGACAGACTGTATTGTACGACATTCGAATTCTCTGAAACAAATAACTAATAATATTTCAGACATCTGACACAGCGCCATCTAGTCCCAAACTAAGCAAAGACCTCAAGCAAAGCGGTCGCATACTCTACTGAACCACCGAGGCAGTCAAATCCTTACTAATATTATAAATGCGAAAGTGTATTTGTTTGTATGTTTGTCTTTCTTTCACATAGCAACGGAGCTATTTTGTGGTATGATTTTTGTGTCTGAAGACAGTTAGGAGGCTGGAGAGTGATATAGTGTATTTTTACCACGGTAAAACATCACTTAAACATCTCATTAGGCGCCATAGCGTGGGTCGCCATACTGCACTGTCTGCATTCACAGTGAGTACGGCGACCACCGCTCTTGGATTCTGTTCATGTTTTCCACCAGGCAGAATAGAGTCACTTTGGTAGGTTTCTAAAAAAAGCTTCCCATGGGAAAATATTTTTCGATACGATACAAAATCAGTTATTAGGCTTTATAAAAAATACTCGCGGTTTCTCATAGATGGCGCTATATTCAATAATGTATCTAGACTATCGATGAACTTTTTAATATTTTCTTAATTTAAAACAGAAATGCGAAAGTTTATAAGGATGTATGAATGTTTGTTATAATTATACGCAAAAACTATTGTACGTATTTAGATAAAACTTATAGAAATATAGCTTATATATCAGAATAACGCATAAACTACTATTTAACACAGAGCCAGTATTTAAATATTAAAACTAACGGAGTGATATCACCAAAGCAGCTAGACCTAAGTCCGACTTAACAGGTAGAAGACGCCAGCTCCTCCTAAGACTCACTCTGGGAAAAAAGGCCGAAATAAACCACAGACGCGTCCTTTTTTTTAAGTCCGTCAACATTAATTAAATAAAATCCGATAAACAATATAGGGTCTGGGTTGACCTTTAGAAGGAAGAACCACAATTTTGAGTCGGTCTGATAGCCTTCGATCCCCAGCCATCGTATTACCTACCCAGTATTCCATGTCCGTACTCATAATCACTTGCAATGTATAGTAGATAGTAACCAGTAACTCGACGGGCAGTACTACCCTCCCACAGAAGATCAACCTAAAGCGACAGCATCTGTGCTGTCGTGTTTCGTTGGTGAGTGCGGGAACGAAGACCCATTGATGCAGGGGTGACAGTTATCGTGATGTGTGCAATATAATCCTACGATGACTGCCATACCTTTTACATCCTCAAGTGAGGCGTAAAAAAGCATCTTAATAGACCGCCAGAGCGTGGGTCACTATTGTGACTACAACTTTTGGATTCTATTCATGCTTTCCATCAGGCAGAGTAGAGTCACTTTGGCAGACTCTTAAAATAAAATAAATATCATTAAATAAGCCATCCCTCTAATTCTATCAGGTAAGACAGATCTATCTGCCTCCCAACTCACACATGAGGGGTATGAGTATGTTACCAACATTTAAGAGCCCCCCCCCCCCCCCAAAGCAACGGTAAGATTATTTGACTTACTTGATAATCCTTTATTCTTAACAATCTCAGATGTATTAGCAGAACCAGTAACTTTGAGAGCCTCATCATTTTGTGCAGAGTCATCAATATCAGTTTCCTCTACAGCATCCATGTTTGCGTCGTCAAGAAATATTCTGGCAATAATGTTAACATTAAAAAAACCATTTGATATATTATAAAAATAGTTTATTTACAAGAAAGCTAATTAGTTGGAATTTATTTTTTAAACATTACATCGTCTAAATGGCCACCGTTTCGACGTTTACACTTTTCTAAGCGAGCACCGAAATTTTCGAATACTCGTCAGCAAAGAGACCGCGAGATCGCCGACATCTCTTCACTGATTTTTCTTTTAGTTGACGTAGTGTATTTGGTTTATTGATGTAGACACGATTCTTCAAATGACCACATAAAAAGAATTTCTAGGTAGTAGAGCCACGCTGATTTCAGCACGAGCGGGCCAGCTCGACCGGGGCAGTACTACCCTCCCAAAGAAGACCAACCTAAAGCGCCAGCATCCGTGTTGTCGCGTTTCGTTGGTGAGTGTGAGACCGGAGGCCCATTGATGCAGGGGTGACAGTTATCGTGATAACTGTGTAAGCCTTACACTGTCACGATGACTGTCATGTCTTTTACGTCCCCAAGCGTGGTGTGAAAAAGCATCTCACAAGGCCACCATAGTGTGCGTCACCATACTGCATTGTCTGCATTTGCAATGAATATGGTGACCACAACTCTTGGATTCTATTCATGCTTTCCATAAGGCAGATTAGAGTCACTTTGGCACGTTTCTACTACAGAAAAAAAAAAAGTCTGCTGGGGATAGATCTGGACTTCTGGGTGGCCATGGAATATCGCCCCGTCAGAAAATCAGCTTTTCCGGAAACATGTTATTGACCACCAGCAGGGACTCATTGGATATGTGACAAGTGGCTCTATCTTATTGAAACCATGTGTTACAATTGTAGGCAGCAAATCCCAGTAGCATCGGTCCCAAGAACTCCCGTAACATGTTTGCGTGGGATGTTAGATTCCAATGTTAACGAATTCTTCGACACATCTCACACAACCGATCACAAACTAGACAGAGCCTGTATTATGGTAACCAGACGGCTGATAAACATACTTATATATTATGCTCATCAAACAATTGTTGGTCGTAAGTACTAACTAAACAAAGAGGTTTAAGTGTACTAGCTATGGTGGCGCCATCTACATAAATAGAAACCTCTCATCACCATTATAAGTAGCCTTTAACAGTCCACTTCTGGACATAGGCCTCTTCTTAAAAAAAAGGTTTTGACCTACTATACCACGCTGCCCAGACGGATTGGGTTTGTTTCAAGTTTTCCTTCTTCTGCAGTGATGTTTTTTTGTGTAGTTTCTCCCGTTAAGTCCGTGTGGTGACGGATTAAGAATACATAGTGTTACCACTCCTATTCATCCCGTGGGTGTCGTAAAAGGCGACTAGGGGAACCAAATATGCAAGACAACAAAGAGAAGGAAAACTTGAAACAAACCCTATTCCAACCCGTCCGGCCAGCGTGGTATAGTAGGCCAAAACCTCCTTGCTAAGGAGAGGCCTATGTATGTATTATTCAATTATTTTGAACATTCGTAGGGTAGTTATATATTTATAAATTAGCATACTTGCATAAGGGTTGCACATATTTAGCCTGTCCTTTTAACTTCGCCCGATTTTTTTTGTTTTCCTTACATTTCCGTAGCTGTTCTAGCAATGTTTTCTTGACCATCTGTGGTTTCTTATCAACAGAAGCCTGTGTATTGGTATTATCATCTGAAATGCTATTATCGTCCTGTAAAATAATTGTGTCTTGTTCTGACATGCCAGTATTGTCCTGTAACCCCTTTGTATCATCTTGTAAAATGCTGGTTTCTGCCTGAAAGATGTATTTCTTACTAATGTGTTGTTTTCATTTCAAGTAGAAATAATATATAATATCTTTCTTGATGAATGATGGTGCGAACTGAATGATGTTACTTGAGGAACCCTAATTTAATCTAGAGCTTGGAGACGACGTAAAAACTATCAGTCCAGCGCCTGATCTCTCCCCGGTCGTGTAGATAGCATTCCCATCTGAATATGAGAGTGAAGGAACAGAAGGTGCACCTGGCACACACTTGCGCACTAAAATATTTCTTGCGTAGCTGGTTAGACTCTCCAGTCTTTAGTACATCATCATCACTTTTACTCTGGGGCTTTTGAGTGGTAGGTGTCAGAATTTTCGTTACAAGAGGTAAAAATGAAGATGGGTTACCTGATGGTAAGTGATCCCCTCCCCCCATCAGAACCAGGTTTACAAAAGCAACAAGAATTATAGATCAGCACTGACTTTCAGTGAGGTGGTAGTATCATTCCAGCTGATTTCTGGCTCTCATATGTTTAAGGGCAAAAATATATGTTACCATATCTTGGATTCCCTTAATGTGAAGTGCTCGTCCTGCTGCTAGAAAGTCTGACAGATTGTCTTTGGGTAGATAGACTTCTCCAGTATATATGTACTCCAGCACCTGACATAATGTTGTATATGATATATTCTGGAAAAATAATAGTAATTTAATTTACGGACATGTTCGTCTAGTCACTAGGCTCTAGTAGACTCTAGTGGATAGCAACCCTGATTGGTAAGCTGGGGGTCTGATTACACATTGACTACACATGCCTGCTGTTGTGTTTGTACATTTTTATCTATACATATATTAGTTGTAAAGATCAGGATAAGCCTTTGGATACAGCGCAGAATCTGTGTGGGAGCCTCGGGGAAGGAATATGTCTAGTAGTGGACGTCTTTGGCTGAGATGATGATAATATAATAACACTTATACTGATGACCGATTCATCAGTGCAGAGGCTAAGCGACTAGGGCTGGAAACTTGATAATGCTTTTCAAGTTTTAAACACCCCTGTAAAATGATTTTTGGAAATTTCACCCATATAGTGGTAAAATATGGAATTGCATTAATTTGCATAAGAAATAAATAAGTAATATTTACATTGAGGAATATAACTGGGTGCGAGCACTGAACTGATGAGATCAGATCCTTGATATACGGACTCACAAGACTTAGGATCATCTGGTGTACTTTGGCATGGTGGCCATCTGCTGCTAGCGTCATATCCACAAACTCGCCACGCTGGATATAAAATAAATAAATGAAGTTAATAAAACTGTTTAAGCCAGGCAATTGTTATTGAAAAGTCAATGCTGTCAAATATGGTACACTAACAACTGGTTCAACCTTCGAATTTATTTTGAAATTGTTTTTGAATGAACATTATTCTGTGTTGTGAGAGGGTTTGTAATCTGATGGACTATCAATAATGTGTATGTTTGGCCACCGATTTTATGTCTTTGCCAGGTATATGATGTATTTAGTGATATAAAAGTGTGTGAAATGTAGTATGTTATGGGTAAAAAAAGAGTTCACATCGAATACGCACCAAACGTAATAGCGACAGCCCAGCAGAAGGAAACTTGGAGACCAATGTTTGGCCATCATTAATTGGCGGGAAAACAATCCATAAACAATGAACTTTTTACTTTATTTTTGTTGTAATGAAACCTAAGCGACCAATACACAAACATTACCTGTTGAAGGGCACTGAAACCTCTACAAATATTTTTCTGATAAGCATCCCATGATAATGAGAAATGAGTATCCATCTTAATCACTTAGAGAAATAATTCATTCGAACTTTATTCTATTTATTATTATAAAAATACTCAGTTTGTATACGTTTTGTTATGTACACCAATCATTTGACAGAACAGCCAGTCTGACGTCTGACTTTTTTAAATATTGCTTGAACTTTGAATACACATCTTTTTGTATATCTGTAGAACTAGCATCCTTTACAGCAAAATTAGCTGTAAATTTAAATGAGTATTATTGAAGAATCTCTCTAATAGTAGTGTACATAGGGTTCACACCAACTCGGGCCAATCCCACCTGCAAGTGGTGAACCTGCTCATCGACGGACGACGCTCTGGCAAATAAAACATCCTGATTAGTGGCAGTAGACTCGCTATTTAATACGTAGAACCAAAGCACTGAAAAAGATTTTGAGGTCATTTTTCGGACAAACGGTTTATATGCCTCTGCATACCTCATAATATTAATAACAAATAAATTTTAAAAAAAACTTACGTAAAAAGTACAAACAGTATTTCTACTTTTTTAAGTTTAAAAGAAAAAGTATGTGGAAAATCAGGAGGTGGAAGCAGATAGGTTTTCATCCCATCCGACCACATACATATTGCATAGGAGTGGATGGGATTAAAATTTTTTTAGATTTCCATCGGACCCAACGTAGAGACAAAGTCGTGGGGTCCATAGTAACTGTTGGTCTTTTGTGACCACTGTCACTGTACTTCGTAGTGATGGGTTAAACTAGAAGAAAAAGGAGAGTTTAACAGGTAAGCTAATATAGAAATAAGTAATAAAAATAAAATAGCAGTTCTTAAATGCAATCTTTAATTTATACAAACAATTCTCGCCAAAGATTTGATTAGAATACAAGTTGGATACAGTTGGATTTTTAATCATAATATAGGAATCGTTCTCAATACATTTTTTTGGAAATCATGCTTCTATTCTATCTTTCTCTTACTCGCTCTCTCATTCTCCTCCTTCTCTCTCATTCTCCTACTAACTCTCTCATTCTCATTCTTCCTCTCTCTTCTCTCTCTCGATCATTCTCCTACTCTCTCTCTCTCTCGTTCTTTCTTCTACTTTGTTTCTCTTCTGCTCTTTTTTTCAATTTACTCTTCGTACACAACTTCGTATGTGATTTCTCTAGAGTCGACGTCTTCATACATAATTTCAGTTTCTTCTACCTCCTGTTGATATAAATCGTCTACTTCTGTTTTAACGAACTGGAGCGAAGTTAGTTCTGCTTCTGTTAGGTTAGCTTCCTGGCTGATGCTTTCCACTGCAACAAAATAATATTTTAGAACCACACAGTACTTATGTAGTTAACGCATGTAACTATTTTGACATTCATATGAAATACTGAATTTATTTTGCAAGTATATCTTCACAGATATTTTAAGTCCGACTTTACAGCTAGAAGACGCCGGCATTTCCTAAGACTCACTCTGGGAAGAAATGTCGAAACAAACCATAGAGGTGTCTTTTTTAAGCCCATAAACAATGGTACATAAAAAAAAAATGGAGTCAGTCACAAGAGCTGCCGACAGAAGTGAAAATTTAAAACTATTTTGAGTACTAGTATTTTGAGTAGCTTTTTTTTTACATTCTACTCACATATTCCTCAACATCAACAGCCAACAGTCCACTACTAGAAGATAGGCCTCTCCTTAGCAAGGAGGTTTTGGCCTACTATACCATGCTGGCCAGACGGGTTGGAATAGGGTTTGTTTCAACTTTTCCTTCTCTTTGTAATGATGTTGTCTTGTATACTTGGTCCCTTAGTCACCTTTTACGACACCCACGGGATGAATAGGGGTGGTAACACTATGTATTCTTAATCCGTCACCATTTACATATTACCCAATGTTAATTAGTATCCTTAACCCTTCAAAATAAAGTTTAGAATCATCTTACCTGCAGCATTGTCTTCCGCGTCCCTCGGCCTGGTGATGAGTATAGCATTTCTCATCATCTCCCGCTCCTTAGCCTTGATCTTCCTACTCCTGCTCTTGTAAGGCGCCGGCATCTTCAGGTGGACTGTGTTCACGTGGAGTTTCATAGAGTTGGACTGAGTGAAAAACTTGCCACACTCAGGGCATTCGTATGGCTTCACACCGGTGTGGACCTGGTACAATATAAAGATTCTTATAATATCAAAAAAAGTTAACAGGCCACAAAATTTTATAGCGAGATACAGCATCACTATTACAAAATAGTTTAGCTTACCTCCGCTAGATGGCGTTGCAAGTACAAAAATTTTAAGTAAGACAGAAGGTTGGCAAATTGGATTAAATTACTCACTCTATCATGTCTTAGGAGCGCTGCCTTGTTGCTAAAAGCCTTCGGACACAGCGAACACTCATATGGACGCTCACCAGTATGTGTGCGGGTGTGGATCTGTAAAAATAATAGACAAAACACTTTTTATTTAATATCACTACCATGAAGTGTTTAAGAGTCCACTGCTGGACAATGGACTCCTTAGAAATAGGCTCTGGACTTAGTTACTCTTAGTGTGCAGATTTAAAAGTAAGAAAATTGACTTTCTCTGCTTCCAAGCCTCATTAGACTCTACCTACTAAACTAAACTGCCTAGGTGGCGCAACTGTAGTGAATACGACTGCTGTGCTTGAGATCTCGTGTTTGATTCCAGAGTTGGGGCAAATGTTTGTATGATCTGCAAATATTTATTTCAAAGTTTTCTCTGTATAAGTATGTACTTACAAAAAAAAAGTATACAGACTGACTGGTGAGATACCTTCAATATTTGAGGACGTGATAGTATGCGAACATATATCATGAAATAAAATAACATAAAAACGAAATATTAAATAACTTCTTAGTAAAGTTCGTACACAGTACACCGAGAGCCCAGTATTTAACTGCGGAATACTATGACACCGCGCGGACTTATTTTTTAGAGACATTTTGATAAAAAATAAGCACCAATTTTTTTTATATCAAGTTAACGAGAATCGAGTACCCAGTACTCTCCATAAGTATTGAAGGTATCTCACCAGTCACAGTGTCTAAGTATTCTATCAGTCAGTCTAGTTATCATAGCACAAGCTCTGCTTAGTTTGAAATTAGATGATGTTGTGTGTCAAATGTACGAAATATTTATTTATTTAATAGAGCATCATCGAGAAGAAAAATTGGTTGGTTTCAAAACCACTCAAAAGTTCCACTATCCTCTACTTGATTGTGTCAGACCAACTAACAGAAAACCTATAAGTTTTTTGAAGTGAAAACTTCTTTAGGCGCGTTGAGCGTTTTGGTAGAGGGTAAAATCCTCGGTTCGCGTCACCGACATGCTAATGACAATAGTATATCTATAGCTATGGAGAATATGATATTATATATTATATATAGCTAGGTATATATGAAACATAAAAAATTACATATAATTTTTGCATATAGTTTTAATTACTCTAAACTTAATAGTTCCGTTTTCACTTCTATCGGCAGTCCCACGACTGCTACTGTTTTTTTATTAAAAAAAACAGCAAAAATAAAAACATTTACATACCATAGACTATTTGAATCTAAATCTCCGTGAACTGTTGCTTACATAAGTCTAGATTCAAGATACAGTGGACCCTTGGTAATCCGGCCCCTGTTTAATGCGGACACCTTGTAATCCAACATCAATCAAACAATTTTCGCTAATGTATATCGTGCATGATTGAACAGGTTACAACTTGTGCTCGACGCGTAGGTATTGTTTCAGTTCCGATTGCTTAGTTTGAATTTGACTACGTGTGATAGCGGTGCAGCTTAGCGTGCGTTCATTGTTTTCTGTTTATTACGTATTGTGTATTACGTATACGTACCAGTGTTCGGAACCGTACGATAATTATCGTACATTTACGATAATTTTGTGCCTGCGTACGATGTACGATAGCATACACAGATTGTACGATAATTTCTATCATGATGATGATCTTTTTGAACTTCCCTTGAAGTGGAAAGGAAATCAGTTCAGGTCTGTACTACGTGTAAACTATAGAGAACTTGTATGTTTTTTTCCCTTTTTTTTTTTTTTTTTTAGTTGTTGCCCTCGGATGGCCTCTACAACTTTACCCGGATGAACTTACATATCAATATTACAATTTATATGATTTATTTATCTATAATAGACATTATCCTAAAAAGTACGATAATTTCGATCAATGTACGATAATTTTATGCCCCCAGGTACGATAATCGGCCCACTTCAGGTTGCTAACACTGATACGTACCTAGTAATGTCGTGACAAGCCCAGAAGACAACAACATATACAATCTTATCATTTGTCTGTAATTTGTCGGATTACAATGTACTCTTTTGTAAAAAAAGCCGGGCTATAGGGGGTCTTAGGCAGTACTCTATAATCCGACAAATTCGATAGTCCGACACTGCCCTGCAAAACGTTTGTCAAATTACCAGGGGTCCACTGCAGTAAAGGTTTAGTTAAAACTGAGCAAATATACTCCAAAAGCGTTCAAATTGAACCGAGAAAGTCCGTTGAGAGATTATTGTCTTACCTGTAGGAACAACGGCATTGTAAAGCTTTTAGAACACTGTGTACACTTGTATGGACGCTCACCAGTGTGGACCCGCTGGTGATACCTTAGAGCAGCATTTGACTGACAACAAAAAAAAATTATCATGCATTATCAGTTAGAATAAGTCTGTCACAGGGGAAGCGAGCACAGCAGATGAAGATATTGGGATGTCCATATTACATAGGTATTAGAGCCACGCTGATTTTAGCACGGATGGGGCGGCTCGACCAAGTCAGTAGTACCTTCCCGCAGAAGATTATCCTAAAGCGACAGCATCCGTGCTGTCGTGTGCCATTAGTGAGTGCGAAACCAGAGACTCATCGATGCAAGAGATGCAGGGGATACAATGCCACGATAACTATCATGCCTTTTACGTGCCCCAGGACTAAAAAAGCATCTTACTAGGCCGCCATAGTGTGGGTCACCATACTGCATTGTCTACATTCGCAATGAGTATGATGATCACAAGTTTTGGAATCTATTCACGCTTTTCATCAGGCAGAATAGTCACTTTGGCAGGCTCTTAAAATAAAATGGCCCCTCTTTAAATATTCTCTTAGTTTCTATTTAAAACAAATTTAATGCAAACAGCTAATTTTTGGTAGAACAATAAGAGGTTGTCAATAATTAATTATAATAATGTTCTATATTGAGTGCAATTTAAACAAATAAATAAAAATACTTGTTTTTTTTTAGTACCAGACGTAATGGTACTTGACTATCATTCATAGATAGCTGTAAGTTACAGAGTCAGAAGTGTTACCGGTTTCTACTCTCTTTGTAACCCTGGGGAGGGGGTTAAAGAAAGATTTCTTCTTTTTTTTAAAAAAACAGACAATGGTACGGCACTACAAATAAATCCTGTGACCTAGGGTCTTTACAAACATACATTAAACGGATACAAAGAACACCTATTATCTCATTTACAAGAGAAAAGTAACAAAGAAAATTGCTAAAAACTGGTATGACTCCAGTTGAGTCCATTCGCACTGAAGCACGACTGTCTCACGGTATGTGATTGGCAGGTAAACAGAATAGAAAGACTTACGGCATATCTCTTTCCGCACACTTCACAGACAATATTCTTTACATTATAATAGGACTTTGGTCTCTTCTCCTTCTTGCGTTCGGTCACTTCTTTCTTAATGGTGACACCGGGAGGTAACGGTGACCCTTCATAAATCTCCTGAAATTAAATAACAATTATGTCAAAACATTCCATTTAAAGCAGTAGCATTTTTTTTATTTAAGTAAACTTAAGTAGACAAAGTGACTAATTCTGCCAGATGGAAAGTTCATTATAGTCAGATAGACAGATACTTTTTTATGTCCCGCTTTATACGTCAATGTAAGGTTCATACACCACAATAACTGTGACCCCTGCATCAATGGTTTTGAGGTCTTGCAGTCACCAACGAAGCGACGACACGGATGCTGTCGCTTTAGGTTGGTCTTCTGTGAGAGGGTACTAGTGCTCTGGTCCAGTGTTTGAACCAGCGTGCCTCTACTACTAACGATAATTAAAGGCAAATCTGGTCAGGTTTCAAATACTCTACCATCCATATGTGTAGTAATGAATAGTTGTACTAAGAATAACAAATATTTGATTTTATCAACATCAGCCTCTTACAATCTACTGCTGGACATAGGCCTCTCCTTAGCAAGGAGGTTTTGGCCTACTATACCACGCTGGCCAGACGGGTTGGAATAGGGTTTGTTTTAAGTTTTCCTTCTCTTTGTAATGATGTTGTCTTGCATATTTGGTTCCCTTAGTCGCCTTTTACGACACCCACAGGATGAATAGGGGTGGTAACACTCTATCACCACAGACTGATATTTGCTTTAGTTATATTTAAAATTAGTTGCCCTGATGGACTAATACATCGACGTAGAGCCTAAACCGCTGGCGCTACAAACTTGACATACATACAAGCTAAGAAAAGGTTTTACAGAAATGCCACCACTAAGGGGATAAAGTAAGGTATCAATGGTTGTGTAGAAATTTGTCATTCGCAAAGTTTTTTGTATACCTGTATGATAATATTTCCGTCCTGAACATCTTCGTACACAATCTCTTCAGCTTCATATTGCTCAGAGTTTTCTATCTTCACTTCAATGTGGTTCTCTTCGTAATGTTGGATGCATGCTTCCTCTGTACTGAATAATTGTTCGCACTGTAACATAAAAAATCTAACAATGTAAGTAATTACTTTACAAAAGTCTAAATTTATATCTACACAAATAAAATTGAGGTATCCGTTTGTAATTTCAAACGAAAAGCTTTTTACTACAAACATAGTAAAGTGTATAAAGTACTGACACAAATGGTAGGGTACTTAAAAATTTTGTCTGTATCTGTTCTGATTAATTCATGTAACTGCTAAACTGATTTTGACAGCAGTTTCCCTGGCAGATAACCTATGTCATAAGGAGTAACTTAGACTACTTTAATTTATATATACCTACTACCTGTGCTATGGACTGGTTACTATAGTAAACTCCTACTGATAATCATACTTCGTCATCACATCCCATCAACAGTCTTTAGTAGCTTCCATGCATTATCAGTTACATTATGTCTGTCACAGGCGAAGCAAACACAACAGATGAAGATATTGGGATGTCCATGTTCCATAGGTAGTAGAACCACACTAATTTCAGCACCAATGGGTCAGCTTGACCGAGACAGTACTACCCTCTCACAGAAGATCAACCTAAAGCGACAGCATCCGTGCTGTTGCTTCGTTGGTGACTGCAAGACCTTAGAACCGTTGATGCAGGGGTCACAGCTATTATGGTGTATAAGCCTTACATTGCTGGACATAGGGCTCTCCTTAGAAAGGTTTTAGCCTTGATATAGGGTTGATATAGGGTTTGTTCCCGTTTTCCTTCCTTTTACAGTTAATAGGGTTGGTGACACTGTATTCTTAATACATCACCACACAGAATACAAGATATGGATAAACATACTTACTAATTTCTGGATACATACATATTTTGAATAAATAATTATATTCCTTATGCGAGAGTGTCCTTTAAGAGACTTATTTACTCAAGCTTTTAATAGTGTACAAAACTAATTTCAAGACAATTATTAGTAAAATATTTAATATTAATATCATTATACATTCAACAACAAACTAAACGAAAGAAAACAAAAAAAAATATAACTTCAATTAAAATTGTCTTTGAAAAATTTTACAAGAAAAATTTACGAACAGTATTAATCGATAAGTATAGTTTTAATTCCGCTCCAATACGCTTATTGCAGTGAATTACAAAGTGTTGGTGATAACTTAGGTAAGTAACGAAAAATAGGTCTTAAAATTGGCATAGATACTACAAAGTAATTTAGCATTCTTTCTAATCGAAGCTGGTGCAATTAGACAACTGAATAACGAATATAAATTTCAGTTTCGTCTGTAGATAATATTTAGGCCGAGCGGTCTATATAGTGTAATTAATAATTATATCTGGTGTACTCGAAAATTAGTTATATTGTACTTACGATGCCGCATTTGTATTCCTTTTTTTCTTTTTTCTGTGCATGTTCTTTTTCCAAATGATTTTTTAATTCTTCCTCAGTGGGAAATGTTTCTCCGCATTCACAGATTATATAGTGAATGCTTACAAACGAGCAATAGAACATATCGTCCGACATTGCTATATTTTCAAAGCACAGATTAGTAATTTATCGCGAAACGTTATTAATTTTCTATGACGCAGCCATCTTGTTTTTCTATTTTCTGTGAACAGTGAAGTGACGATTCATCTTCCCGAGTTTGACAGTTGTGTTAGTTGACTAACTATAAAAAACATTTTTGGATTTTATTTAGTATTTATTGTTCTTGATATTTTTAATTTAAAAATTATATTTTAGTGAGGTAACTGTAAAATATTTTTATGTTTTTACAAGTTAAGTTTTTTTTTGTTTTTTTTTTTATGTTGACATTACTTTGTAATGTTATCTGTACCAGTGTTTATATGTTTGGTCAATGTTCAACGAAATGATTTGTTTAGTTTCGCAAACTAATTTATTTTATTTGTTTTATGTGTGAAAATTCTTTAAATATCATGGCAGATATATTGGCTTGCAGAGTATGCTTCGCTACAGGGGTGAAACTAAATAATATATGCAATTACAATCTTAAAAAAGCCTACGAAAACCTTACAGGGATCAATGTTAGTATTTTTGTATTTCAATTACTCTAAGATTGATTACTTTTAATCTTTTAAGTTAAGGTAAAAGTCACAAAACTTGAATTACACTAGTTTATTTCTTAGTTAATATTTTATGGTGTTAAATTTTCTTTTGGTACCATTTTTTAGCTTACTGTTTTTTATAGCTGTGTATATGACCCTTATTTGCCCCCATGACAAGCAGACAGATTGAAACTCTCCATCTCATCATAAATGGCCTATGAGAGTGCAATCCCCAAAGTCGACAGATGCATATTTTATTTTCTTTTTTATTTAACATGTAGAAATAGAGATAAAAGATTAGCAAAATACAAATAAGCAGGTTATACTTCATTTTGGTATAATACTACTTGTCGTGTTTCGTTGGTGAGTGTGAGACCGGAGGCCCATTGATGCAGGGGTGACAGTTATCATGGTAACTGTGTAAGGCTTACACTGTCACAATGACTGTCCTGCCTTTTATGTCCCCAAGCGGTGTGAAAAAGCATCTCACAAGGCCGCCATAGTGTGGGTCACCATACTGCATTGTCTGCATTTATAATGGACCACAACTCTTGGGTTCTATTCATGCTTTCCATCAGAGTAGAGTTGCTTTGGCAGGCTCTTAATATAGAAAAAAAAACGAAACCAAAAAGGCCCGTCAGTCAGGGTTAGTTATAACAAAGGAGAAAAAAATCAGGAGACTCCTGAAATAGTATTACAGTTTCCGCACATACTGTGTAGTGGGTTGTTATGAAACATTATTATTACTTGTGGCAATACTAAACAATTATGGGGTATATACTCTTACACACTATGATGATAAGTTCTACCACCATACTTGGACATCATGCAACTCAAAAAGTGACTTCAGTGGACGAGAAGTCTGTGCTTCATTTCCTTGACTTGTTCTGTGAAAAACAAAACAAATAGCACCAGTTCTGTGGAACATTATCAAATGGAATTACAGACAGTAAACGAAAACCGATGTCACGCTTCACTACTACGGCACTTAATAATATTACATTATGATTTCAGGTGATAATACCAGACGTCTTCCCGCAATACCTCTGCAGCTTCTGCCAACATCTGCTTTTAAAGTGCAACAGGTTTAAAGAGAGATGTATAGAGAGTCACGAGTTACTAAAGCAAGCAGCAATGGAAGTACCAATGGTGATTTATTTTTTATTATATAGGGGTGACCAACCCTTTTAAAATGCACCTCCCTTAGAATCTTCGAATGTATAGAATTTCCCTCAGAATCTCAATCCAGAAATACCACAAATCTTAACTTATTTATATGTTTATTGCTGAATTTCAATGTTTTTTTTATTCCAAATACTGGTTACCTAGCTGGCTACAAAGCTTTTGAACCCTACGAGACCGTAACGTTTTACGTCGTATACTTTTTCCCGCAGGCGCACGCGCCTCGACTAAGCGTCAATACAGAGAGCATGATATGGAGAGCGTTCGATGACGTTGACGCGACTTCCAAGACTTTTGTTCACCCAACACACCTAAAAAGACATATATTTCCATTCATTAACAATTTATATTTTTTTCTCCACAGTTAACACTCAATCACGTCCACACTCTATCTCTATCCCTATCTCCTATTCACTCCCTCTCCACTTCTGCCATCGACACATCCACAATATTGTACTCCGAGCTCGTAACTCATATAAAAGCCGAAGCATTTGATATTGTTTTAAAAGAAGAAACAACAGACCACAGTGATGAAGAGCCCTTAGCTAAGAAGGCAAGTAAAAGAAAAAAAAAGAAAATAGAATATTCTGAATTTGAAATTGGAGATGATACTTTCGAAACGGTGGCAAAGAATATTGATTTCACCGAATTTGAAAATGGAAATTTTGAAAAAGAAAAGAATGTAGTTTTTTCAGATTTCGAATTTGAAACTGACACGTTTGAACCGGAGGATTTCGAGCCGAATGCAGAAGAGAGTGTTGACTTTTTAAATAAAGAAGATATAGAAGTAATAGTTTTAAGTAAAGAACAGCAGATAGAAGAAATTTTAGCAAGAAAAAACTCTTATAACTATAACAATTCGTTTTACAAATGCGAGTTGTGCTACAAAGGATTTATGACAGTTTCGACTTACAAAAATCATATGACAAGACATGACCCGGTAAGAGCATTTGTTTTCTTTATCTCACAAACGGCTTTTGGTTCCAAATTAAATAGAGACTTTACATCCAGACATATTGTTAAATACATACTAATTAATACTAATATAAAGCTAAAGAGTTTGTTTGTTTGTTTGGACGCGCTAATATCAGGAAGTACTGGTCCGATTTCAAAAATTCTTTCAGTATTAGTTAGCCCAGTTATTGAGAAAGGCTATAGGAGTATTAATGAAAAATGTTACTAAAACGTGGGCAAATTATTCCTTTTGAGAGCTCCCTTCGTAAAAATAATGGAAGGATTGTTTTCTTTTAAAAGTTCCATAAAGTCCATATGTCTATCTTTTAAGGTTAGCTCTCTATAATCTTCTTTATGGTAAACAAATTTGTTCACACTGTATAACATCGCACTACGGCCAATAGTACACGCAGACGAGGCATCATACACAGAATTATGAAACACACAGACACAGAACAAATACACGCAAT
This sequence comes from Hypercompe scribonia, assembly GCA_949316085.1. Classification (NCBI taxonomy): domain Eukaryota; kingdom Metazoa; phylum Arthropoda; class Insecta; order Lepidoptera; family Erebidae; genus Hypercompe; species Hypercompe scribonia. The sequence goes on from OX438995.1 coordinate 10,928,458, forward strand.
TCACACAATCATTTTTTCTGGATCTTGTATCTTCCCTTCATCCCTTCCCATCCTTTGGACATCTGACACACAACACCATCTAGTTTCGAACTAATCAAAACTAGTTGTTGCAGTTAGACTGACTGATAGAATACTTATATATTTTATTTGTGTAAACAAATATACTTTTTTTTATTCTTTGCCTGCCAAAGTGATGCTACTCTGCCTGATGGAAAGCATGAACATAATCCATGAATTGTGGTCACCATACTGACCCACACTGTGGCGACCTGGGCTTATATATAGAAAACACTCTAACTCAAAAATCAATATTTGCAAATTTTCATAAAACATCTGTTCCAGACCACAGGACCCCACGCTTGCGAAATATGCCACACAAGATGGTCAGACCTCCGCTCCTTAAAAGCCCACAGCACCACAGCCCACGAAAGAAAATACATATGCAAGCTCTGTGCCCACACTTCCAAGTCTTGCCATAGGGCTAAAGAACATTTGAAATGGCACAAGGGTCACAAATTTAACTGCAAAATATGTGGGGCTAGTTTCTCCAAGTCTACCAGCCATCTGACTCATGTGCGGCTGCAGCACCCTTCGAAGTACTGCTGTGATGTTTGCGGTGAAAGTTTTATCGGGCAGAACGGGCTGAATATGCATAAAAAGAAGGCTCATAAATTGTTTAAGGTAATATATCATCATCTCAGCTAAAAGACGTCCACTGCTGGACATAGGTCTCCCCCAAGGTTCTCCACAACAGCCGGTTCCGTGCCGCAGCTTCCCGCGACCTTCACCATATCGTCGGTAGTATATAATCTATACAAATATATAAAATTAAAGTGTCTTTCTGTAATTTCAAATAGATTTTCACTAAATCCATATCAAGTCAAATCAACGTATCGTCCACTGCTGAACGAAGGTTTCCCCTAAGGAGCACCAACTGCCCCGGTCTTAGGCAATCTGTACCCATCCGCTGTCAGCTACCCTCATCAAATCGTCGCTCCTTCTTGCGGCAAAATGTCCTACACTACGTTTGCCCAATCGTGGTCTCCACTCGAGCACACTTCGGCTCCAGCGACCATCGATTCGTCTGGAGTCGGAGCTGGATCCCCCCCACCTGGGGAGTCATCTTGCTTGAGCTGTCCGTCGGGGTATCGCAACACAAGATGACAGACACTACCCCAGAATCTGCCCTTATTCAGGGGCAGCGACATTAGAAACCGGTGACAGGTTGCGAACCACCACGATCCAGCCTCCATGCATCGGATACCATGTACCGAGTATGGTGACGCATTAAGAATGCAGTGTCACCACCCTTTTCATCCCGTGAGTGTCGTAAGAGCCGTCTAAGGAGCAAACTACCAGGTCAACATGCAAAGAGAAGGAAAACTTGAAACAAACCCTTTTTTTTTTCTTTTAACGTGTGGAAACCCCCCCGGGCCGTCATCCCACCGGGGTTTACGACGGGGTGGTGTGTCGGAATCGGACCGACTAAAACCACACGGTGTGCCACTCTGCGCCTGAGATAGGAGGGATCCGGGAACCTCTGCTATTACGACATCCAGATAGGGATCTTAGGATCTCCTAGCACTTGAAACAAACTCTATACCAACCCGTCTGGCCAGCGTGGTATAGTAGGCCAAAACCTTGCTAAGGAGAGTCTTCCATTGATGATGATGGCTCAATAGTCAATCTTGGTAACAAAGCCAGTAATATGCATATACTTAGTGATATATAAGTACGCTAATCAGCAGTCTGGTTACCATAGTACAGGGTCTACCTTTTTTTTTGTTGACGGGGTGGAAAATCCCTTCGGATCTCCGGCTCCTGAGGGACGCAGGAGTCAGGAGTATGTGGTGTTTCCACTAAAAACCACCCCGGCGGCTGGTCTCAGGCGTCCTACTCTGAAGGGGACCCGAGCCATGTTATTTCAGGTCCCTTCCAGGATCAACGCCATGCCAGTCAGACTCTCTCCTGGGGGTACGCTACAGTGGTACCACCGCTGCTCTGGTGTGGGATCAGACGGCCGTGTGTGATGTGTGAGGTTATTATTTCAGTAATTTTTTCAGGAATCAAAAATGGACAAGGAGCTTTTTTGCAATACATGTAATATTTATTTTAAAAGTAAAGAAGCTTTGAATAGACACACGGATACGTCAGACAATGAAGTGTGCAATAGTCTATGGTAAGTTTATGAATCCATAGATGTTAATCATATTTTGTCTCCTTAATGATTGTACTTCAATGTACCTTCTGCCTTTGTCCAGTCTTCACCAAATGTTGAGTCAAGGTCAAGTTCAAGGTCATAGTTTATTTGTCTACGCTTTCATTATTTTGACTGTCTGGGCGAACCGCAAAAGGCGCTAACATACGTATAACTTAATTATAGGTGTCCATGAGTGGCGGTAGACGCTTACCACCAGTTGCAAAATACAACTGATTCGTTGGTCTAACGGTTAGCCAATGCGACTGCCAATCAATACGGTTCAGGTTCGATTCCCGGGTCGCAGCCGGAGCAACAGCCCGAATTTTGAAAATTGGGGTTTTAACCCCTGTGTCTCAGAAAGCCGTCGCTCTTGCACCTAACCTATAGCCGGTGGCGTCACATAACCGTCACATCGGATTGTAAGAATGAGGGAACAGAGAGTGCACCTGTGTTTGCACACACACTTGTGCCCTGTAATACCTCCTCCGTAGTTAGCTCGTTTCCGTTGAGACTGGCCGCTGCTGAACTCAGCTAGAAGGACATCATTACAAATACCGTTTATCATTAAAATCATTGATGTCGATGACGTATTTTGAGTCTAAGCTGTCACCCGATATTAAACTTTATGAGTAGTAAATAAGGATCAAATCAAAAATTGGTATGATATTGTGGCACCTTCCACCCACGCATCCAATCCCGATTCACTGGGATCAGCAGGCTTCAGTTCCGACTCACTGGACCTGGCACGCTCCACAACAAAGCATAGACAGCTGACTCATCATGACATCGACCTCCAGTATTGGAAGGGAGGGATGAGGCAACTGCCACATATAGCGCGAAATAAAATACACACTACAACGCCATCTAGCGAAGACACATCGAACTACCAAATAGTGAACTACGAAGCAAGTACTAATCCTAAATCGCGATATAGAAATTCTTGCGTTCGGCCGCAGCGCGCCAGGCCGTCCCTTTGTATCGGAGGGACATGACACCCGTTCCCTCCACAATATGTTGAGAAATTAATCGATATTATATGTTTGCAGTCCATGTATTCACTGCGGGGAAAACTTCTCCACTCGGGAACTTCTGAAAGAGCATCAGAAGACCCATCAGAAAGAAGAGACTGTCAAGTGTGATGAGGTTAGTTTTAATGTGTTTTCTTCTGAGCCTTTTTCCCAAAGTCGGTCGGTTTTCACTCTACTGCGAACGGCTGAACCGAGATTTGTTACAAGGAGTGACTACCATCAGACCTCCACAATCCAAGTTCTAGATAATATAGAAGTTTCACTGAATTTTTCTTTAAAACTCCAAACAAATGTCTTACTAATTATAAATGCGAAAGATTGTGAGTATGGATGTTTGTTACTCTTCCACGATAAAACTACTGGACGGATTTGGATGAAACTTTAAAGTAATATAGGTGATACATCGGAATAACATATAGGTTACAATTTGTAAAGATTTTATGTAATTTTGGTCGTAATATAACGATATGTCAATTAAGTCGGCAAAAATCTGGCCTCTGATATTTATCTTGGCTTACGTTGCCTAAACCATTGAAGTTACACAAAGATGATGTACCGTAGGATTGTTTGTATGTTAAAAAATATATATTTATTGAAAATGATCTGTTTCGAAACTTAATATGGCAGTACATACATATATAGAAAGGTGTTTGTCCATCAGTGTAACCGCACGTTCGCGCACGAGCGCTCGTTCGGCGTGCACTACCAGCGCGTGCACCTCGGGGTCAAGGTCAAGCACGCGCCCACACAACCCAGGCTCCGCGCCCACGTCGTCTGCGAGATATGCGGCAAGAAGTGTATCGTGAGTATACCTAGGTTGGGAGTGAGGGGAGGGGGGGTTGGTTCTATCGACTAGCGTTTATTGCAATGGGAGAGGCCTATGTCCAGCGGTGGACTGAGGCTGTCGACCAGATGGGTTGATATGGGATTTGTTTCAAGTTTTCCTTCTCTAATGTGACAGTGATGTCCTGTGTGGTTTCCTCACTTAGTCTACTCTTACGACCCCCACGGGATGATTAGGTGTATGACTCTGTATTCTTGAGTTTTTAAACCCCCTCGAGCCGTCACCCCACTGGAGTTTTCGATGGGGTGGTATGACACAATCGGACCGACTAAAACCACACGGTGTGCCACTCTGCACCTGGAGCAGGAGGAATCCGAATATAGCTGTTATTAAGTGATTCGAACCCCTCCCAGCGTCCACCAGCACTGACGCGGGCACCATCTTCGGGTAACCTCTCTATTTAGGCGATACCAACTCCTCGCTTTACTCGCGTCTGCTTTGTTTGAAACTAGATGACGTTGTGTGTCAAATTTCCGAAATATTTCCTTTCTTGTGTAAGTTACCCACTTAATATAGATTTATGAATGCTTGTTACTGTTTGATACCAAGCATGATATTGTTGAACTGGGTGTGTGACACTAGTAGACATTGAAATGAAACCACATTGCACCGTACTATGTGTTTGTAACATGGTTTAATTAGTTGTCGCTTTGTACTAAACTCTGTGTGGTGACGGATTAAGAACACATAGTGTTACCACCCCTATTCATCCCGTGGGTATCGTAAGAGGCGACTAAGGGAACAAAGTATGCAAGACAACATCATTACAAAGAGAATGAAAACTTGAAACAAACCCTATTCCAACCCGTCTGGCCAGCGTGGTATAGTAGGCTAAACCCTCCTTGCTAAGGAGAGGTCTATGTCCAGCAGTGGGCTGTTAAAGGCTGTTGAGGATGATGAAGACATGAGTTAATATGACAAAAGAATCTGTGCCTATCTTAAATGTTAGAAAATTATGTTACAACAAACAATTTGTTATTTTCTTAGAGTTATACCTCTTTTAGCGTGTTAGGATAAAATGATAAGAGTCAACTTTTACGTTGCACGCGCATACCGTCACGAAAAAGCGACACCGTCACAAAAAACCGACACCGTCACGAAAAAACGACACCGTCACGAAAAACCGACACCGTCACGAAAAACCAACACCGTCACATAAAACCAACGCCGTCACGAAAAACCGACACCGTGACGAAAAACCGACACCGTCACGAAAAACCGACACCGTCACGAAAAAAAGACACCATCACGAAAAACCGACACCGTCACGAGAAATCGACACCATCACGAAAAACCGACACCGTCACGAGAAATCGACACCGTCCCAAAAAAACAAACACCGTCACGAGAAACCGACACCATGAAATGAACTAATCAACATTTTAGTTTAATTATGTTCAGATAATTGTTTTATGATATTTGAATAAAATTTATGTAACTAGATATAATAAAACTTTCTTTCAATGTGTTAAATACCTTTATTTCTATTATTAGTGTCGTTTTCTCTACAAACAGAGGATAACGCGAGGGATAACATTTTCAGAAAGATTTTTATCTTGTGTGCATAACTTCTTACGTGTGTACATAAGTACACACACACACACATTTTCCTTTAATATATTATATTTTGTTTCCAGTCAAACGCGACCCTAATATATCACCAAAGAATACACACGGGCGAGAAACCCTTCCAATGTAGTCAATGCCCGAAGAAATTCAGCGTCTACCAGAGACTCCAGGTAAGAAATAGCCAATTTTAGCCGTCAGAATCAGAACTAGACAAAACCTGTGATAACCAGACTTCAATGACGCGCTTGTTAGTTCTGACGGCTAATCCAGACGTCGTGGGTTTGGGGTAATGAAGTATGTTTATCAGGAGTCTGGATACCACAATACAGGCTCTGTCCAGTTTGGAATCAGAACGGCCGTGTGTGAGATTTATGATCGCAGAAATTCGATGTCTCGTGTTTCATCAAGAATGTTTGGTTACCAGAAGCCAAATCTTCTATGGAGGAACAGAGATCATGTCCCTCCAGCATAATGACAGTGGAACTCGACGCAACGGTTACTGCTGGAGGAGAACTTCTATATCGCGATACAGGATTCGTTACGCCATAGTTCGGTGTGGTTTCAATAGATGACGCTGTTTTAATTTTATATTACCACTGTATGTGGAAGTCGACACACTTCTCTCCTAATTTAGGGGGAGGGGGGAGCAACAAAAGCAACAAAGACGCCAATGTATTCTGTGACTCTTTTGGATGTGAGGGTGTCGTGTCCCGATATCATGATAAAAATAATATCTATACATATCTATAATGTCCGTGTGGTGACGTATTAAGAATACATAGTGTTACCACCCCTATTCATCCCGTGGGTGTCGTAAAAGGCGATTAAGGGAACAAAGTATGCAAGACAACATCATTACAAAGAGAAGGAAAACTTGAAACAAACCTTATTCCAACCCGTCTGGCCAGCGTGGTTATAGTACGCCAAAACCTGCTTGTTAAGGAGAGGCCTATGTCCAGCTGTGGACTGTAAAAGGCTGTTGATGATGTTGATGACATGTCTATAAACATAATTGCCTCCAAAATCTCCTTTCTCTAGAGAAGTCTATGTCCAACAGTGGACTATTAAACGTCGTTTGTTACCAGATCCACATCCGGACTCACACCGGTGAGAGGCCGTTCAAGTGCTCCCACTGTCCGAAGGCCTTTAAACATAAGGCTGCATTAAATAGACATGATAGAGTAAGTATACATATCTATGTATTGGTCCCTTTCTTGGTCCCATTAATTAATTATTTTAATTGTCAGCCAATCTCCAATTCCTACTCAAAGGACCATCTGCATATCCTTCGAGCCGGATTGTGTATTTTTTTTTCGTATTTTATGAGCCTACCAAAGTGACTACTCTGCCTGATGGAAAGCATGAATAGAATCAAAGAGTTGTGTTCACCATACTCATTGCGGCAATGCAGTATGGTGACCCACACTATGGCGGCCTTGTGAGATGCTTTTTCACACCCCGCTTGGGGACGTCAAAGGCATGACAGTCATCGTGACAGTGTAAGGCTTACACAGTTGACACAATAACTGTCACCCCTGCATCAATGGGCCTCCGGTCTCACACTCACCAACGAAACACTACAATACGGATGCTGGGCTTTAGGTTGGTCTTCTGATGGAGGGTAGTACTGCCCCGGTCGAGCCGAGTCGAGTCGAACTGGGATGTGTATTTTTTCCTAAAAATTAATTTCGTTACAGGTACACACCGGAATAAAACCCTACCAGTGTTCTCATTGTTCCAAATCATTCTCTCAATCAAACTCCATGAAACTGCATGTAAGGACTGTACATCTTAAAATGCCAGCCCCCTACAGGAACAGGCGTAATAATAAAATAGATTAACTAGTCATTAAGTTAATAGACAAATAAACGAACGCTACCGGAGTGACCCTGACTTCACGGAAACCTTCAAAAGAAGGAGATGGCCGCTATACCGACGGCGCGACTCTTAAACTATGAAGGCAAGCGGTCTGGTACTGCACACGCCGCCCGACATCTGCCGTCAGCGCGGCCGAACCGCTCCTCTCCAAACAAATTCAGCTAATTGTATTCAGCATATAAGAAAATAATAGCGTGTGTAGCAATCTTAAGGAAATTGACACGCGAAGCAATGTTAATAGTCAGTACAGGCGGACTTGCGAGGTAGCACCTGATTGGTTGAGCATACCCCCGTCCCGCGTCCCGCATACCATCTGGAGGGCCAGGTTTACGATGGTTTGTCTATAGAAGGGTGGAGTCTTACGAGACTTGCTTTACAGCGGTTTTCTGTGAGGTCGAGGTATTGTGGAGCAACGGATGTCATGAGTCTCCAACATAAAAGGTGGATCCTCCGACTAGGCGAGGTGGGTCACGGCCCAACGGTTGATATTGGAAAGTTGTACACATGCTAATGGCTGCGAAAATTTCTATATCGCGTTAAAGGATTAGCAGTTACTCCGTAGTTCGGCGTGTCTTCGTTAGATGGCGCTGTAGTACATTTTTTTACACTATATATGAAATTCGTCACAGTATCATTTCAGTCACGTTCACATGTGCTGAAGCACCGCTCTCCGACTTTGATAAATATACCTACTACACACCCATACAAGATTATTGCGTTTTATTATAAACAGTTTCTAAGATAACCACAGATATACATACAGTTAGCACTGTGGAACCCTTGAAAGTCATTCTTAATCCCCCCCACCTCCGAGTCTTTTTCTTTCTTTTTTTTCTATCTTTAGAGTCTGCCAAAGTGACTCTACTCTGCCTGATGGAAAGCATGAATAGAATCCAAGAGTTGTGGTCACCATACTCATTGCAAATGCTGATAACGCAGTATGGTGACCCACACTATGGCGGCCTTGTGAGATGCTTTTTCACACCCCGCTTAGGGACGTAAAAGACATGACAGTCATCGTGACAGTGTAAGGGTTACACAGTTACCACGATAACTCTCACCCCTGCATCACTGGGCTGGTCTCACACTCATCAACGAAACACGACAACACGGATGCTGTCGCTTTAGGTTGGTCTTCTGTCTGAGGGTAGTACTGCCCGGTTGAGCCAGCCCGTTCGTGCTGAAATCAGCGTGGCTCTACTATCTGGACGACTTCTCAAATTAGGTGGATATGAGCTCTAAATCTACTCCGTCATGGTTGAATTTCGATGTCTTACGTGAAGCGACTGCCATCGGAGCTAACAACCCAAGTACTAAGTGATATCTAGGGTCTATAGCAAGAATGTAATGGGATTTTTATGGTTTAAACTGGGCGATTGTCAAAAATATTCGTATGGCAACTGAGACCGCTTAACGCTCTCTCCGAGAAACGGAGATGGTCATTTCTAAGCAATAAAGAAGAATATTAAAATATAATTAATGTATTATATAATATAATAAAATAAATAAATACAATAAAATTACAAGATGTTTTATTTAATTGACCCTCTAGTGACCCTGACGGCCGGAGGCGTTGAGTTCAATTTCCAACCGAGACAAATGTTATGTCATGAGCGACCTGTTGTGTCTATGCGTAATTTATCTACAATTGGTATATATTTAGTAATATATAAGTATGTTTATCAGCAGTCTGGTTACCATAGTACAGGTCCGTCTAGTTTGGAATCAGACAGAGCTATGTGTGAGATAAGAATGCATGGATATGTGTATATCAACAGCACTACTGGACATAGACCGCTCCTTAGAAAGGAAGTCTTGGTCTACTATTCCTCGCTGGCCAGGCGGATTTGTATAGGGTTTGTTTCAAATTTTCCTTCTCCTTGCAGTGATGTTGTCCTGTGAAACTTGCTTTCTTAGTAGCCTCTTACGACAAGGACAATGAATAGATGTGATGACACTCTGTATTCTTAACTCCGTCACCAGACGAAAGAGTGTGGTATAGTCGAGCAAAAACTTTCTAAGAAGAGGCCTACGTCCAGAATAGCTGTTGATAATAGTGTCCGGTGTTTGTAAGAATAAAAACAGGATACAAAAACCCTATAACTTGTAACTTAAAAATATTAACATGCTGCCGTTATTTCTGCATACACCTGACGTCAAAGTCGCTCAGCGTGCTATAGAAAGGCTATACTCGCCGTTTCTCTAAGCAATTATCAGGAATGACGCGATCCAGCAGAGAATTAAGTCATCGACAAAGCCCACAGAATTAGCAAGCTGAAGTGACAGTGACCATATTAGCCGCAGAACCGATAACACAGTATTTGCTGGGCACTCTGGATCGATTACACCAGCGAGCAGTCATTGAATCCCTTGAGGCTCTGCAGATGCGAAGAGATGTCGCCTCTAAAGCATCTCACTAAGCCGCCATAGCGTGCGTCGCCATACTGAATTGTCTCCATTCGCACTGTAAGTATGGCGATCACAACTCTTGGATTCTATTTATGCTTTCAATCAGGCAGAGTAGAGTCACTTGGTTTCTATAAAAAAAACCCGTAAGGGGTAAGTGTTTTTGAGTGGAAACTGTTCTCGGCTAAAATAGTGTAGGACGTCCATTAACCAGGTGGAGAGATGATTAGCGTAAGATGTCTGACAGGAGCTGAACGTGAGAAGCCGAGGATCGAACTAATTGAAGTGCTATTGGAGAGGCCGATGCTCAGCAGCGGACTGCGATAGGTTAATGATGATAAAAATGTAGATACATACAAATTTTATTTCATAAAACAAAGTCGGATTCGTCATCATCCACAGCCTTTAACAGTCCACTGCTGGGCATAGACCTCGCCTTAAAAACGAGGTTTTGACCTACTATACCACACTGACCAGACGGGTTGGTATAGGATTTGTTTCAAGTTTTCCTTCTCTTTGTTGTGATGTTGTCTTATGACATGGTAAGAATAGGGGTGGTGATCATTAACGAGTATAACTCAAGAACGGCTGTACCGATTTTAGTGATGTTTTATTTTTCATTTTGTTTGCCCTGAATACAAGAATAACTATTAAAATATTAAAAAATACGAATAAAAAAAAAAATCTTATATATTGTTTATAAAATCGTTTGAAAAGTAAAGCTCTAGCTAAAACAGGTGAACCTCCGGGTACTACTAGTACTACATAAGCAAGCAGTCACAGGTGCTTTATAATGGCAACTCGTGATCTTCTGGTTACGACATAGCAGGCACATATATTAACCTGAATATCAGACCTCGCTGCGGCCGTGAGTGAAGGTGAACTGGTTTCCTAGTGATGGGAATGTGTATCGGCGTTGTTATCGATTTTTGGGTACAATAAAATAAACTCACAGCACTTCACTAGACCCCCAAAAAGGCGGGCAGGTAAAAAATGCTTACACCACCCTGTCAAAAAATACATATTTTTAACTTATTTCTAAAAACAACGATTTCGTAAGTAAAGATCTAGTATAATTCTATATTCATATTGGTTAACAGTGTGTGTAGATATAAATGCACCCCCTAAAAATAATTCTGGCGGTGCCCACGTACATAGTTCTTTTTTTTTCTATAATAAGAGCCAGCCAAAGTGACTCTATTCTGCCTGATGGAAAGCATGAATAAAATCCAAGAGTTGTGGTCACCATACTCATTGCACATGCAGGCAATGCAATATGGTGACCCACATTATGGCGGCCTTGTGAGAAGCTTTTTTCACACCCCGCTTGGGAACGTAAAAGGCATGACAGTCATCGTGACAGTGTAAGGCTTACACAGTTACCACGATAACTGTCACCCCTGCATCAATGGGCCTCCGGTCTAGTTAAAATCCAGTCTATAAAGTTGGAAATCTTATACTTAAAAATTAATTTCTGTCCATTAGTCTTACTAATTTTGATCTCAAAATACTTGTGTAAGTCAAGGGAAAGTTTAAACGGTGTAAAATATGAACAAAAAACGTGTTTATGGTGATTTTTATGAAAGCTAATTTTCACGAGTACGAAGGAGTTAGAGTGAAAGTTCGAAACACTAATAAGACTGGTTATATTGAAAGTTTTTATGTCTTTTAAAAGACACGCACTGCAAATAAATCCTGGAGACTTACAAATGCACATAAAACAGAGACAAAGAACACCCAGACTCATACAACGATTTGTGTAACATAATACTTTGGCACAGGAGGAACAGGCGAAGCGACCGCTACAATCATTACGCAATTCATACTGTCTTCATATTACTTTTGCCTGCCTTGTTGGTCTAGCGGTTGGTGTAAGCGACTGGGAATCAGGATCTTGGATTCTAACCCTGGGTTGGGCGTAAAAATGTTGTTGAATTTTTGTAATTATAGAAAAACTTAATAGCAGCCTGGGGTTTGGAAGTTGGGGTTCAACTCCCGTGCCACGGAGAGCACGTAAGGCCGCCGGATCTGCACCTAATCTCATCCTGGTCGTGTTGGATAGCTGATCTATCGGATTGTGACAGCGAGAGAACAGAGAGAATGCCTGTTTTTACGCACCTACTTGTGCACTACAATTCTCTGTCTCGTTAGCTGGTCTCTTTTGAGGCTGGCTGCCGTGGTTGAAATACTGGCTAGGAGTACACAACACCGAGATACCTGCAACTCAAGAGTCCTTAGTTGCTGCCTTTCGAGTCCTCCTCCTTTATTTTTTTTTCTATTTCATGCCTGCTATAGTGGCTTTACTCTGTCTGATGGAAAGCATGAATAGAATCTAAGAGTGGTGGCCACTATACTCATTGTGAACGCAGACAGTTCAGTATGGTGACTCAAACTACGACGGCTTAATGAGATGCTTTTTTCACACCCCGCTTAAAGGACCCAGGGTCATAGTGGAAAGGTCCCTTACGATGCCTACGAGATGATTAGGGGTGGTGATACCCCGTATTTTTAATTCGCCACCACACAGACACCAAACCTACTTGCTATTGGAATACTATTCGAACATTTTGAGCTGAATTAATCGAGAGTAAATATCGACAAAAATGACTTGTGCACCGCGCAACACTACCACTCAAAATGATTCGATAATTGACATCAGTTTATATCGATCTCTTACTCGATACACATGTTTCATGATTAATGTTTAAAATTGTGTCAATGGTATTTGGATTATTTAATATATTCACCCCTAACTCCTAAGGGGTAAACAGAGATTTAGTAGTATTTATAAAAGTTGTTGTTCAGTGTGTATTTGTGCCGTTGAGGTCAAGATTTGTTCGGGGAATCCCCAATACGTATTTATCAGTAAAACTGTTCTTCTATACGGGTCTGTAACAGGGCCGTATAGGTAGAGTTTGGAGCAACGTTTGGTCTAGTTGTTAAGATCCTGACTCCTAACTCAGAGGTCGTGGGTTCGATTTCCACCAAAGATGAGTTTATTCAGTTCATACCTTATGATGAGCATGGTCATGTGTTCTGTGTCTAAATGTAATTTCATTGTTATATGTATATAGTTAGTGATATAAATGTATGTTGATCAGCAGTTTGGTTCCGTAGTTTGGGATTAGACTGCCGTGTGTGAGATGTGTCATTCTATTATCATTAAAAATATGTAAGTTTGGATGGATGGGAGTTGAAAAGTGCACATAAATTGACATATAGCTAGTGGTATATATTTAATTGTATTTTTGAACCACCAACCTACAACAGGCAGTGGAGAAATATCAACGAAAAATATTAAAACTTTGAGTGAAAAGTGTTTTAAAAATGGCAGAAGTTTCAACAATAACCCCTGAGGAAGAATATACAGAAGGGGTCAGAGTTATTATGGTAAGTTGTATTTACACATATTTTCAATTGTACGTATTTCAGTTTTATCTATATATATAAAAGAAAGTGGTGTTAGTTACACCACTTATAACTCAAGAACGGCTGAACGGATTTAGCTGAAAATTGGTGGGGAGGTAGCTTTGAACCAGGAGACGGACATAGGATACTTTTTCTTTTCTTTTTTTTACTTTTTTTCCTAATAAAAAATTGAATTGAATAAAATACAAAATCTGCTTATTTATTGCCTCTAAGGCGGAACAGAGTTCGCCGGGTCAGCTAGTTTTTAACATAATAGACAACACCCCTCACTAGAAACATAAACTGTGTCGTTGGGGACTTTACAAACATATAAGAAACGAACACAAAGAACACCCAGACTCAGAACAACAATTTGTGGATCACAGAAAGTATTATCTCATTGAACATTCAGTAGGAAACGGTGAGGTGACCGCTTAACCATTATGCCATCAGTGAATTATTGTTTTACACTATTGAACAAAACAGGTAGTCTCAAATCAGACGAGTGATATCCACCAGACCTGAGCAAGTTGCGCAACACGCAGCTTATTAGAAAGCAGTGACGCAAACTTTTAAATTCACGCAGTCATAAACTATAGAGTGGGCCAAGAATTCGTTAACATTTGAATCTAACATCCCGCGCAAACATGTTACGGGAGTTTTTGGGACCGATGCTACTGGAATTTGCTGACTACAATCGTAATGCATGGTTTCAATAAGATGGAGCCACTTGTCGCACATCCAATGAGTCCCTGCCGGTGGTCAAAGACACGTTTCCGTATTCCATGACTACGACTGTTTGAAGAATCGTGTCTACATCAATAAATCAAATACACTACGTCAACTAAAAGTAAAAATCAGCTAAGAGATGTCGGCGATCTCGGCGGTCTCTTTGCCGATGAGTGTTCGAAAATTTCGGTGCTTGCTTAGAAGAGTGCAAACGTCGAAACGGTGGTCAATAAATTCCAACTAATTAGCTTCCTTATTATTAAACAATTTTTATAATATTTCAAATGGTTTTTTATATGATTTTTTCAAATGTTAACTAATTCGTGGCCCACCCTATATAAGTCAGACGCCGAAAAATCATGTATTTAAAGAAATCATCATCATCATCATCAAAATGTTAGGTATAAGGCCTTGTGGCCTTTAAGGAGGTTTTGACCTACTATACCACGCTGGTCGGGTTGGAATAGGATTTGTTTCAAATTTTCCTTCTCTTTGTAATGATGTTGTCTTGTATACTTGGTCCCTTAGTTGCCTTTTACGACACTCACAGGATGAATAGGGGTGGTAACACTATGTATTCTTAATCCGTCACCACACGGATAGAGAAAATTATAAGGTATTTAATATCGCCGACGACGGACGACGACCGCGTACTGGAAAACGCTGCGTTGGTAAGCCCCTACAAGGTGGTCCGACAACCTGGTGAAGGTCGCGGGAAGTCCTTCAATGCGAGCAGCTTGGGACCGGCTGTTGTAAAGAACCTCGGAAGAGGCCTTGCTCAACGTTGTAGACAATTTTGAAGTTATACTTCTTTAGGCGCGCAAGGGAATAGTGATGAGAGTACATTTTTACGATGCGCGCGCACACCGTCACGAAAAAACGACACCATGAAATTACGTAGTCAACATTTTACTTTTTATCATTAATTATGTACAAATAATTATTTTTTGAAATGTAAATAAAATGTATTTAAATAGAATAATGCGTTGTAACGAAACTTTGCTTTTTTTTCTTTGTTGAAGTGAAACTTCTTTATCGGGGTTGAAAAAAAATTTAGTGTAACATTTTTTCGTTACGCGTCACATTTTTCCGTTAACCGCCATCTTTTTCTTATCCCTACCACGCGTGATTCGAAGTATACTTTCTCCAGCGGAGTAGGGATTAGTAAATGTCTCCAATGTATTTTGCGGCCCGTTTTGAGTAGTTACATTTTTAAAATCCAGGTGGCGATTGCATCGACTTCGGACGGGTTTAAATTATTTTTTTGAAAAATAACGTCATAAAGAAGTTTCACTTCTTACGAGTGTACGCTAGTACACGCACACATTTTTATATACAACGCCCGCACTAGGAATAAATCCTGTGTCGCGGGGGACTTTACAAACATACAAGAAACGGACACAAACAACACCCAGACTCAGAACAATTTGTGGATCACACAAAGTGTTGTCCTATGTAGGATTTGAACCCACAACACTCAGCTAAATGGCGACCGCTTAAACCATTAGGCCAATCGTGCAGTCGACTTTCTTTTAGTATATTAAATATCTTTTTTTGTCTATTATTAGTGTCGTTTTCTCTACAAACATAGGATAACGCGAAGGATAACACTTTTACCTTGTTACACCAAAAATAAATAATATATACTTCTATTATTTATTTTTCAAAATAATCCTACTAAAATTATTATTGAATAATAATTTGACTTACACATTATTCTAAATGTGAAAACTAGTGAGGATGTATGTATGGCTGTTTATAACTCTTTAACGCAAAAACTACTGAACGGATTTAGAAGAAACTTTACAGTAATATAGCTTACACACCAAAATAATGCATAGGCTACTTTACTGCGATAACTGATAAACACGCGGGCTGAGCTGCGGGCAAAAATTAGTAAATAAAATGGTGTGTGGTTGTCTTTTTAAACTTGAAAGAGGGCACGGCACTTATTTGTTTCCTAATACCGACCTATGGCGGCCAAGGTCTTCCGAAACCTAGAGTATACCTTCATAATACCCACCTTATGTAAATGATTTTATTTAATCACTCGTGAATAAACACTTTGAGGTCTTAGCAGTTTAAATTCATATATACCTATATGAATATTTACATACATTAAAATTGTAACAGGCGATATACATTGAGGATATTGAATGTAATCTAAAGAACAATATCTTGAGATTTTTTGTCTTTTTTTTTATCTTAAGAACCTGCCAAAGCGACTCTACTCTGATTGATGAAAAGCGTGAATAGAATCCGAGAGTTGTGGTCATCATACTCATTGCAAATGCTGACAACGCAGTATGGTGACCCACTCTATGGCGGCCTTGTGAGATGCTTTTTCACACCCCGCTCGGGGATGTAAAAGGCATGACAGTCATTGTGACAGTGTGAGGCTTACACAGTTACCACGGTAACTGTCACCCCCTGCATCAATGGGCCTTCGGTGTCACACTCACCAACGAAACACGACAACATACTGGCACTTTAGGTTGGTCTTCTGTGGGTGGGTAGTACTGCCCCGGTCATGCCGGCCCGCTCCTGCTGAAGTCAGCGTGGCTCTCCTACCTAAAAATCTGTATATCTATGTGTTTGTGCGTGCTAATCTCAGAAGTAGCTTAACCAATTCAGATGTGATTTTCTCTTATGTATTAAGGTATACTTTGCCTAACATTTAACGTTGATTTTATTCAAGTATCAGTTTAAAGAATCACCGTGATAACCGACATGTACATGGCGACTTCCACGTACAGCACAAACGGAAATATACAGCAGCACCATCTAGTAAAGATACATCGAACTATGGAGTATGTAGTAATTTAATAATAACGAACTATAAAGCAACTACTAATCCTGTATCGCGAAATAGAGATTCGCGTGGCAATTATATACAACTTCTTAACAGTTGGGCCGCGGCCCGCCAGGCGTGATCACCTCGCCTGGTCGGAGGATCCTCCCTTTGTGTTGGAGGGACATAAGACCCGTTCCCTCCGCATACACGTGAGAAGGCGCAACCAAAAACTAGTATACAATATTAATGGTAAAAGTCATGCTTCGGCACAAACACCTCGGTTCCACAGAACCCCGACCACACTGGAGACCACTGCTAACCAACCCTTACGTTGCATTTTATCAAGAGAACTTTGACTGCACGATCGCTCCAGCGGTTTAAGCGGTCGCCACGCCGCTCTCTGCTGCACTGAGTGTTGTAGGTTCAAGCATCACATGACAACACTTTGTGTGATCCACAAATTGTTGTTCTGAGTCTGGGTGTTCTTTGTGTCCGTTTCTTGTAGGTTTGTAAAGTCCCCCGCAACACAGGTTTTATTGCTGATGCGGCTGTAATCTTTTTAAAAAAGGAAAAAGGATAAAAAAGAATGAGGTTACATATCATTTTTAACAAATTGCCCGGTTCTCACTGTCTTTAGGAGAGATTAAAGGGCCATAATGTATTTATGACTGTTGAGTTGCAAGTTACAGCTGTCTTTGCGGTACATGGGTGCCGCCAGAATTGTTTTCAGGGGCGTATCTACATTCATACATACTACAGGGTTGGTTTACTAATAGTTAACGTATTCAACGCGAAATAAGCGTCATACAGTAATAAGCGAAATGCTTTTTAAATAAAATTGTTTCACATAGTAAGCTGTGGCCCCGTGAAGCGATCTATTGCGACAAAATTGCCGAGAAATGAGCTAGTGAACAGAGCCACCCGCACCCCGAGCGGCATCTTTTATGCGCGGATGTTAGATTCAAATATTAACGAATTTTTTGTCCACCTGTATCAACTAATATAAAAATATAGAATTATGCTGGGTAGAAAAGTATTTTTTAACTTAGAAACCTTCGTGGACTCATGTACAACAACTTTGTTAAAGATAATCACATGATTAAATGCATAGTTTACAATTCTATAAAGAACAAACAGATAGACAAACATTCATTTTTATAAACATATATACATAGATATGCCTCTCGGGTAACATTACGCACCCACTGGTGTAGTCAAGTATGTATAACATTTTTTCTGTCTTTTCTTTTCTCTCAGGGGGTGCAACTACACCCCCTTGCACCCCCACCCTTCGCTTATGAGTGAGATTTATTACCGTCAAGTAATCGGTCTGCAAAATACACCACTTTGTCACGAGACTCGGTAAGGTAATGACATAGATTTCCACACGACAAGAAAGGCTATAAAATTCGAAGACTACATTCCAAAAGCGACTGGATTTTAAGAGATTAGATGTATATACAAACAGAAAACATTATATTTATTTATTAATATTCAGTTCCTATTGACATCTACTTAACATTGGAGGTCACCTTGACATTTTAACAGCTATATGCATCGAACCTTGAACGCGCGAAAGCAAAGTTCTTACAAGTACAGATGTGTTCTAATATAACGTTTGAGAAATGACCTCACATGTTGAGAGGTGATTATTTATACAAATATTTGTATTTGATAACTTTATACACAAAATGTACAATGACGGACTTTCTCGACCAGTCTACCGTTGGGTGGCACGGAAATGTGTGAGATGAGGCTTCCGTCAGGACGTTTAAAACAATGCAGAACGAATTAAACACAAAGAAATGAATTACAAAAAAAAAGACTATAAAATATAATATATGTACGGTGTTTAGATCTGTGGAATGAACGGGTGTCATCTCCCTCCGACACAAAGGGAATGCCAGGCGAGGTGATCATGCCTGGCGGGCCACAGTCCAACGGTTGATGTTGGGATGTTGTACATATGCTAATTGCCGCGAGAATCTCTATTTCGCGATACAGGATTAGTAGTTGCTCCGTAGTTCATCATACTTCGTAGTGCGATGTGTCTTCGCTAGATGGCGCTGTAGTATGTTTTACTGTTTGCGCTGTATGTGGAAGTCGTCACAGATTAAAGCCTTCCTCTATTTTGTATGACACCAGCAGCTTAATTCCACTGATGAACATAACCCTTTGAAAGTCATAACTTACTATACCACACTGGCCAGATGAGTTGGCATAGAGTTTGTTTCAAGCATTTCCTCTCGTTCGTAGCGCTGTCCTGCGTAGCTTACTGCCGTAGTCAGCTCTTACAACACCCACGAGTTAAATAGTGGTGGTGATACTCCGTATTCTTAATTCTTCACCACACGGATGATCCATTTTATATCTATAACTAGCTTACCCCGCGAACTCTGTTCCGCCTTAGAGGCAATAAATAAGCAGATTTTTGATTTTGGACTGAAACGCGGTCAAACGGGATAAAAAGTATCCTATGTCCGTCTCCTGGTTCTATGCTACCTCCACACCAATTTTCAGCTAAATCCGTTCAGCCGTTCTTGAGTTATAAGTGGTGTAACTAACATCACTTTCTGTTATATATAGATATCTTTTAAGACCTTGTTGACATATGAAGCTGTATTTTCCTTATATCTTTGGCAAATTGCCAGAATTCACATCGACTAGAAGGTTATTTATCATAAGATTAATCAGAGACCAAGTTCATTTTTTTTTGGAACGAAGTTCCTTACGGCAGGCTTGGAGGGGATAGGGATTTCGCTGCGGGACCGAACTGAAAAAAATGTGATAGTAAAACCGTAAGAAAAAATCCGTGGAAAAAGTGCGTGGAATAAATCTGTGGAATAAATCTGTGGAAAAAAGTGCGTGGAATAAAACCGTTAAATGAGACGTGCGCAGGCGCGAAAGCGCGTCATGTGTGCGAGACTGATTAATAATAATAAAAACTTTTTGTAATTGTGATTATTTTTATTATTATTTTTATTATTTTTTCTATTTTTCTATTTCTATGTAATTTTTAATTAATAATAATGTTGACAAAAAAAAATAAAGATACATATTTTTTTGTTATTTCAGTTGAAATTTGAATTACGATGTTTTTTTTATTTTAAGGAATTTATTATTTTATTATTTTAAGGAATTTATTATTTTATTTCCTAAAATACTGAATTTCCTAAATACTTTCTTGTACTTAAATAAAAACTAATCAGCAAAATTTAAGAGAAAAATCAAGAAAACCTACATAAAATTGAGCACGATTTTTTTTGCAAATTGTGTCGATTCCACATTATCCGAAGGAACTTCGTTCCTACCTGGTGTCCCACGACACCATTCATTTTTTAATTTAACGCCTGCCAAAGTTGCTCTAATCTGCCTCATGAAAAGCTTGAATAGAATCCAAGAGTACCATACTCATTCATTACGAATGCAGATAACGCAGTATAACACACTATGGGGGCCTGGTAAGGTGATTTTTCACGCCCCGCTTAAAGGACTCGTGATCTGGTGACGGCTTAAACTGATATGGTGAATTTCCAACTCGCCGCTTACTACTGGTCGAGTGTTGTGGGACCCAAATGGGTTAACACTGTATATGATCCACAAATTGTTATTCTGAGTAGGAGTGTCCGTTTCATATGTATTTGTAAGATCCCCGCGATACAAGATATGTTCTTAGTGCAGCAATTGTCTTTTGTAAGAAGATTTCTTTACGATTTAATGTCTTTTCAGTTGAATTTACCAGAAGATGAGGGAGAAGGGCTTGGATTCCGACTCACTCGGACTCTCTGGGATCCATATCCATGGGTAATTTTTTTTTTATTTATAATCAGCTAATTGCAGTCCATTGCCTTGTCTTTGTTATTAATACTGTTTAATAACTATAGGTTAAGTCTCAATTAATACCATCTAGCGGAGGTATGAAGAACTATTTCTAACTGGCAAAAAGGTTGTATAGAAATTGAAAATAAAAAACTTTTTGCTTCTATGACAAAGAAAGTTAATAATAGAGCAATTATATTAAATATAAATTTACTAATATAGGTCAGTTCAATTAAAATTAATACCAAGGCTCACAGAACAGAGAAATCAACTTTCGAAGTGCGATCAATTGCTAATCCCAAGAAATACTTTGTCACCTAGACGCACACATAAACGATTAATAGTATTATACACACATAACGAAGTCTATGCTAATTCGTCCAAAGGATTTAATTAACATAAAACCTAAACGCCACTTACCATGTTATTAATTACAACCTTAAATCTTTTCAATAAGGTAACGTTTCACTTGTATATTTGTGTTCTATTGTTGTAGTACCAAATAGTTTCGTAAAAAATATTTCGAAACATTCCCGCAGAATGCAATTCATTGCGTGCTCTCGTGGTAACGAACTAGTTAGTACTTAAATTTAATATGCAATGTATAATATTTTTTTGGATTAGATCGATTCGAGTATGATAGTGTTTAGAGGTACACAAATTCAGACCACTATGCGCTTTAAGTTTTGGCGCGCTTACCACGCCTACTTTGTAGTTCTACCATTATTCTCTTTTCTGTGCGTCTCACAGAAAACTACTGTTAAACAGTTGCGTGAGAAGTAATCAAAGCTCAAGTCTAATCGTCTCTCTACTTTAGGGTAGACGCTCAACGTGATCCGGATGTCGTAACAACAGCTGTTCCTGGATCCCTCCTGTCTCAGGCGTAGAGTGGCACACCGTGTGGTTTTAGTCGGTCCGATTCCGACACACCACCTCGCCGTAGACCCCGGTGGGGTGACGGCCCGAGAGGGTTTCCACAGGTTAAAGAAAAAAAAAAGAGGCTCACGTGTTTGTGATTCTTCTTTTGCAGACAGTTAAAATCAGATACATAGGCTCTAAAAAAATTCTAAATAGCATCAGACTGTGGCAATATAAGCCCTTTATTTGAAAATAAACATTTAAAAACTTTTTCCAAACGCAGGTTCGTGAAGTGACCTCGAATTCCCGAGCAGACACTGCTGGTTTGAAGACAGGGGACTGTCTTCTTCAGGCGGATGGCAAGGATCTCTTAGGAATGCCGGTAAGTTTCAACAAGATACAGTTACAGTACTGTGAAGATATCTACATACTGAAAAACCAAAACATAGTACAGCACCATCTAACGAAGACACACTGAATTACGTAGGAACCGTTTGAGTTGGTGAGATGACAGAGGTTCATATCAAATCATATGAGACTGTCTCTTGTGGTTCTTCTCTTAGACCCCTTTGGGAGGGGTTTCGGGGTGACTTTACCAGGTCTACAGCCTGTCGAAGTGGTCCTCCACGCCGCCTGCAACTACAGGTGGGTCACTTGGTTAGGCCTTTGGGCCTGTTGGTATATCCATTTATATGTCAGTCCGGTGGCGGTATCTCTAACGAGAGCAGCCTTTGCGGATGGGTTTCGTAAAGCGACCAGCATGTCAGCCGGATCTCATTCTATGCTCCCTCCTGTGCTTAGCGAGGTCGAGCTTCAGGAAGTGGGAACTCCGAGGAGCGCCCGTCAGCCAGCACCAGGATATGAGACTGTGAAATTCGCTCGTTTGTTTTTAAATATGTTTGTACCTATTTAGTAATATATAAGTATGTTTATCAGAAGCCTGGTTACCATAGTATAAGCTCTGTCTAGTTTGGAGTAAGATGTTCGTGTGTGAGATATGTGAGGTTTATTATTATATCTGTCATCCAGGTGGGACAAATCGCCGGGTTGATTAGAGGAGACGGCGCCAGTCGTGCCGTGTCTCTCCTCGTTTGGAACTGCGGAGTGGATCCTCGAGATGATCCTGAGGTATGACTTTCTACCATTTCTTGATAAAAAAAATAGCATTGTATATCTTAATGTAAGAAAACAGAAGGGTTAGTAATACCATTTAAAACTCAAGAACGGTTGTCGATGTCCGTCATGTTTGTTTTTTGGATGAGTTATCCAAAATATCCGCCTCGAATAGCAGAATACTCATTAAGAACTCTACTACATATTAAGAAATTTAAAAAAGCCACCAAAATTATTTTTTTTCCATATTAAAAGCCTGCCAAAGTGACTACTCTGCCTGATGGAAAGCATTATTAGAATCCGAGAATTGTGGTCACCGTACTCATCGCAAATGCAGACAATGCAGTATGATGACCCACACTATGACAGCCTTACGAGATGCTCTTTCACACCCGGGGACGTAAAAGGCATGACAGTCATCGTGACAGTGTAAGGCTTACACAGTTACCACGATAACTGTCACCCTTGCATCAATGGGCCTCCGGTCTCACACTCACCAACGAAACACGACAACACGGATGCTGACGCTTTAGATTGGTCTTCTGTGGGAGGGTAGTACTGCTCCGGTCGAGCCAACCCCCTTGTGCTGAAATCAGCGTGGCTCTACTACGTAGGCATTAGGCAATAAGTCATTTTTTCATGATGATGTACTCGTAGCCAATTTGGCTCAGTCTCAACGGAAGCCATTCTTAGTATAAGCGCCTGCTTACACTTAATAAGAACCCGGAGTTTGGAAGCTGGACACATGTGAATGAAACCTAATGAATGGCATAGTTGAGACTAAAGACAAACACTGTGAGAAACTACTAGTATTGAAGTGAACCTTTCGGTCCATTGGCTTAAATCTATCTGACAAGTTTTTGGAACGAAGTTCTTTATAGCGCGTTGCAAAGGAGGCTAGACGGAAAAAAATTCAGACGAAAAGTTGTCACGACACTTTTTGCTATAGTGTAGTAAGCCGTGCGTGCGCATGTTTCTCTGTCTCTCTCTCTCATAGAAAGCAAGCCAATTATTTTCGTTTCGTCTTTCTATTTTGCCTTGAACAGTGTAGTGTCGCGACGATTATTTTTGTTTTTTTTTATAACTTAAAAGAAATAAAAAAAGTATTACAATTCCTTCACTAATTAATCGAAAGGAACTTCGTTCCATCCGGGTGTCCCTTGACACCTCTCAATTTTTTTTTTATCTTATGACATAAGTTTGTTCGAAGAAGGTCCTAGTAGAATGTCAAGTTACGAATAGCAATATTTTTATTATTATACCTTTTGTTGACCAGTTAGCGATATATTCGCATTTGTATTGTAATTTTTGAAATAGCATATAGTTTTGACGAGTTTCTTCTTTCAGCTTCTCTGGAGTTGCGGCGGCGGAGTCAGAGGTGAGAAGGCCAGAAGAGCGTTAGCTGGAGTGGTGAAAGCACTGGCTTGTTCTGTGTGCTCCTCAACTGCTACCAAACCACTGACTTGTGCTCGATCACATATATATTGTGAACGTAAGTTTGGTTTTTTTAAAGAGCCTGCCAAATACTCTGAATGATAGAAAGTTTGATGAAAGATGTCCTCCAAATTTAAATTTATTGGTGTCTTTGTGAACTTTTACGACACCCACGGGATGAGTAGGGGTAGACGCAAGGCGCAGATGCAAGGGCAGAAAACTCGACACAAACTTTAACAACCCGTACGGCCAAAGACGTATAGTAGACCATAACCTCCTTTCTAAGAAGACGCCTATGTCCAGCAGTGGACTTTGAAAGGTTGTTGATGTGATGATGATGATGAAATTTATATTTTTAGTTTTTTTTAACCATTATTTTTTTTCTACTTATTAACTTGGTTTTCTTCAAGGTGTGTTTTATTTGAACTGTTATTTATCTTTGTTTCTATAATAATATAGCAATCAATAAATGACAACTTAACAGTGTTGTCACATGTAAAACTAGCTACACTTTTTTTATGTTTTTTTGTAGAGATTCGTATTTTGTGGTCAGTTGATGCCCAAGTCAGGATCAATGGCAACATTCATCCTCAGCTACTGTAGCTATATTTCGCAGGGAACTGTATGGGTATTGGTATATCGACATCAAAAAAACTAATATTGGGACTATACGAATTCTTGTTTTATCATCGGTCCTTCATAAGTATGCAATTTCCAATTGATTCGTCGTTTTAAAAGGGATAAAAATCACGCTAAAAGGTTCGGTTACATATCTACACAGTCAGTCAATACAAAAAAAAATACTTTTGACGTATCATAAATCAAACTATTTTGACGTGACCATTGATAATTGTATTTTTTCTCAGCTTGCTGGATGAGGTTGGAGCGATGTGCATTGTGTCGAGAGTCATTACCTTCAAAAACATCACCATACGCAAGAAATTTAGTTGCAGAACAGGTATTTGACCCAAAAATACAGGAGCTAAATAGATTTTACTTTTTCTTTCGTATTAAGTGACAATTTCAATTCAAAATTTATATGGAGTTGACGTAAGGCATGACATTTGAAACGAAAATCCTTTGGATTTTATTCCCCTGGCCCCGTTGGAGCACTGGGGGAGGAGATTGATGGGGGACTTCGTACTCCCTTTAACTTCAGTCAATTGATGGCAAGCAAGAGAAAGAAGCCGACCCAGTAAAACTTTATTACTGTTTCAGGTTTTTGAAGCGATAGCAACAGAATATGAACTGAAAAATCCCAGGCCAAAACCTCTCACCCAAACCACCTCTGCGTACTCATCACCAAACCGTTCACCAAAATTATCACCATCACCAAACAGGAGGGGACAATATCAACATTCTATGATGAGGCATAAGAAAACAGTTCATTTTCCTGAAAAATTTGGACAAACATATGCCTCAGATCCTAATATTCACAGATCTGTACAAACAGATCATCAACAATCGACTAATCCTCCTATTTTGGTAGAAAAACCTTGCAGTGGCAATTCAAGTAAGACCGGGAATTGTAACTGTCAAAATGGAAAAGAGAACATTAATAAAAACGTACCACAAATTAAAGTTGAAAATACAGAAGATGGTAATAAATCTGGACAAGCTCATAGTGACTGTTCTTCAAGCTGTCAAAGTTTGTCAATACCACATAAGCTTGTTGCGAGGTTGAGGCAAGCGTGCTCACTCGCTGATTTGCAGAATGTTGCTTTACAGTGCCCACTGTCAAGGTCATTGAATAGCTTGGGTGATCATTGGTAAGTTAACCCATTCAAACTCAAATAAAAATAAGGGTACTAGTATCTGTACTAATAATATTATAAAGGTGAAGAGTCCGCTGCAGCATATGTCTATCTTTTAAGATTGGCTCACTATAAACTTCTTTATGGTAAACAAATTTATTCACACTCTACAACATAACGATGCAGGTTATGATAAAAAGTGCGAATTTTAATATTTTATTTTTTTGTTATAGCAAACATGAACACCACGGGTCACTGGATAACTTGAAGACTCTCAACGATAATCCTTGTGGTAAATATGTAGTTGGAGAAATTAGATTCTGGGTTTTCATACGCTTGTGTTTTATTGTTAAATACTTATAGAAATAGGAAAAGAAGAAGGAATTAAAAGAAAATTATATTGTAATAAGTTTTTTCTTGTGTTTTCAGATTCTCAAGTATTCGTTCTACCCGCTCCACCTATTTATGTGTTGGCGTGCAACCACAACTGAAACTAACACTGTTTAAATGTCTATTTTTATTAAATAAATAACTGTTCTAATTTATGACTGCGTTTTTATTTTGCGTTTTTAGACTTCGCCATGTATTAAACATAACAACATCAACATCAACACAGTTCACTGCTGGACATAGGCCTCTACTTAGCAAGGAGGTTTTAGCCTACTATTCCACGCTGTCCAGACGGGTTGGAATAAAGTTTGTTTCAAGTTTTCCTTCTCTTTGTAATGATGTTGTCTTATATACTTGGTCCCTTAGTCGCCTTTTACGACACCCACGGGATGATTAAGGGTGGTAACACTATGTATTCTTAATCCGATAATTATAATAATTTAAAATAATTTAGAAGCAGCTTACTAAGATTAGCTGTAATTAATTTAAATTTTAGATTGAGTCACTTTTTCTATTTTTTATAAAAATCGATTAATTCAACGAAAGCAACATTTTTATAAAATTCTCGATACTATCCTCTAGTAGAAATTTATTTCATAACTTTATTTTGGTAGGATATTATGTAGTAGAATTTGTAAAAGGCACTCTGTCAAAGCACTTGTCACTGTCAGTTCCGTTGTCAATATCCGTCTATTGTTTTTGTTATTATTTTCAACAGAATTTCTTGATGTTTTTTTTTCTGTGATCTTTTCCTGCCTATCACTAATCTAAAAACCTTTTTAGTAAATATTGTTGTAATTACACAGAATTGTGATATGTCGAATGAGAATGATCAACCCAAGTTACTTCCTCATCATGCACAGAAGGAGTTGTGTACTTCTAGAGCTCCGTACCGTCAGGGACGAAAACTAACCGCGGTAAAAGTAAGTTCGAAGTTGCCTTTACCTTAAATTAAAAAAATGTATAATTCTAAGTTTCAATTTTAGAGAAATTGCGCGCCAAAGTTGACATCTTGACGCTTTTGAAATTAACTCAACTTTTTAGTCTTAGTCCTTTAGCACTAATTAGTACATTCACTGTAAACAGTGTTTAACAGTCCACCGCTGGACATAGGACATAGGCCCTTCCATAGGAAGGAGGCAATCATATTCACACTAAAATATAAGTAATGTTGAAATTTGCATTTTTATTTAACTTTTATATACATTTGACAATTATCATATTCTGGCAAAATCTTGCAGTGATTTTTGAATCTATGTCTGTATATTTTGGTAAAGAGACACAAGTTTAAAAAACAATATTTTTGATGGCTTAACTTTTGTGTTCTCTGAGAACTCCATATATGAATCATGATATGCTTAGTCTTGATAGAAAAATATCATCTCTCTTTGTAAAATATGAAAATGTTTGTTTGAATAATACAAGGTAACAAGGTACATATTTACTAGGTAGTAGATTCACACTGATTTTAGCACAAATGGGCCGACTATCGTGGTAAGTATGGGAAGCCTTACACTGCCACAATGACTGTCATCCCGAAGCAGGTCGTGAAACAAGACCTCACTAGGCCACTATGTGAGTCACCATACTGTAGTGTCTCCATTCCCAATAAGTATGGTGACCACAACTGTTGGATTTTTTTCATACTTTCCATCTGGTAGCATAGTCACTTTGGTAGGCTCTTTGAAGGTGTTGATAGATTTTAATAATAATATTATATTCTCTCAGGTATATACAATCAACAATGAATCTAAACACCTCTTGATATTCGGAGTACCCTCATTGAACCTACGTCAAGAAACAAAAGCATTATTCATGAAGTTCGGCAAAATTATTCAATTCAACAAAACAAATTACCCATCTGAACAGTTTACGGAGACATACCACGCTGTTTATGACAACATCCACTCAGCTAGAATAGCCAAGAAAATGTTAGACACGAAAAATTACTATGGCGGTAACTTACACATATGTTATGCACCAGAAATGGAGACAGTAGACGACGTTAGAGAGAAATTATTGTTACGTAGAAAACAAGTGATAGGTAGATTGAAAAATTTAGAGAAGGAAGCAGAGTTGTCTAAACAACTGATAGAGAAAAAGCTCGAAGAAAGGTTACATGATATAACAGGAGATATAATAGGAGACAGTGAAGATACCGAGAGAAATGCTAAAAAGATGAATATGGGTAGTGAAAATACGATAGTTTTTGGTAAAAGAAAAATGGATGATACAAAAAAGAAATATAATATCAAAAAACATAAACTTAATGATAAAAATATACATACAATTGTAAATATTAGTAATTCTGAAGTAAAATATACCAATATAAATGATATTTTACCAATTAACAGTGACATAAATTCAGAGTCGGCCATTTTGAATACCGCGGGCCCAAGTACCGTAGATAAAAGACTAAATGATGTAGAGGTTATAGATTTCACTTCGCCTCAGACGGAAATTTTATCAAATATAAATGAAGCTTTAAATTATGATAATTTTGGTTCAGAAATAATTAAAAAAGTGCCTTATAAGCCTGTAAATAGGATTAAGTTTAACGTGAATAAAAAATCTTGATTTATTTAAGGTCTTAAAATTTTCTGCCTGTGGTCCGATTGCTTAAGAGACGACTAGACTTGTTTTTATTACCGTCATTACGAGCCCGTAACGGTCCACTACAGGACATAGTCCTCTCTAAAGAAAGGAGGTTTTATCATATACCTCGCTGGCCAAACGGGTCAGTAGAGTTTGTTTCAAGTGAATCTCGTGAGCGTCGTAAGAGCCGACTAAGGAAGCAAACTATATAGGGCAACAGAAGTCCAAAGAAAATTCTCTTACGACACCCACGGGACTGTTTAATAGGTAACTCGTGTTTGTGAGGGTAGTTGAATATTAAACAGAAAAACAACAATTAAAGACTTATGTTTTACACGATACAGTAATAGCTAGTCTTTGGTCTTAGAAGCTACTCCTCCTCGGCATATTCTTCTGCGATTTCTTCTTGTTCATCGAATTCTATGTCTTCTACTCCTACCTCCTGCAAACACCATAGAATAGTTATCTAGATTGTTCAACTGTCCGTTATTTCGACTGGCTCGATGACCTAGTGGTTAGTAATGAGTTCAATTTGCTTTGCATTGCAAACCAAATAATGTATGATGTGCACGATTATGCGTTGTGTCTGAGTGTAACTTTTCTGTAATAATATATGTATTAATTGAGACTGGACGAATTTCGTAGTTTTTTAAACGCGCCTGCTTCATACTGCGCTGTGTTTTGAAATCAAAACCTATAAACCGACAACGCTTTGGTGATTCACAAATTGTAGTGCGAAGTCTGGGTGTACTTTGTGCCCATTTCGTATATGTTTAGGCAGTCCCCCAGGGACACAGAAATATTCCTTGTCTAATAGAGTTGTCGTTAAAACGAATTCTATTGTGTATCCGGTATTTACCTATAATTACCTACAATCGAAAAAATGATGGTGTTTTTTTTTAATATGTGTTTGTCTACGCCTTCAGAGATGAAGAGATGATTCTATGTGAAACATTCACAAATTTGTCATTAAAATGTCTTTTATTTACACTTACCAAAAAATACAGATACAAAAAGAGTAATAGTAGATGCTATCCGAGGATATTTATTCAGTTTATGTGTTAGAAAAATTAATAGTCACCTCATATTGTTGGTATTCTGAGACCAGATCGTTCATGTTGCTCTCCGCTTCCGTGAATTCCAGTTCATCCATACCCTCGCCTGTGTACCAGTGGAGGAAAGCCTGGCAATTTATAAAAAAATAATGTTAACGAGTAAATTCAAATTGTATCCATTCTTTCTCGCTCTACACATGCACAAATTGTCGCTACATCTACAAGTATATGCTCCGTGTAAACGTCATACCTTTCTTCGAAACATGACGGTGAATTGTTCAGAAATTCGTTTAAATATCTCCTGTATAGCGGTAGAGTTGCCCACGAATGTGGCGGCCATTTTCAAACCGCGCGGTGGAACATCACACACTGCTACTTTCACGTTGTTCGGGATCCACTCTACGAAGTAACTGTAAGTAATAAAAAATGCATGCTTGTGGGTTATATTTGCATTCATTGGCGGTGGTAGTCACTTTCCGTCAAGTAGCCCGACTATTTTTTGCTCGTGTTTAAAAAACAAGTCGAATGCATTTTGGAGTCATGTTCAATATACTTTTTCGCAGACAGGGCGTTCTGTTATTTCATATTGTAAACATTTTTCATTCCTTGGTCGACTGTCACCTACTCCTAAACTAATAAAGACTCCTAGTTTACTTTTAAATTCATTATATATTACTAGTTGTGCGCGCGTTGTATGATTAGGTCAAGAAGTGATCTGCTAGAATGAGCCGACAATTGGCGAATAAATTTGAATGCCAGAAACCACTCAAATACCAGTAAACATACATTATGCACCACCCAATGTAAATTGTTTGTGGGAAAAATAAGATTTTAATGATTTTACCTTGAATTTTTGTCTTGCACCGTCAACATCTGTTCGTCTACTTCCTTCATGGACATTCTCCCTCTGAAGATGGCTGCCACTGTCAGATATCTGTAGACAGTAATCGATGTCTAGTATGTTAACAACGCTACGAGCGTACGTGACTACGATTATACCAAATTTATTTGCAAAATAGATTAAGTTTATATAACAAAATAGGTTATGAGATATAGAATCGGTTAGTTTTAATTGAATAACTGAAAAAGAGTACAAGTGAGCTTTATTTCAAAAATATATTTTAACAAGTTCCACTAAGTGCTGACAATCGACAATATATATTATACGAAACGGACATATTTTTTGAAATATTGTCTATAAATAAATAGTAGTACAGCATTAATTTGCCCTAAACATTCAGCAATGTATTTGATAATAGATGGCGCCATAGATCTCTACAACCAAAAACAATATCCGTATGGTGATGAACTAGGACTACAGAGAGTCACCACCCCCCATTTCATCCCATGGGTGTCGTAAGAAGCAACGAAAACATCGCTGCTAAAAGAAGGAAACCTTCAAACAAATTCTATACCAACCAGGTCTGGTCAGCGTCAAATAGTAAGCCAAAACCTCTTTTCTACGAAGAGGCTTATGTCTTGTAGTGGACTGTTAACAACTGTTGGTATTGATGATGGTCGAATAATTGCGTTGTATCCATAGGGAGGGTGAAAGTGCAAGCTAAAGTAAGTTTCTTTCCTTACCTGCCATGCCGAGGATCACAAGCCGCCATCATGTTGATAGGGCTAAACATCTGCTGTGTCAGCTCTGGTACAGTCAACGCTCTGTATACTTGACTGTTCCGAGCAGTCAGAGGAGCAAATCCTGTAAAATATTCGTTCTGTATTCATATAGGTCAGATTGCAAACAAGACACAGACTATGGTAACCAGTCTGCTAATAAACATACTTATAAATGATGATGATAATGTACTGCTAGCTGATTTCGGCCACGATTTCCAGTCTCAACGAAGACCAGTCAACTGCGTAAGATATATTATAGTGCACGAGTGTGTGCAAACACAGTTGCACTCTCTGTTCCCTACCTTCCACAATCCGATGGGACCAATGGCCAAGAGCCTAACTTCCAAACTTCGGGCTATTATTATTTCTGTTAATAGGAACTTACAATAACACTTCACCCACTCCGGGAATTGAACGCGAGCCCTCTTGCTTGCAGTCACATACGCTATCCAATATACTAAAGAGGCAGTTAAATTACTGAATATATGTAATACATATAATATCATGGATAAGTTATACTCCGACACAGAACAAGTGTGTGTGAAAATCACGTAATATTTGGTCTGGTCACCAACCACTAGACCAATAGGATAGCCATCAAAATAATATACTGAAAAGATCCTTACCAGGCATAAAGAAATGCAGCCTCGGGAACGGCACCATGTTGACGGCCAGTTTCCTCAGGTCTGCGTTCAACTGACCAGGGAACCGGAGACAGGTAGTAACACCCGACATTGTCAGCTAAAATTATACAATAATATCTCTAGTTAGTAGGGCCACGTTGATTTCAGCACGAGCGGGCCGGCTCGACGGGGGCAGTACTACCCTCCCACAGAAGACCAACCTGAAGCGCCAGCATCCGTACTGTCGTGTTTTCATGTTTAATATAATTCATAATTCATAACAATTAATAAACCGCTTTTAAATCTTCAATAGTTATTAATAGACCACTGCTGGACATAGGCTTCTACGTTTAAAAGAGGTTTAGGCCATACCATGTTGGCTACTTGGCCGTAAAATATACTCTTATAATTTTTTTCTAACGCGCCAAAACAAGTATAACCTCAAAAAATAATGTTTATGGTATTAAAACAGTTTTCTAACTTGTATTAAAGTTAGACACAGGTTCTTTTGTCAAATTAACTTACGTCATTCTCATCATCAACAGGCTTTAATAATCCACTGCTGGACATAGACCTCTCCTTAGTAAGGAGGTTTTGGTCTGGTCAGACGAATCGACATATTGTTTGCGACAAGTTTTCCATCTCTTTGGAGTGATGTTGTCCTACATAGATTGCTTCCTTAGTCGACTCTTACGACGCGCATAGGACTATTAGGAGGGTGAGACTTCTTAGGTGTAAAACAAACGCCCCACGGCGTCTCTAGAGGTTTTCGCTAATGCTGTTAGGAAGACAAAAGTACTCAAAAGCATCTCTATGGTTCCATTATGTTACTTACCGACACAAGGTGGTTCAGATCGCCATAAGTGGGTGATGACAGTCGAAGAGTTCTGAAGCAGATGTCATATAACGCCTCATTGTCGATGCAAAAGGTTTCGTCTGTGTTTTCGACCAGCTGGTGTACTGACAGTGTGGCGTTGTAGGGCTCCACGACCGTGTCTGATACCTGACAAGGTTTGTAGCTTTAAATGACACAAGCGAAACTTACTGTTGTCGCAAAATAAAACGAGAATTTCGTGAAAGTTGAAAGCCGTAGAAGGGATGCCGGGATTTACTCGAGTGCGGCAGATTAATATACAGGGGGATACCTTGTACTCTATTAAGTACTTACACCAAATATGAGACTTCTATATAAGATCGCCCGTCAAGGATAAAGGACCAGATTAGTAAAAAAAATTGATCATCAAACATTTTCGAGCGCGTCAGATTAAGATAAGATGAGGTAGTTACGTGCTAAAACGTGTAGATTTCACTAATCTGACAATTTGAGTGAGACGTAAAGAAGGGGAAGGCTACAAAATTGTAAAAAAAAACGTCACTTGGACATTCTCGAGCGTGGCTAAATTTTTTTTTATTTCGAACGGAATAATTCAAGGATTACGAAAAATACATAATCTGACAACTTCCGCATGCCAAAGCAAATTTAATTAATTAAGTTCAATAGTTTAAAAAAAACTAAAAAAAAATTTTTAATTGTCAGGTTAGTGAAATCCCTCTAGATAATTGTCAGATTATGAGACAGCACGTCTAATGCATCAAGATGAACCATATATATCTTAATCTGACGCGCTTGAGTATTTCAAAATGACCAATTTTTATTGCACATTCTAATACCGGCCATGACTTTGCGTCACATCCAAATCGTCAGATTATTAAGAGCATTTTTTTAGGTTCCCTTAACATCCCCTTCGAAAATCTGACGCGCTCTATAAAGTTTTTTTTTTTTCATTTTTCACCCCTACGTACGACCACCCTCATCACTGAAACAGTCAGATTAACATATGTACATTTTTAAAAATACGTAGGACATACATAATATCATTATCTGACACGCTCGAGGATGTCCATGGAACTGTTCTTTTTTACATTTTTGAAAATCTATAGCCACTCCCCCCACTGATGAAACGGTATGTTTTATATGTCATTTTTCCTTTCATCATCTAAGCTTCACAACCGAATAGGTCTCTATGACGCTCGAGTAAATCCCGATTTAGCATCGTAGCCTCCCGTACTATTGGATCTGTCTCACGAGATTGCCAATATGTGAAATGTGGATACGGTGATTATTGTTCCGATAATCATATGTGGTCACGGATTGATACCCAAGAGCCTCGACCAACACCTTAAGAGGCTCACGTTGGAAGGTTGGATCAAGGGTCTGATGCAGAAGGCAGTCCTCCTTGACATGGCCCGTATAGGGAGAAGGTTCCTGTCTTTGGAGCCCTAACCACCCGTTCTTGGTCCCTGTACCCGATGTCGGTGATCTACTATTTTTTATATTTTTAAATATGTATTTTTGTATTCCTTTTATATGTATTTAAAAATTTAAACAATATGTATATATAAATGGATAAAGAATAAAATAATAGAAAATAATAACAATAATGAATCCTGACAGTGTTTCTGCACAAGTTCCGGATGTTGCTGATGGAGTTAAGTAAGTAGAGGTTTTATACAGACAATAATAAATGCTTATGTAATTTTAGCAAGTGCGCATTATAACCTCTCTTTACTATAGGCTAGATGACACCTTAGTCAAATTAGTTACTTTTTATCATCTGTCAAAACGACAATTTTCTATGAAAAATGTACTAAATACAAAATTGTGACGTCACTGTTTTAGACTACTCAATTGAACAATATATTTACCTGTATATTTGATTGAAATTCGCAATAATAATAAAAAGCTATCTTAATTGTATTTGCCGAGATGTTTCGCGATATTAGTTTTAATGAAGCGGACATTGGTATTTATTTACGATACAGTCATCTACCCAATTGTACAAAGGAACTTTGTTCCATCCGGGTGTCCCTTGACACCTCTTTTACTTGTATTTTCCATTGTATGTTTCCTAGTTATAGTGTGCAATAAAGAGTACCTATCTATCTAAAATAAGGTGTCTAAATAAGAAATATGACTATTCTCAACACTTATGGGCGACACGACTTTCTAAAACTACCAACATATAACAGACAAACCTTGGGTGACGGCATAACACTGAAGGTATTGACGATCCTGTCAGGGTATTCCTCGCGGAGCTTACTCAGCAGCAAAGTTCCAAGTCCAGATCCAGTGCCACCTCCCAGTGAGTGTGTCAACTGGAACCCTGAGGTAAAAACAAAGTTAGTTCCTAGTTTTCGAATATAGATGGCGTTAGTAAGTCTTCGATCATTGCATTTTGTGGGAATGTTTCTAACTCAAGTTTTTGCAGCTAGACTCGAGTCACGAAAAACTGACACCATGTTTTTAATAATGTACAAATAATTCTTTTATGATATTTAAATAACATTTATTTGACTAGATAATGCGTTATAATGAAACTTTCTTTCAATGTATTAAATACCTTTTTTTCTATTATTATTAGTGTCGTTTTCTCTACAAACATAGGATAACGCGAAGGATAACATATTTAGAAAGATTTTTACCTTGTTATGCCAAACTTCTTACGTGCGTACATAGTATAGGTAAACATACATGTTTTTTTTAATTTCACGTATTTTCAATCCGTTTGTCATTTAGTAATACTATAAAATATGTATCTATCAATCGAAGAATATTGACAATTGACAACAATGTCTTAACATTGTGAAAGTTGGTAATTTATTGACATTTAGGTTATATTAGTAGAAACATATTATTTGGAAATTTATAGTACACTAGCTGACCTGGCAAACGTTGTTCTGACATATTAATAGTCAAAGCATTTAAAAAATGGAAGGTGGGAGTTAGATCATCAACAGCCTTTTACAGTCACTGCTGAACATAAGCCTCTCCTTAGCAAGGAGGTTTTGACCTACTATACCACGCTGGCGAGACGGGTTGAAATACGGTTTGTTTCAAGTTTTCCTTCTCTTTCTAATGATGTTATACTTGGTCCCTTAGTCGCCTCTTACGACACCCACGGGATGAATAGGGGTGGTAACACTATGTTTTCTTAATCCGTCACCACACGGACACATACACTATCTATTTTTATACAAATTCAAAATACACAAAAAAAATTGTTAAAATATGTCTAGTCGTTTCAAACACCGTGATATGAGATAAATAACAAAAAAAATTGTGTGTGTCAGCTCCGACGCATGACTAGAATTTACTCCTTAAGTACGATTGTCAAAACAGACGCAAAAAAGCTTATTTAACTGAAATTAACTGAAAAAAGATTGATACCGTATGAAAAGGTAAATTAACAAATTAATGAAAATAACATAGTTGCTTTGCAGCAAACTCTATACACGTCTTAATACACTCACAACCAGTGCAACCGCACCAAAACGTAACGAGGTCATTCGTTCAGTAGATTTTACTCCTCACATTTTCTCATACCGGGCGCCTTATATCAAAAAACCGATTCTTAAGGAGTAAACTCCAAAAATAAGCTCACATATTTCACACACGGCTGTCTGATTTTAAGTAAGGTAAATAAAGTAGAGCCTGTGCTATGGTAACCAGACTGTTGGTAAACATACTTATATATTAGTAAATACATACATATTATATATATATTATATATATTAGATATATTAGCCGAGACATAGAACGAATAATCGTGTTCATCACACAAATACCCGTCCTGGGTGAGAATCGAACCCACGAGCTCCGGCTTAGCAGTCAGGGCCGCTAACCAATAGACCATCAGATCCGTCATATATATTTACATTTTTTTTTTTTTTTTAGAAAGACAACGCCCGCACTAGGAATAAATCCTGTGTCGCGAGGGACTTTACAAACATACAAGAAACGGACACAAAGAACACCCAGACTCGGAACAACAATTTGTGGATCACACAAAGTGTTGTCCGAAGTAGAGAGCGGCGTGGCGACCGCTTAAACCAACTAGGCCAACCGTGCAGTCAATATTATTTAGATAGAAAACGATAAACTGTTAAAACAACGCTATGTGTGTGTCAAACTATGTTACAAAACGAGTTTGACTTCATTAGATACCTTGTAAGCAGTCACATGGTTCGGCCTCTTTCCTCACGACGTCCATGACTGACTCCACCAGTTCAGCGCCTTCTGTGTAGTGGCCCTTTGCCCAGTTATTGCCTGTTTAAAAAAAACACTCATTATTATATAATCTTTATAGTTATAACCTCACGCATCTAACACACAGCCGTTTGATCCCAAACTAGACAAAGCCTGTACCATGGTACCTAGACTGCTGATAAACATACTTATATATTACTAATCACATACTATTATATAATCTGGGTGGTTTGCTGTAGATCCAGATCCAACAGAGACATCAACCAGCTCGAAAACTCAGAATAACCATCTAATGTTTGGTCGCATAACTCAGACATAGAAAGCTGGTAGAACATTGGACAAAATAGATGATAAATAAAAAAAATTGTTTGACATAAAGAGAATCCATACTGAATACTTATTGCTTGATATATATGTATTTCATTGAAGGTAGTACGGTAGTAGAGCCACGCTGATTTGAGCACGAATGAACCGGCTGGATCGAGCAGTACTAGCCTCTCACAGAAGATCAATCTACAGCGATCGCATTCGTGCTGTCGTGTTTCGTTGATGAGTGCGAGACCGGAGGCCCATTGATGCGGGTGTTACAGTTATCGTGGTAAGCGTATTATACTTACATTGGCACGATGAGCGAGCGAGGAGCGTGAAAAAGCATCTCACTAGGCCACTATGTTGTGGATCACTATACTGCATTGTCTGCATTTGCAATGAGTATTGTGATCACAACTCTTGGATTCTATTTATGATTTCCATCATGCAGAGTCGTGACTTTGGCAGGTTGTTAAAGTAAAAAAAATATATTGATACCAAAGTAGGCAGCAGGCTATTTTGACTGTCAATGTTCAGTCGTATATTTGATTGACATGAAAATTTGATATAGACCTAAACGTTGGTGTACAGCGAGTTTAATTATTGTTACATTGAATTAAGATTAGTTCATATATTTTTGTTTATTAATAGCTATACAAGCGACTTCGCGTAGAATTTGAATTTTTATCTTAGAAACGTGATTTTCTTTTTTTTTGTGGTAAATTCGGGATAAAATGTACCCTAGGTATTGGTCAATAACCTCTTTTATCTCTTAATGGAAGCTTAATTAAAATTAGTTCAGTGGCTCCAGAGATTAGCCAGGACAAACAAACAGGTAGGTAGACAGATGAAAATTAAAAAAAAAAGGTTGTTTATGTTTTAGTATCGTATTAAGAGCTATAAGCACTTGAGAAAACTGACTTTTAAATGACAGATAGACACTTTAATTTTACTTATATATTTTGATTTCAATATAAAGTATTTTACTAGCTTTAATGGAACTGTAGTTTAGCGGGCGATGCTGGACATTTCTCTGATAAAATTCGTAACGAAGTTATTCGATAGAGAACTAGAGTAACTGACATTGCACAGAGAGTCAGTATGCTGAAGTGATAGTGGGCCGGTCATGTCTCCAGGCGAACCGATGGTCGCTGGAGCCGAAGTGTACTAGAGTGGATACCACGATTGGGCAAATGTAGTGTAGGGCGCCCTGTGGCGCGATGGACCGACGAGTTGAAGAAGGTGCCTAGCAGCGGATGGATGCGAATTGCCCAAGACCGGGATGGTTGGCGTTCCTTGGGGGAACCTTCAGCAGTGGACGGCGATAGGTTGATTGATTGAATAGAACTGTATAGCTGTATTATTCTGAATTATAACCTCAAGGACGAGTGCAAATTGTCATTTATTTAGCACATATGAGGTTTTATAGTCCACACTTTATAACATTTCCACTTCAATATTCTATTTACCTCTTATTTAATTTACCTGCGCCACTCTGTCCAAATACGTAGTTATCAGGTCGAAACAGTTGTCCGTATGTGGATGACCTGATGGCGTCCATCGTGCCTGGTTCCAAGTCAACCAACACAGCTCGAGGAACGAAGCGTTTGCCTGCCAATTTTTAATATATATTAGCAATAAAAATACTTGTAGTAGCAGATTAGGAGTACAGAGTATACACCAGTACCTTTACGACTAAGGAAACAAATTATGCAGGGCAACATCACTACAAAAAAAGGAAAACTTTAAAGCAATCCTATACCAACCCATCTGGCCAGTGTGGTATATCAGGCCAAAACCTCCTTTCAGAGGAGAGGCTTATGTCGAGCAGTGGACTGTTAAAAGACATTGATGAATGATAATTGTTAGGTAGTAGAACCACGCTGATTTCAGCACGAGCGGGCCGGCTCGACCGGAGCAGTATTACCCTCCCAAGACCAACCTAAAGCGCCAGCATCCGTGTTGTCGTGTTTCGTTGGTGAGTGTGAAACCGGAGGCCCATTGATGCAGGAGTG
This sequence comes from Hypercompe scribonia, assembly GCA_949316085.1. NCBI lineage: Eukaryota > Metazoa > Arthropoda > Insecta > Lepidoptera > Erebidae > Hypercompe > Hypercompe scribonia. The sequence goes on from OX438995.1 coordinate 10,967,949, forward strand.
ACAGAGGTAACTGCGTAAGCCTTACACTGTCACGATGACTGTGATGCCTTTTGCGTCCCCAAGTGGGGTGTGAAAAAGCATCTCACAAGGCCGCCGTAGTGTGGGACACCATACTGCATTATCTGCATTTGTAATGAGTATGGTGACCACAACGCTTGGATTCTATTCATGCTTTCCATCAGGCAGAGTAGTCACTTTGGCAAGCTCTTAAGATAGAAAACATTTTTTTTTTTAAAAAAAACAGTAAAATATATAGACCTAATAGTCACAGGACATAACAGAAGTTTAGCTAGTTATTACTAGATGGCGCTGATTTCATTTTGAATACTATTATTTTACTAAAAGTCACATTTCAGTGGAGTTAATGGAAGTTAAGATTATCTACAAAGCTATTTACGTGTTTTGTTTTTTTTAATAGGAGCTAGGCAACACGCTTTGAAACTGTACTGCCAATATGCTTAGTGTTGTGGATTCGATCTTCACATGGGACAATACTTTGATCCACAAATTGTTCTTCTAGGTATGAATGTTCGTTGAGTCCGTTTCATGACTATTTGTGAAGTCCCCCGCAACACAGAATATATTCCTAGTACGTAATTTGAGCTAGCTTCTTTTAAAAAAAGAAAAAGCTGAACTTACCATCAGCTGCCTCATTGTAGTAGACTTGGATCCTCTCGAGTTGAAGGTCGCTGTCTCCACGATAGTACCCCGTCTGATCGATACCGTGCTCATCCGATATGATCTCCCAAAACTGTTAAACAGAATTATTTAATCAAGTAAAAGTAACACTAGTCAACGTTGTGAAATTCAGGTTATTGCGCATATTTTAATTTTGGGAAGTAAGTTATCCCTAACAAAAGGAAATAGTGTTCATACTATAAAATAGTAATTTAGTAAGTTTCACCTTTGAGACCGGAGGCCCATCGATGCAGGGGTAACAGTTATCGTGGTAACTGTGTAAGCCTTACACTGTCACAATGACTGTCATACCTTTTGCGTTCCCAAACGGGGTGTGAAAAAGCATCTCACAAGGCCGCCATAGTGTGGGTCACCATACTGCATTGTCAGCATTTGCTATGAGTATGGTGACCACAATTCTTGGATTCTATTCATGCTTTCCATCAGGCAGAGTAGAGTCACTTTGGCAAAAAACATCTTTTTCGGAACGGAAGTAAATAAACCCAAACAAAAGGAAATAGTGTTCATACTATTAAATCATAATTAAGTGCCTTCGAGTTACTCCCAAATTAGCTTTCGATTGGCAACACTATGACTGAAATACGATGTTTTACGTGGAGTGATTGCCATCAGACCTTCACAACTCAAGTACTAGGCGACATCGAAGTTCTGTAGATGGACTTTTTAGAGCCACAGATGTTTGTATGGCAACAGGAACCGACGGCCTAACGTGCTCTCCGAATTACGGAAGAATTTCAATATGTTACGAATAGTGATTCATCATAGACTAACTTGGCTTGGATTGCTTAACTTTTTAAATTAACACATCTATGTTATGTGTATGTAAACACATTGTTAACATAAACGTGTAAATAAAGACGTAATTTGATTTATTGACTCTTCTTAAAAGCAGCTTCATTTACGTTCGTAATAATACTTTTTTAAAATCTTAAATTAAAATCAACTATTAAAAATTATTACACCTTCTTATTTACTCTATTTCTTTATTGTTTATTTAAAAAAAAAACTTAAAAAAAATAGTTGTCTTTGTTAGATGCAAATTAAAATCATTTTAAATAGAAAAATTAAACGTCTTTTTATTTGGAATGAGCCTAAACGATCTAAATATTAGCATTATTAGCCTTAGAAAATCGAGATTAGCATTTAGAAAATACGATCACAAGAAATAATTATTCATTAAAGTAGATCAATCAACGGCAATATCACATCTTATTATAGTTAACACACGACAGTCGCTACTCCTCTTGATGTACACTTTACCGCCTGCCAGTATGCAATACAGAAATAGATTACTAATTTTCAAAGGAATTTTCATATTAGAAAATGGAAATATTTTATTTACTAGCCTTCGAACCTATTTGGTTGCCGCACTGTCCCGCCTGTAAATGCACAATTTCTCGCATTTTCAATGTTTTCACTTTATAAACCACCAATCTTAACGAATGTTACGCTACTAGTGTAGGTACTATTTTAGGAACGACACGTTTGCCGAGGCTCTAGGCACGTGGGCTGGTTTGTAGCACTAAATATGTCAGATATTTATTTCCAATATGAATATTATTAGAACACAATCATCTAAGACATTGAATAGCGAGAAAATGTCCATAAAATTGGTAAAAGAAAATTATGTTACGGCTCGTGGGAAATGGGAAAGTTAAATTAAAGTTGAGAATAGCGCCATCTAGTATTCTTGTCGAGTACTAATATTACTTAATGTCATATGATACTTAAACTGAAAAATATATAAAAATATAACTTAAGACTTCAATTCAACACTTCATGATAATAACATCTTGAAATGTGATTAGAACAATTTACAATGCTTGGAATGAAACACATTCACGACCCGCATTGCAAGAGTTACATTTGACGTATCGTTTAACCTAATGTCAAAAACCCAATAATTTTATCACCGATACCGTGCTAAAATCAGAATATTCGTTGTATTTCGTAACAGAACAATCTCATATACATTTCTTGTGCTTATATGTGCAATACTTAGGCGCGTAAATAGTGTAGACACGACATTACACCATGTTGAACTGAGATGCCTAGAGGCGAAAGCCATTTTATGGTTCTAACTAGTGTTTAATTCTTTTGTGAGCCGAGACATTGATAAAGTAGTGACGTGTTGCTGTTCGATTATACGTCGTTTGTAATTAAATTGTAAGTAATATTACATCGTAATACACATTTGTCACTAGTCGAAGTACGCCGCGAAGTATTTGTTTTTGTTAAAAATTGCGTAAATGACAAAAGGTGTCTTCAATAATATATTTATATTGTTTTGATAACGTTTGGCACAATGATTGTTGTCATTGCCTCTGTTACTCTTGAGAAAATAATTAATTTAGTTTATTGTCATAGATAGATTGTTTATTTTTAAATTACAAGTTATAAAATTTATTTTATTAGTAATAAAATTTGAAAAATGTAAAATGTGATTAATGACAGAGGTCAAAGCTGTTTGCAGATTTACCACTATTGCCCAACCTGGAGTTAGGTTGACCATATGATATGATATTACAAAAAAAAAATAAAGTATTAGAATTTGACAGGTTTGTTGGTGAAGTCGCAAATGACCCTGACTACTAAACCAGAGCGAATAGGTTCGATTCCCACCCAGAAAATATTGTGTGATGAACATAAACACTTGTTGTATGTCTGGGTGTAATTTATCTGTAATATGGATGTATTTAGATATAAATAAGTATTTTCCTTTCTTTATTTACCTCATAATAAAACTTTCTATGGTTTATTGCCTGACTCTACTCTGTCAGATAGAAAGTATGAATACAATCCAAGAGTTGTGGTCACCATTCTCATTGTAAATGCAGACAATGCAGTATGGTGATCCACACTACGGCAGCCTAGGAAGACACTTTTTCACACATCCCTTGGTGACATAATAGGCATACCAGTCATAGTAGCAGTGTAAGGTCACCCCTCCGTCAATAGGCATAGCATGTTGGACATTTTCATTATATTATTAATATTTCCACACACCTCACACGCCCGTCTGATCCCAAACCACACAGACTGGTAATCAGTACTGATAAAAATACTTATATATTACTAAATATATGGATAAATTACTTCCAGACACAGAATAATTGATCATGGTCTTTTATCAGCAGTCTGGTTACCATAGTAGTGGATCTGTTTTGTTTGGGAGCTGATAGCCACGTGTGAGATGTGTGACGTATATTACTGTACTTTAATAATGCCATGGTTTTATGGAGGTTATTGGTATTGTGTGAGTTATGCCCATACCAAGTTGTTTCCTCTTGAAAAAGTATGGAACATCATACAGAACTTCTTAGTGCCATATCAGACCGGAGGCACATTGATGCAGGAGTAATTGTTGTCGTGGTAAATGTGTGCAATACAATGATACGATAACTGTCATGTCTTTCGTAATGGGCCACCATAGTGTGGGTCACCATACTGCATTGTCAGCATTCGCAATGAGTATGGTGACCACAACTTTTGGATTCTATTCAAGCTTTTCATCAAGCAGAGTAGAGTCACTTTGGCAAGCTATTAAAATTATAAAAAAAAAATATGTACTCGGCATTCAACTTCACAGGAACAGCGCTAACACTTGGCGAGCTATTGAAATAAAATTTACTTTAAAAGTAAGCTTACGAAACTTCATTTCATTTAAATATCGATACAATCCAGATAAATTCTGAATTTCTGGCGACCCTAACTGTATAGTGAGCTCCCTGTGGCAGCCATGTTTCGTCACATATAAGCTGACTCCACCAGGAAACTGAAGTTAAGCAATTCTTTAGTTCCATTACAACATCCCGACCCCTGTATCTGGAGGTCACAATGCACTATTTTCTTTTGAGTTTAGTCATATATTCATAGGCAATAGATACCTCCACCTCAATATCATAAAAATTTACTACCTAGATCAAGAGATCTAGCTGTTAGCCAACGACTGCCATTCAAGAAGTTCAGGGTTCGATTCCCGGGCCCGGCCAAGAAAGAGTCATTGAGTTTTTTTTGATTATAGAAATAATTAATTAAAAACCAGGAGTTCTTAAGTGGCGGTCTTAACTCCCGTGCCTCGGAGAGCAAGTAAAGTCGTCAGTTCTACGCCTGGCCTCCTCCAGTCGTGTCGGATAGCAATCCCATCGGATTGTGAGTGTGACGTAACTGAGAGTGCACCTCTATTTAAACACACGTTTGTGGACCTCTCCTGTGCAATGGGCTGGTCTCCGTTGAAGCTGGCCGCCGTGGCCGGCTAGGAGTGCTTCATCATTATCACCAAAAAACAAGTTTAAAAATCTGTTCTAATATATTACTAAATATTAACGAAGTTTAACCAACCTTTTGCCGTCCACCATTAAGACCTGACAGTGACAGTTGCTGTGGTAAGTGTATGCAATATAATGTCACGACGACTGTCATGCTTTTTACGACCCCAAGCTAGGCGTGAAAAAGCATTTTACTAGGTCGCCATAGTGTGGGTCACCATTCTGCATTGTCTACAGTCGTAATGAGTATGATGACAACAACTGTTGGATTCTATTCATGCTTTCATCGGGTAGAGTAGAGTCACCTTGGCAGGCTTTTATAAATAAAAAAAGAGCAAACTCTCGCGGTCTTGGGTATAGATCTATTAACCACCGCCTATTTAAAACAAAAATGATATTTTTTGTTTTATTTACAGGTCAAAATGGAAGAAGTAAAAGAAGAGAAACCGCCTCAGCCAGTCATGAAGTTTATAAGCGTTAACAGTGAGATCCTGACCGAAGAACAAAGACAGATGTACGAGTCCGTACTCACTACTTGGAAACCAGTGATGTTCCCCAAGAGGATCAAGCGATACATCTGCAACAAGTGCAATAAAGAATTCAAAAATTACCAAAATCTCTACCTTCATACAACGAGAGTACATTCTTCTGAAGAATCCGCTGTCATATGCGATATTTGCGACAAAACGTTCAAGAACAAACATTACTTGTATATGCACAGAATGAACAAGCATTACTCAGAGATGGAGAAGTGTTACTGCCAGTTCTGTCTCCAAGAGTTTCGCACCCGAAGAGCCCTGCATATGCACGTCAAACGTATCCATCCAAACACGCTTCCCGAAATCAAATGCAACGAATGCGGCAAGGAGTTTTCTGTGCCGTACAAACTGAAATACCACATTGACGCTTGCCACAGGAACGACAGAGAGAAATACAAGTGTCATATTTGCCAGAAGCTCTACAAAAACATGTTAAACTTAAACAGGCACTTACATTTTCAACACACTCCTGTTGAGAGACACCCTTGCGTCTTTTGCGATCAGACTTTCAAGTCTAGACATCACATGAAAAGACATGTTTTAAATATTCATCCCCCTCTAGAATCTAAGGTTCAGTGTCCTGAATGTTTAAAAGAGTTTAAAAACGATCAGTATCTCAAAGAACACATGCAAGTCCATTCCTCAGCAGATTCTAAAGTGAAATGTGAAATCTGCGACAAAGTTTTCCATTCCGCCGTTCGCTTGAAGAAACACAAAAAAATTGTACACCCAACAAAACCGAAACTTCGTTGCGAAAAGTGTGACAAAGAATTCGCTCATGCTCACTACTTGAGACGTCACAACAATGCTGTGCATTTGGAGTTGGATGAAACGAATTACCCACACGAGTGTGAACAGTGCGGCAAAAAGTTTAAACTAAAGAAATATTTGAACAATCACATTCAGAGACATGAACAGCAACACCTCAAAAGGATATCTCAGATGGTGAAAACCGTTATGGGGAAGAAAGAAGACAAATCGGAAGACGAACCGCTGAAGAAGAGAGGGAGACCGCGAAAAACGAGAGAAGAAATAGAGTTTATTAAGTGTGAGCCAGTTTCGAGTTCCGATTCTGAATCGGGCGAAACCGAAAGCGACTCGGAATGAAGAGATGGTGTTTTTAACAGTGATTATTTCGCGTGACATACCGTTATAGATATGTGCAAATATTTTATTCTGGTGTTTTAATTATGATAATCGTTTCGTGATGCTGGATTTTTAAGAAAATAATTGATCTTCACCTGTGATTTTGGAACTAAGAAAACCGGACTTGTTAAGGCTTGTGTGACAAATCATGAGTTTTATCCTACCCGCGCTTAAGAAGGCTACTCAAAGTTGACTCTGGTTTAAACGTGGCAGTAATATTTATAAAATACCTAGTGTAAACTACTAAAAATACAAAAACAACCGACACAGCGAGTGTGTCGATTACACGGGATTTATTTTTAAGTTTGCCTCTTATGGTGGATATATATGAGTTCTTTTCAGATATCTATTTCGATGTTTGAATAAACAAAATTAATATTCCACATGTTATTAGAATGATCTAATTACATATTATATGTAGTTTTGATCTAAGTACGTGTTTACGGCTGTAAAGCACGGCAAAATTGTAAAATTCATATAGAAAAATTTAAAATCGTTAAAAATATACATTGATGATCTCATAATTGCTGGCAAGACTTCGCCATATTTTACGTCACAATGCAAAGCCGCAAGAAAAATTATCTTTATCAATAATGCTTGCAATTTTAAAGCGTTATAGAATAGTTTAATAATGTTGTATTTTCTTCAGATCAATGATGCTGCAAGTGAAGAAGTTGTATAGTTCGAAAGAGCAAAAGTAGCTACAGTAAGAGATGTCAAAAGTTCCAAGGACCAAGATATGAAAAAAAGATAAGACACTACGATGACGTCGTATGACACCACGATAACAACATATGACGTCACGATAACGTCATGTGACATCACGATAACGTCATATGACACTGACGATATCCATTTAGGCTAATTGGCCAAGTTTAGATAAAGCTTTTTCACTTGTAACATTATTATTATGTTAAGGGGTGGGTTCGGGATGTTAATAGTAACTTTTCAATCTTTAATATTTTTAAATAAATGTTTCTTTTATCTTAGATTTATAACTAGTATGGCAACACTGTGATTGTGGTACGAGTAAAGAGTGAAGGATACGAATGAAATAAATTATGTTCGATGCCTTAAATCGGTAAAGACAGTAACTGTGGCGTTAATGATGCAATTTAGACATAACAATGAATTTATATTTTTTTTAATATTTCAGAAAAATAAAAAAATATTTACTTAAAATTAGTAGTGAGGTTACCAGAGATCCAATGCCATCCTCCCCTTTTTTATTTGAAAAGCCTGCCAAAGTGACTACTCCGATTGATGGGAAGCATGAATACAATCCAAGAGTTGTGGTCGCACACTTACTATGATAACTGTGATGCCTGCATCAATGGATCACCGGTCTCGGACTTACCTAAGAAAGACAATAGCACAGTGTCTCCTGAAATGATTGAAACGCATTGTCTCGTTTAGTTACAAGTCGGATGTCCTATCGCATTGAGAGTGAGGGAACAGGGAGTGCACTTGTGTTTGCACGCACACTTGTGCGTGCACTACTAGTTGGCTGATTTCTCTTGAGACTGGCCGCCGTGGCCGAAATCGGCTCGGAGTTCATCATCATTATCATCAATTACATGGCGACGGTAGCCATTATCTTTTGCAATTGTTACATTTTTTACAAAATCAATCACTTCTCTAAAAAATCCAGTGTTGCAATACTTTAAATGTTATCTATTTGGGGTCAGTAATATTAGTAGTAAGCAAATGTTTAACAAAAATCGTCAAAGCTACAGTTGTTAATTAGAAACTAGGGTTTTGGTGGAAAGAATGATTCTGTACAAAATAGGGCTCACAGTCAAGCTCGCTTTGGACTATCAAACGAAATGCGGGTAGTGTAACAAATTATTTACAGTTTGTGGGTAGTTTAACAAATTATTTGCTATTTATCTTTTTAAGAACTCAAGTTGAAATATATTTTTTTCATCGTCTTGGAGCATATAAATACCAATAGAGTATTTCCCCCCTTCCCCCCTACGGCGTGTTAAACTCCAACATTTTTAAAATTGGATATTTTTGTTTCGTTTATGTAGTAAAAGACAGCTTATTACCGTCAACCAGTAGACGTAACATAAAATTATATTTACACTGGAATCTTCCACCTTAGTTCTGCGAGACTCCCAGAGTGAGGTGAGGTTTTGAGCTGCAGCTGTGGATTAACAATGATAGTCAGTTCACATGCATGGACCGCGTAAGGCGAAGGTAGTGTAGGATGCGGACTGTCCAAGTTGATGGATGGTGCTTTTAGGGGGAGGGAGGACGTTCAGCATCGTTTGGTAGTCCACAGCAATCTTATTATTGAAGATAATATATAAATATTCATATTATTTACATATGTAAATAAATTTGTTTGTGTTATTATAGGACAAGAAATAATTTCTTATTGGTAATGTTTTCAAGTATTTATTTTGTTTTAAATTTCAATAATGCAGATATAAGAAGAGTGTTGTTGATTGAAAATATCTACGAGACCGTTTGCGTCTTATGGCCAAAAGCGTATATTGAGGGGGAATGGTCAACTACGCCTTTAAGACTCTTGAGTTGACTCTTCAGGGGCAGCTGTTACCACTGTATGTACACATGTTTACCATAACAAAAAACCTCTGAAAACGTACACACATCTTGTAAACACATGCTGTGAATTGTATCATTGCATTTGCTACTCGCTTATGCTGAAGAGGTAGCGTGTTAGATGTTTAAACGCTATCAATACAATTACAACCTTTATCGAGTCCACTCGTGACTGTACCTGAGTAGTCCACAAAACAAAGACAGGATCCCCTAACCAAGTGACGTTTTCAACCCGATGATGTTCAGGACGCGTTCCAGGTTTAGTACGGCTTAGTTCGGTGGTTGTCGTTGTATGTCACTAAGTTGCACGTGTCACTTACCACCAAGTGCGTTGTCTATTCGTTTGCCATGCAGAACGGAATAAAAAAATAAAATAAAAACGAATTGCGTATAAAAATGAAACAAGAAAATAATTCAAATAGAAATTCGGAAATAAATACCAAAATAGTCAAGCTAGAATCGTGGTCGCAGCTACTGTATACCTATCGTGTTCGTTTAATGGAGGCTCTGACACCCACATAATCATAGTAGGTTAGGTAACTCGGTAGTCTGGGTTACCTAGTACAGGCTGTCTAAAAAAGAACCTAGTCGCACATCTACGATGAAAGTAAAAAAAACTGTAAAATTCATAAGTAAAAACTTATTCAGAATTCAAAAGTTTCTTCAGCATTTAAACTTACAGATGATCTATATATTTAGAAAATGCTAGCTAGCTGAGCCAGTCTGACTCCTTTCCTTGCGTCTCTGTAGTCTTCTAGAAGTATTTCCAGGACGAGCCACCTTCAAACCTTCATGGAAAGAGCGAGTCCCTTAAAAGTCGGGAACGCGTTTGTGACTGCCTTGTTTTTACAACATTTTTGAACAATACTTGGCTCCTATAGGTCGTAAGCGTGGTGTCATCTAGCCTTCTCAGGTAAATGGGCTAGCCCACCCGTTTTTTTTTTCCGTGCGGCCATCCCCCCGGATAGCACCTACTGGTGGTTATGTCGGACTCGAACCGACCGAGAACCGCACACCGTCTCAGGTACCAGTAGTCGGGGAACCAAGTGTACCCTAGAAAGGAAATTCCTGGAACCCCGACAGGGCTAGCCCACCCTAAAATAATTTTTCTATTTAAACCAGAAATATTTTATTGATTTTTGTCAACACTCTTCTTATAAATGCACCCGCGGGATGTAGTATGCTATTTTATAATCAAATATATATATTTATAAAATTGTAAATTTATAAATTTGCCTGCTATATGAACTATTTATAATTTGTTTTTAAATTAAATGCCAATAATAAAAATATCTATTTATTCAAATTGTGCCTTCTTTTTCGATGAGTGACGTCTTTTTTCTAGTGAAACGGAACGGCAGTTTGTTACAGGAAGCTGAGGTAGCGTGCGCAATTTTGACTTATTACGAGACCATTTCTAACATCGAGAAATAATCTCAAACCCTACACCCTAGCGACGTTATTAAGCAGAAGCCCATGGATTGATGTTAAAAAATTGTAAGATAATCGGTGTGAGAACTTTCCATATCGTGATACAGGATTAGCAGTTACTCCATAGTTCGGTGTATCTTCGTTAGATGGCACTGTACTATGTGTCGCTGTAAGTAGAAGTCACAAAAGATAATATTTGTTGTAAATGAAACACAAACATTAAAAATACAGATTTATTTGTTGAAACTCGATTTATACATACACAAAAAGTAAATTTGTAATTCACATATTTCTCATTAAAAATCTAGAACTTGCCAGAATAACATTATATCATCTTGAAGGAAAAAAAATATACGAGATTATTCTTACTTAGTACAAGAGCCGAAACAACCCAAACATATTGTGGGCACATAAACAAAAAAACAAAATACCTCACTAACCTGTCAGCTGATTCGGTTGTATATTTGTCCTCGCGGAAGCATTGACACAACACGACAAAGACCACTCACTGCCGCGGCCAGCAGGACTGGGATCTATATATTATGGTGATACTATTTTCCAACACAGTTACAGCCAGAATGAGCATACGCTTTTTTTTTTTTTTATCTTGTGGAAACCCCCTTGAGCCGTCACCCCATCGGGGTTTACGGCGAGGTGGTGTGTCGGAATCGGACCGACTAAAACCACACGGTGTGCCACTCTGCGCCTAACATAGGAGGGATCCGGGAACAGCTGCTATTATGTCATCCAAATCCCTCCTAGCGCCTGCCCGCTGCCGCGGGCACCTTCTACGGATAACCTCTCCATTTAGGCGACGTACGGCACACGCGGACGTCGCCTCCTCGCGGCTGGCCACTATAGCGGGTGGAGGGGAAAACCCGTCCCGTCCACCCGCGGCCACACTCAAGGCGGCATGAGGCGCTGGTATGCGCGCCTCCGCCGCCCGGCTCGCCGGCGGCGAATTGGGTCCGAGTGGATATCGTCCTCCCGGGCCTTTTCCGCCGCCTCCTTCCGCGAAATTACGTCTTCGCAGAGGGTTGCGACCGCGGTAAAACATGAGCGCGGTAAAAGAATGAGCATACGCTAAACCAACCCAGTGCCCATAACACTCACTGTTGTGGGCATTGTAAAGACGACGAGTGAATGCATACCCATCGGAACGGTTGCTCGCAGCGCGACAACCACAAGCGAATTTCAAGTGACAAGTGGTGTTAAGCAGGGATGCGTGATGGTTCCTACACTCTTCGCAATCTATTTTGCCGCTGTGATGAATGACGCATTACAGAAATGCAATAATCAGATCACATTAAATGTTCCGATAAGGGTATGTCGACCTGTTCCGATTTGGAACAAAACGTAGAGTACTAAATCTTTCTAGAATCCTATTTGACGATGATGTTTGCCTCATAGCAGATCACTATCTACCTGGTGATAAGTGTATCGAAAATCCAGGTACTAACCAACCCGGTGGAGGAGGGTCTGTGAACGATATACCACTTACGTTAGCATATATGATCCGTAGCGATAACCCAGGAACTGACGCTACGCGTATTGCAAGAGCTCATCCATAAAGTTTGGAACTCGCATGATCTACAGCTGAAGACCAAGAGGACTGTCTCCAAAGCTTTCATTTTGTCCATGCTATATGCATCAGAAACCTGAGTTCTCTACGATACAGACATCAAGAATAGAATTCAAGAGTGGTGGCCACCATACTCATTGTGAATGTAGACAATACGGTATGGCGACACACGTTATGGTGATCTGGTGAGATGCTTCTTCACGTAACGTTTGAAGAACCCGGGACCATAGTGGGAGGGAAATACGTGCGCTGGTAATGAGATCCAGACTAACTGATTTGCACAGGAAGGAAGAACCGAACCGTCTAAAACGGTGCCTTCCAAGGCCAGCACGAGCTGTCCTGTAGAGGAAGAGAGGTGTAACACGCCTAAGAGCAATTCTTCACATCAAATGGCAGGATAGTGTTCCGAACATTGAGGAATTCTGGCGACTTGGATATCGTAATAACAGCTGTTCCCGGATCCCTCCTATCCCAGGCGCAGAGTGGCACACCGTGTGGTTTTAGTCGGTCCGATTCCGACACACCACCCCGCCGTAAACCCCGGTAGGTGACGGCCCGAGGGGGGTTCCACACGATAAGAAAAAATAAAATCTGACGATCCGACATGGCAGGAATGGAATCCCTCCTAACTAAAGGACAATTGTGGTGGAGCGAGCATTAAAACCGTATGGAAGACCATACACTATCTAAAGCAGTAATTTACGCTGAGCTCCAATAATGTTCGCAGTATAAAGATGTTTTCAAAAGATATTTAGCTGACTGCAGCACCCCTGTGAAGGATTGGGAGAGGCTATCGCTACATCGGTCCGAGTGAAGATGGCGAAGACCCAGTTGTGGCCTATCTACAATTATACACGCAATGGAAGTGGTCAGCTCTACTGTGTTACCTGTAACCGCACATTCAGGACCAAATTTGGTTTTGCTAGTCACACGCCAGGAGACCACCATAGTGTCGCCGTCGGCGTGTACGTCGAGGAAGACATCACTATGTGCGTATTTGTATATTAATATGTTGTCGAGCCACGCTGATTTCAGTACGAGCGGGCCGGCTCGACCGGGACAGTACTACCCTCCTACAGAAGATCAACCTAAAGCGACAGCTTCCGTGTTGTCGTGTTTCGTTAGTGAGTGTGAGACCGGAGACCCAGTGATGCAGGGGTCACAGTTATCGTGGTAACTGTGTAAGCCTTACATTGTCACAATGACTGTCATGCCTTTTACGTCCCCAAGCGGGGTGTGAAAAAGCATTTCACAAGGCCGCCATAGTGTGGGTCACCATACTGCATTGTCTGCATTTGCAATGAGTATGGTGACTACCACTCTTGGATTGTATTCATGCTTTCCATCAGACAGAGTAGTCACTTTGGCAGGCTCTTGAGGATCCTCCCTTTGTGTCGAAGGGACATGACACTCGTTCCTTCACAAGTGCATAAAATTTAAAAAAAAAAAATTGTAGTCTTTTGGTGATTCTGAAATAAATATTTTCAGTCTTCGTACTAGTAAGAATAAGGTTGTATATTAAGATTCAAATGTCAATAGTAACGGGTTCGAGTTCTGGTCATTTATATAAAGTACAATTTTCCATCAAACACAATTTTACTTAAGAATTTAATAAAATTAATTAGTGGCAACCCTAGCTGTACGCCTTAGGTACAGTAACCTGAAAGTAGACATCACAGGGCTGCCTCCACGGCTCCAAAGGGGTGTCTGGCTTGAAGACTTCCAGCTTTGGTGCCTGCGGTAACTGTTCGGTGGGCATTTCGGGTTTTACCTGCAAATATAAATAAGTAGTCAATAATAGGCCGTAACCTTTCTAAGGAAGTTATGTCCAGCAGTGGGCTAGATACGGCTCTTGATGACAACTTGACAGTCTTGATTACAAACCAGATAGAGCCTGTACTATGGTAACCAGACTGCTGATAAACACACTTGTGGCGATTCCACATTATAATACAAATGAAAATATATAACAGCGCCATCTAGCGAAGATACATCTAACTACGAAGTATGAACGAAACGTATGAATGTAATGAACTACAATACAACTACTAATCCTGTATCGCGATATAGAGATTCGCGTGGTAATTAGCATATATACAACGTCCCAACATCAACCGTTGGGCCGTGGCCCGCCAGGCATGATCCCCTCGTCTGGTCGGAGGATCCTCCCTTTGTGTCGGAGGGACATGAGACCCTCGTTCCTCCACAGTGGTGACCCCGACGTGATTGGAAGCTATATTACTAAATACATTCATATTACAAATAAATTACACCTAGTGTGTAATTATATGACTATGTATCACGGTCTTGCGACTGATCTCTCCCTAGCCGTGTCAGATCGGATTGTGAGAGTGAGGGAACAGAGAGTGCACTTGTTTGCGTACACACTTGTGCACTATTCTATCTCTTGCGTAGTTAGGGCTGGTCTCCTTTGAGACTGTCGGAACTGAAATCGGCTAGGAGTACATCATCACCATCATCGTCATCATTAGCACCACCATCACTACCACCACCATCATCTTAATCATCACCACCACCACCATATTCATCATCACCACCACCACCATTATCGTCATCGCCACCACCCCCACCATCATCATCATCATTAGCACCACCATCACCACCACCACCATCATCTTAATCATCACCACCACCACCATCTTCATCATCACCACCACCACCATTATCGTCATTACCACCACCCCCACCATCATTGTCATCATTAACACCACCATCATCTTAATCATCACCACCACCATATTCATCATCACCACCACCACCATTATCGTCATCGCCACCACCCCCATCATCATCATCATCATTAGCACCACCATCACCACCACCACCATCATCTTAATCATCACCACCACCACCATCTTCATCATCACCACCACCACCATTATCGTCATTACCACCACCCCCACCATCATTGTCATCATTAACACCACCATCATCTTAATCATCACCACCACCATCTTCATCATCACCACCACCACCATTATCGTCATTACCACCATCCCCACCATCATTGTCATCATTAGCACCACCATCACCACCATCTTCATCATCACCACCACCACCATTATCGTCATCACCACCACCCCCACCATCATCATCATCATCATGCATCATTAATCTACAAAAACACTGCGAGTGATTATTACGATGGCTAACTCTAAGTTTTAAAATAGTAGTTTTAAGTAGTAGTAGTAATAGATAGTCATTCACTATGATCCTTGATACCTTTGTCTATGCCTTATGACAGTCTACTTTAATCTCTGATAAACTTCACATATCTCACACACGGCCGTCTGATCCCAAACTAGACGGACCTGTGCTATAGTAACCAGATTGCTGATAAACATACTTATATATTACTAAATACATACATATTATAGACACAGAACAAATATATAATATGGCGCAGTAGTAGCGTATGGGACTGCTGTGCATGAGATCTTGAGTCGGACCAAATGTTTGTTTATTCTGCAAATATTTGTTTCGGGGTTTGGGTGTTTTCTATGTATAATATGTAGAGTTGGTGAGTATGAGACCGGAGACTCAATGATTGCAGGGGTGACAGTTATCGTGGTAACTGTGTAAGCCTTACACTGTCATGATGACTGTCATGCCTTTTACGTCCCCAAGCGGGGTGTGAAAAAGCATCTCACTTGGCCGCCATAGTGTGTCACCATACTGCATTGTCAGCATTGTGACCACAAGTCTTGGATTCTATTCATGCTTTCCATCAGGCAGAGTAGAGTCACTTTGGCAGGTTCTTAATATAGAAAAAAAAACTAGCTGTTATAGTACAAGCTCTGCTTAGTTTGAAACTAGATGGCGTTGTGTATCAAATGTCCAAAATATTCGTTCTGGGTGGGAGTAGAACCCACCAGTTTACGAGTCAGGACCAAACGGTCCTGGCTGGCTGATGGTTGACTGACCTTGGGTTGCCTGCGCATCTTGAGGTGCACGAGCTTGACGTGCGTGCGCATGGCCGTGCGCTGCGAGAACTTGCGGCCGCACGACGTGCACTCAAAGGGTTTCTCGCCCGTGTGCGTGCGCACGTGGTTCGTCAGCACGCTCTTACCCTGGGGGAGGGGGGTTGGAACATGTTATTTACTTCCTTTCACGGTTATAGCCATTAATGACATATAGTAAATGGTAATTTTAAATCTTTACACGAGTAATTCTTGTATATTTATATACTTCGAATCTCGGAAACGGCTGCATCGATTTTCATGAAATTTAGTACGCAGGGGGTTTCGAGGGCGATAAATCGATCTAGCTAGGTTTCATTTTTAGAAAACGTTGTTTTATCCGTGTTTTCAAGCAATGAAATGTTTGTCTGACAGGTCCGTTTTGACACTTATCTATGTGACAAAATTAGGGATGGGAACAAAAGAAATTATAACACACAATAATAACGAGTAAAGGTCGGATTCTAGTTACTTATATTAACTGGACAAGATATTGTAATTTATTTACATATTAATACAAATGTTAATGTCTTCTGTCACGATACTCATTGCGAATGCAGACAATGCAGTATGGCGACTCATACTATGGCTTAGATGTCTTGGAAGCCGTGTGAGCAAAATTTGCAGGATACTGTAAATTAAGGTACGCGGGACTCGTGGCTCAGTGTAAAGCTAAGCAATTCTAGTCAGGTAAGTTTATGTTGGGTGATTTTTAATATATTGAGACCTTTTTGAGTTTCGGAGAGTATGCTAAGCTGTGAGTTTTTGTTGCGGGTAGCTGGAATTTTAGAAAGTACGATAACAGGCGTTTTCCAGAATTTCGATATCGTCACTCGGACTGGCAGTCGCTTATTCGTGGTAGACTTATCCGTGCGGTCACAGATTAAGAATGCGTTATCACCTATATTCATCTCATGGGTGACGTAGAGACGACTAAGAGAGTAAACTGCGCAGGACAACGTCACCGTGGTGTAGTAGGTGAAGGTGCCGTCGGCCCGCGAGAGCGAGGGAGCGAGGGAGCGAGGGAGAGAGAGAGAGCGACGGCACGTACCCGGAACACGCGGCCGCAGGTGTGGCACACGTGGCGCGGGGGCGCGCGGCGCGCGGCGTGCACGGTGCGCGCGTGCTTGGCGAGCGACGCGGCCGAGGCCAGCGCCGCGCCGCACGCGCCGCACGCGTGCGCGCGCACGCCCTCGTGCTGCACGCGCACGTGCGCCGCCAGCCCCGCACTCGACTCGAAGCGCTTGTCGCACGAGCTGCAGCCGTAGCTGGAATTGCACAGCTACGTTATGTCCGGATATATTTGTACGGATTTCCTCCGGATATCCGGATACTTAAAACTTATTCAAAACATGTTTTTTACGCATGACGTATGAACGATCTCATCTTTCGTTTTCGGCATTTGTGAAAATAATTCCGTAAGAGTGCTATGTCAAATATCACAGACAATTTTACTATACAATGCAAACAAATAAATGGACTAGAATTTAACATCTCGTTTTCTAAAAGTTTAAAACTACACCTGTCCGGAAATACTGCTGAACCTTTCTCATAATTTAATTATAAAAAACTAAAGGCACATGAAATAGGCACTAGTAAATGTAGACTTTGTTTACTCCGTACAAAACGTTACCGTTAGATGGCACTGCTATATATTTCAAAATATAATTACACTCACATGAAACTTCCTTTATCTTTGTGTCGTAAGCTTTTTTGTAAATGTTGACGAAGATTGTGCGCAGATTTAAATCTGTAGAAAAAAATGATTACATGATTACAGAATTAACATTGTAACTCAAAAATATTTTTAGTATTTATATCCGGATATCCGGAAAGTACGTGCGTACAAAAACATATAGTTATCACAACATTTTTTTCGGATATCCATATCAGATTTTAGTGTGAAACTTGCCGGACATAACATGTTATAAATTCTCACCTGACATCACACTCAACACAGTAGAACTCCTTGACGTCGGTATGCTTGAGTTGGTGATGTTTGATCTGGGTTCGTGTCCGGAACTTCTTACCGCATATCGAACACTCGTAGTTCTTGATACCCTGGTGTATTCTGTGGGGAAATTATGTGTACTGGGTGTTACAACACAGTGGCTAGCTTACGCCTATAGCTTTAAGAGACAAAAATGGTTGGTTGCGATTTAAAGAGGGACTCTAATTAACTAGCTTTTGACTGTGGCTGCGTCCGCGTTTATCAACCGATTTTAACAAAACAAACACTAAATATTAACTGAAGTTTACCGCAATACATAAGAGAAAACCACATGTGAATCGGTTTAAGCCACTTCTGAGATTAGCGCACACACACACACTGATCTGAATGATGAATGAACTGATGAACCTAAAGCGCCAGCATCCGTGTTGTAGTGTTTCGTTGGTGAACGTGAGACCGGACGCCCATCGATGCAGGGGTGACAGTTATCGTGGTAACTGTGTGAACCTTACACTGTCACGATGACTGTCATGCCTTTTACGTCCCCAAGCGGGGTGTGAAAAAGCATCTCACAAGGCCGCCATAGTGTAGGTCACCATACTGTGTTATCAGCATTTGCAATGAGTATGATGACCACAACTCTTGGATTCTATTCATGCTTTCCATCAGGCAGAGTAGAGTCACTTTGGCAGGCTCTAAAGATAGAAAAAAAAAAGAAAAGATGTGTGCGATCTGCCTTTAGCTTTGCCGCAATCTTTGAATATTTTAAAGATTTGGTAAACACACCCCTCTCCCATTAAGATTAGAGAGGAAATGGGGGTGGTTGTGATACTCACTGCAGATGTTCCGTTAAAGAATCTTTATTGACAAAAGTCTTCCCGCACTGGTCACACTTGGGCCTGTCTGCGCCGTGATGGTTCCTCATATGCCCTCTGTGGGTTTTGTTGTTGCTGGAATACAAAATGATTATATATGAGGTATATTCTAGACCATTTTTTGTAACAATGCCAGTTTATATACAATCCGGTCATGACAAGCTAAACCGGATATCCTAGCTTCGATCCCACTCAGGACAAATATTGTGTGTGTGCCATTCATTCGTTCTGTCAATGTGTAATTGATTTATAATATGTATGTATTTACTAATGTATAAGTACTAGCTTTTGCCCGCAGCTTTGATCGCGGTCAATGTTTCGTAACAGATCATTTTAAATAAATATATATTTTTAATAAAAAGTATCCTATGTTACTTCTAATACCTCCAAGAACATGTGTACAAAATTTCATGATGATCGATTGAGTTGTTTTCGCGTGAAACCGAGACAAACAAACTTACATTCGTATTTATAATATTAAGTAGGGATGTTTATCAGCAGTATTGGTTACTATTATACATGTTTTGTCTAGTTTAAGATCATACGGCCGTGCGTGAGACGTGTCTGATGTGACGAAAATACATAATATTTAGGTAGTAGACCACCGACATCAGGTAAAGAGACCAAGACACCGGTGGTTAGGGCTCCAAAGATAGGAACCTCCTCACTATACGGGCCGTGTCAAGGAGGCTTCTGCATCAGACCCTAGATTCAGTCTTCTAACGTAAGCCAATTAATTCTTATTATTATATATAAGTATGTTTATCAGCAATCTGGTTACCATAGTGCAGGCTCTGTCTAGTTTGTGGTCAGACAAATATTAATACTTACTTTGAAACCTTTCCACACAGATTGCACGTGAAGAGTGTCAACAGGCCTTCATGTTGTGTCCTATAAAAAAAAAAAATAAGTCAAGTATTGCTTTGAAGTGTCACCATCTCTGTTCATCCCCTAAGAGCAAACTACCAGGACAACAGCATTGTAAAGAGAAGGAAAACTTGAAACACCCTATACCGTGCCGTTCGGCCAGCGTCTGGGCGAAATCTCCTTTCTAAGGCGCGGCCTATGTCCAGCAGTGGACTAGTACCAACGTTTGTCTGTATTAACATATTGAGACCTTACAAGTTGCTTTTCCAGGTTCAATTTTACAATTAAAAAATATTGATAAATATATATATACACAACTTTATACATTTGTGTATGTATTTCTCACTTCCACAATCATATCAACAGTCTTTAACAGTCCACTGCTGGACATAGGTCTCTCCTTAAAAAGAATTTCCCTTCTATATGCTGTGAAGCTCTTTTGCGAAGTGATGAGGACGTAAAAGGCATGACAGTTATCGTGGTAGTGTAAAGCTCACGGATGCTGGCGCTTTAGGTTGGTCTTCTGTGAGAGGGTAGTACTACCCTGGTCGAGTCATATCAGCGTGGCTCTATGTTGATATGAAAATCAGATTCTTGTCAATAATTTTATTTCCAAAAATATGATTTTTTTTCTTACTGAAATTACGGCAACACACCTATTGCACGAATTGCATGTATCTGTAAGTGGTGGTAAGCACTTAACATCAAGTAAACCATCGCCTTATCTGTCCTATGGCACATAAAAAATGATCAACTCAATCTCACACCTGTAATGATCTATAATAGAAGCTCTATCGATCATCCTCCGGCCGCAGTCCACGCACTCGTAGCGTCTCGTGTGAATCAGGCTGTGGACGTTGAAGCTGTACGAAGTGGGGAGATACATCCGGCATAGTTTGCATTCGAATGGACCGCGGGACTGCAATACACAATATGGATATCAAATGGACATTTCAATTTTATACGGATATCCGGATATAAGGATACTTTATCCGGATATCCATATAAATCACAATTTGTAAGGATATTGTATAAGTTAATTTCCAGACACCTTTGCACGTTCTTACAGATTTGTTACGTAAATAAATGTCTGGATATGTGTTAGTGGGACATGACACCCGTTACTTCACACCTGATATAGACATATCCGTTTATACAAATGTAATGAAAGTCAAATTTGGACATGCGGATATATACGGACATCCAAATATATACAAACATTGAGTATATACGCACATCCGGATATCCGGACATCCTGATACAAACATTCTTAAATTCAAAATCCATTTTATCAATGATTTTGCTAGCTTTTATAAACTTATCTACACAAAAGAATTACTCACAGGACTATGTTTGTTCATGTGATTAGCTAATTTCGCCTCAAAGTTGAAGCCTTTATGACACAAATTGCATTGGAATGGAAACTTGAGGTTCGTCCGAGCTTCCTCCTGAAAACAAACAGTTCAAATTTAATAAGTAAAAATTTGTTTTAACGCCATCTCGCGGATATGAACCGAACTATGTGGTAATTAAAGACCTTGAATAGCGCAATTAATTGTTTCCACTAAACTTCCATTATCATCAACAGCATTTGCTTGTCCACTGCTGGACATAAGCTCCTCTTTAAAGAGGATGTTTTGGCCTACAATACCCTGCTGCCCAGACAGTTGGTATAGTGTTTGTTTGCTCCTATAGTCACCTCATACGCCACCCCCAAGATGAATAGGGGGGTGGGGATACCCTGTACTCTTAATCCACTCGAAAACTTTCATTAGAGAGAATATTAAAAAAAAATTAACCTCTTTCTGCTTGATTTGTTCTTCTGGATTCAAAGTGATTATTCTTATCTTCTGCGGGTCCAGAGTAATAGTTCTTCTGATAGAAGATTTTGATCCAGTCTCTGCTTCAGGTTTTTCATCATCGCTAAATCATCAAATGTACATAAATTATTACTAATGGTACTAAATACAATAAAAACCGGAGACAGTTATCATGGTAACTGTGTAAGCCTTACACTGTCACGATGACTGTCATGCCTTTTACGTCCCCAAGCGAGGTGTGAATAAGCATCTTACTAGGTCACCATAGTTTGTGTCACCACACTGCATTGTCTGCATTCGCAATGAGTATGGTGACCACAACTCTTGGATTCTATTTATGCTTTCCATCAGGCAGAGTAGAGTCACTTTAGCAGACTCTGAATAAAAAATATGTGTGCAATGTACCTTATTTTATTTTTCTTTTCTTTGGTTTTCTTCTTGGTTCTCTTTTTCTTCTTCGCCTCAGCCTCAGTAACCTCCATGGGGCTTCCAGGTCTCAGTAGAGACTCAATGTCCTCTTCTGTGATCTCATTGGCAGTCGACCTGATCAGAAAGAGGATGTATACTAAATTTCTATCCGTGTATACATAAAATGTTTATAAAACTGATAGTAAGTTTTTTTGGTTCAGACTCTTGACCAAAACACCTTTCAAACAAGATAAATTATATCAAAATTGGTTTTTCCGTTTACAAGATATGGTATAAACAAATTCCATTTTATTATAGAAATTATTTCAGTTGATTATGTCATACGATTTTGAACTTTATTCACACTTTATTAAAAGTTTAAATTTATATAACATCTTGAAAATGGGACAACATTTTTTTTAAAGACGTGCCAAGGTCTCTCTGCCTGATTAGAGCACAAATCAACTAAACATTTATACCAATATTATAAAGCTGAAGAGTTTGTTTGTTTGTTTGAACGCGCTTATCTCAGAAACTCCTGGTACGATTCGTAAAATTCTTTCAGTGTTAGATAACCTAGTTATCAAGAAAAGCTATAGGGTATACATCATCACGCTGCGACCAAAAGGAGCTCAATATCAATGAAAAATGTTTCAAAATCAGTTGAAATTTTTTTAAGGTTGGCTCACTATAATCTTCTTTGCTAGGAGGGATCTGGATGTCGTAATAGCAGCTGTTCCCGGATCCCTCCTATGTCAGGCGCAGAGTGGCACACCGTGTGGTTTTAGTCGGTCCGATTCCAACACACCACCCTGCCTTAAACTCTGGTGGGGTGACGGCCCGAGGGGGTTTTAACACGATAAAAAAAAAAATCTATAACCTTTATGGTAAACAAAACTCGTGTCTCATAACGTCACGCTACGAGCAATAGGACGCAGACGAGGTTGTACGGGCAAGCTTTAGATATATGTGTAGATGTGATCAGTTGATCCTTACCTAAACTGTTCCAAAGCAATATTGTCATCATAATCAGAGAATCCCATCTCTTCCTTAACATCCGACTCCGGTTTGGGCAGGTCCAACAGTGGGCTGTCATCTAAGGCGGTGTTGTTCGGTTGTTTCTCATGCTAGAAGTCATAAAATTAAAAAGATAATATCCATGTCGGTGTGGTGACGGATTAAGAATACATGGTGTTACCACCCCTATTCATCCCGTGGGTGTCGTAAAAGGCGACTAAGGGAACAAAGTATGCAAGACAATATCATTACAAAGAGAAGGAAAACTTGAAACAAACCCTTTTCCCACTCGTCTGGCCAGTGTGGTATAGTGGGCCAAAACCTACTTGCTAAGGAGAGGCCTATGTCCAGCAGTGGACTGTAAAAGGCTGTTGATGATCCTCGCACATCTCACACACGGCTGTCTGATCCCACACTAGACAGAGCCTGTACTATGGTAACCAGACTGGTGATAAACATACTTATATATTACTAAATATATACATATCGTGTTCATCACACAGACTTGTCCTGAGTGGGAGTCAAACCCACGACTACCGGTTTAGCAGACAGGGTCATTAACTACTAGACCAACAGACCCATCATGGTAATGTACTCCTAGCCAATTCTGGCTACGGCAGCCAGCTACGCAGAAAATAGTACAGTGCACAAATGTGTGCGCTAACACAGGTGCACTCTCTGTTCCTTCATTCTCACAATCGGACAGTTATCCTCCACGCCGGGGAGAAATCAGTGCTTTACATATTTTTTTTCTATCTTAAGACCCTGCCAAAGTGACTCTACTCTGCCTGATGGAAAGCATGAATAGAATCCAAGAGTCGTGGTCACCGTACTCACTACAAATGCAGACAATGCGGTATGGTGACCCACACTATGGCGGCCTCGTGAGATGTTTTTTCACACCCCGCTTGGGGACGTGAAAGGTATGACAGTGTAAGGCTTACACAGTTACCACGATAACTGTCACCCCTGCATCAATGGGCCTCCGGTCTCACACTCACCAACGAAACACGACAACACGGATGCTGTCGCTTTAGGTTGGTCTTCTGTGGGAGGGTAGTACTGCCCCGGTCGAGCCGGCTCGCTCGTGCTGAAATCAGCGTGGCTCTTCTAGCTAGAAGCATGCTTAACATGCGCTTCGAGTCACGAGGGTTAAGCCTAACTACCAAACTCTGGGATGTTATTAAATATTTCTGTAACCAGAAATATTCAATAATACTTTTAGACCCGACCCGGGTATCGAATCCGAGACCTCTTGATCTTCCCGTCGAATATGCATATATGCAAAACAAGATGGTTCATCATCATCCCAAGGTTCTCCATAACAACCAATCCTGTGTTGTACGCATCCAAAGATTTCCAGCGACCTTCACTGGATAGGCAGATCACCTTCGAGGGTGAGTGGACCACGCTTCTTCTTCCAGGTCTGTCTCCGTTCGTTCTTAACTCCTCAAGAGTTACCAGGAGTTGCCAGCTCCCCCACAATCAGGAGAGATTACGTTCGAGCTGAGGCAATCTCATTCCCTCAGATAAAAGCAACGTAAGAAGCTGCATAGCCGGTGCAAAAACTTGACACCAAGGGTGAATTATCAGAAGTTTCAGCTAGGAGACTAAAATTAAAAAAAAAAGGTTGTCCTAGTGGTCTAAGCGGTCAGGTCCTTTCCGGGCACGGTTGCTTCGGGAAGTATCTGCACTCGGTCGCCAGGAGGGAATTGAGTCCCGCCTGTCACCACTGCGACTGCAGTGAGGACTCGGCTCAGCACACGCTAGCGGTTTGTTCCGCCTGGGCGGCGCAGCGTGGGGTCCTCACTGCAGTTATTGGAGGAGATCTCTCGCTACCGGCCGTCATACGCTCCATGGTCGGTAGCGACAGTTGTTTTACCGCGGTCGCAACCTTCTGCGAAGACGTAATTTCGCAGGAGGCGGCGGAGAAGGCCCGGGAGGACGATATCCACTCGGACCCAATTCGCCGCCGGCGAGCCGGGCAGCGCAGGCGCGCATACCAGCGCCTCATGCCGCCTTGAGTGTGGCCGCGCGTGGATGGGACGGGTTTTCCCCTCTATCCGCTATAGTGGCCAACCGCGACGAGGTGACGTGCGCGTGTGCCGTACGTCGCCTATATAGAGTTTATCCGTAGATGGTGTCCGCTTTGGCGGGCAGGCGCTAGGAGGGATCTGGTTGTCGTAATAGCAGCGGTTCCCGGAACCCTCCTATCTCAGGCGCAGAGTGGCACACCGTGTGGTTTTAGTCGGTCCGATTCCGACACACCACCCTGCCGTAAACCCCGGTGGGGTGACGGCCCGAGGGGGTTTCCACAAGTAAAAAAAAAAAAGAAAAAAAAAAAAAAAAAGTGGTCTAAGCGGTCGCCACACAGCTCTCTACTACGCTGAGTGTCGTGGGTTCAAATACCACATGGGACAACTTTGTGTGATCCACGAATTGTTGTTCTGAGTTTGGGTGTTCTTTGTGTCTGTTTATTGTGTTTGTAAAGTCACAGGCACATGATTTATACGTAGAGAGCACGTCGTCATTAAAAAAAAAAGAAAAAAAAATCATATACATACTTCAAAAACTTGATATGAGCTATTCTTGCTTTTACTAATTTCGCATGACAGTGTTACGGTCTGG
Organism: Hypercompe scribonia; assembly: GCA_949316085.1. NCBI lineage: Eukaryota > Metazoa > Arthropoda > Insecta > Lepidoptera > Erebidae > Hypercompe > Hypercompe scribonia. The sequence goes on from OX438995.1 coordinate 10,993,731, forward strand.
GCTAGATATGGACTGGCGTACTTCGAAAGTTCTTCATCGTTGGCATCTATTGGAAACTGTAACAAAAAAAATATTAAGGGTTAGTTTCTGATGACTAGCTGATGATGGCACAACCGTCTGATCTCAAACCAAATAGTGGTCTGGACTGCAGACACTACAAAAGAATCTTTATAACGCGATTCAGCCGATCTGAACAACGCCATCTGTCGAGTGTTGCCTCAACTAGTATACGTAAGTATTCGATTGTACACTCATATTTTCTAAATACATACATCAAAGAAAACATATAAATGCCGAAACAAATATTTGCAGCTCATATAAGCCTTTGGTCAAACCCGAGATCTAATGCACAGTAATCGTATATGGTACCATTGCACCACTGAGGCAGTCTAGGAAAGAGTATGAATAACAAAATACTTACCGGGGCACATCTTGTTAGGTATTGATATAAAATGTTATGGGCCTTTAACATCTTCCGTTGGAACCTAACCGACTTTGTGAGTAATGCTGAACATTCGTAACACAGCCATTGTGGAAGTCCATCCGATTCTGTCACCTGGAAAACATATTTCTTTTTAATTAAGATTTTTTTTCCATTTTTCATTAATGGTTAAATCGTAATGTAACACAGCTTATAGTCTTCCTACATAAATGGTCTATTTAATAAAAAGTTTTTCAATTCAACATAGTAGTTTCTGAGAATAGTAGCTCCACACAAACATACTGTGCAGAACAACATCATTGCAAAGAGAAGGCAAACTTGAAACAAACCATTTTTTAAATGTGTAGAAATCCCCTTGGTCAGAATTGGACCGACTAAAACCACACGGTGCACCCAGTATAGGAGGGATCCGGGAACAGCTGTCATTCCAAACCAACCCGTCTAGCCAGTGTGGTATAGTAGGCCAAAACCTCCTTTTTGTGGGGAGGACTATGTCCAGCAGTGGACTGCTAAAGGCTGTTGATGATGATGAAACAAACAAACTCTTCAGCTTTGCACCAGTAATATAGGCGTTTTATATCTTTTCTTTTAATTTTCTACAATTTATAAGAGTGATAATATTAACATTATGAGAACCAGAGGAGCAAGCGTTAAGCAGTATTGTTTGGTTATCAGAATGTAAGTGAAATATCAGATGTCATACATATGTAATGCATAGATATTTTTTTTTTATTATTTTAGGGTACAGTCATAGAATTCACTCAATGGGGTGTCTTATGGAGTTAATTCCAGTGATATATGTGTGTTACAGGCCTTTAGGGTGGGTATACTTTCTTTCTTTGATGTTTTAAGCCATTTGTGTCATATAACTCTTAGCAGCTGAGTTAGATAATGGGAGGTGGTACTTCGGGTATATTCAAATGTGAGGAGTAACACGAGTAAAGATCGAAGTGAAAGCTAGTGCACTGATATAAATCATAAAACCTCTTTTTAAAAAGTTTTTCTTACATTTCACAAACAGAACTGGCTAATTACAATTTACTAGGGACGGAAGAGGTGAGCAAAGCAATATTGATGTCTATATATTTATAAGTAAATATGTATTTGGTAATATGTATGTGTATAGTGTGTGTGTGTGTGTTCCAGTTTTCTCTATGTCACCCGATGGTTGACTGGTACAGGACGTTGTTGGTATTAATTTTGCCAAGGCACCATAAGTGTATGTATAAAATTAATGAACAACGGCAGGAGTTAAGGGTACCTGTTAACTACGGGTTTAATTAGTGTTTTTAACTTCAAAAACTAGAAAAAACAAGATTTAAATGGGTTACTTTTAAACCAAATTTAAATCTGTTACAGCCAATAATATTACGGAAATATGATGAATAACTTTTTATAACGTACTTATTTATTATAGAAAAGTACATGTAAAATCTTTACTTACTATAATTCCTGTTAAATCTTTAAACAAAGATCCGAAAACAGCCGCACTGATCATAGAACGGTTCGTTGTCAAACAACCCCTGCATATAGCATTTGCCGGTTCAAAACTTTGTTTGATATCTTCTTCGTTACCTATACTAGTTGTATCCATTTTATATTAGGTAGTTTATTACAAGAAATTAATTAATTTACAGTAAAAATTGCCATAAACACTATTGTAAACATTGAAACAATATGGCCGCATAGACGACTGTCAATCACTAGCGTTTAGTTTTTTTTTCTAAGGTAGCCTTTTATGTCGCTTCGCGTCAATCTTGGCTAAACATCCTAATATTGTTGCCACATTAAAAAGAAGTAGTACTAGTTTTTTCAATACTTCTATTGTATTAAGATAGAATGTATTACTCTTATTTCATTTTATAAAACATAAGCTATCCTTGTGATGCTTCCATTATTCATCTATTATTAAATAAACTGTATATCGGACAGATTATGCGGTTCCATAAATATTTGTATTAATGTTAACATTAATACACAGTTTTTTGTAAGACTGGTATAATATCGGTAGAGTTGCAGTCCTGTGATGGAATGTTACCAGCACTAAATTCCCCCAAAACCCCTGTGGCGACTTTCACATACAGTGCAAATAGAAAAACAAACTACAGCACCATCTAGCGAAGACACATCGAACTACGGAGTATGATGAACTAGCTACTAATCCTGTATCGCGAAATAGAGATTCCACTGAGTCACCTCACCTGGTCGGAGGATCCTTCCTTTGTGTCTTAGGGACATGACACCCGTTAATCCAAAGTGGTGACCCTCGACGTGATATTAGCGGGTGTATTCCTGACAATATACAAAATTTAACAGAAGCCCAGCTGCTATCTGAAGTCTTTGTGTTTTCACTAGCAGACAGGCTGTAAGATTCTTTAATAACTGGTTACACCCTTGAAAAGGCTTTCCCAAGCAGAAATTAAGTGCTTCTACTCCTCTAGCAGGCTAACAAGTATTTTTGTAACTATTGTCTGAAGTCACCATGTTATCCAGTTGTCGGATCCTAATAATATCATACGATTCATGTCGACTTAGTTTTGCAAATCTATACTGTAATTTTTATCTACATACGCTCCGTCAATTTGGTGACTGGGGTCCATAATCTGTTGAGGTTATTTTGGAAAATTAAAGCAACCTTTATCTTCTGTATATTTGTTAAATTCTGACATACATCTGTGAAAGCATTCTGTACCGTAATACCTTCTCCACATTACTCGCGAAGTTGGACGAAGTTCCTCGGTGAAGTACTCTAGAAAGTCGCCTGAGGTAAGCCGAAATACCTATCTACACTATTGTGTGTTCAAGCGTAAGCGTTGTGAACACGACAAGGGTAAAAAGAGTTTGAGTGCGCGGATGACATATCAATTTTATAATTAGAAACCAGTGTTACTATTACTAGTAATCTGAAATCTTTATTTTTTTTTTTTATTGCTATATCTAATAAATATAATTAAGTAACAAATATATTACACAAACCTCAAACACGGCTGTCTGATCTCAAACAAGTCAGAGCTTGTACTATGGTAACCAGACTGCTGAGAAACATACTTAAATGTCACTAAATACATACATATTATAAATAAATTAATAACAACGAATGACTACAGTTAATGGCGAATCATAACGAGTACTGTGGCAAATATTCTCTAAAAATATTCTGCCAATAATCTATTTCTTCCTTTTCAGGTATGGTTCTCATCTTTAGCGTATTTCCAATGTCCAAACACTCTTGTTTTTCAATAGAATAAGGCTTCCAATCTACGCCGATGTCTACATCCTCTGGATTTGGCGTGGGATCTCTGGAAATGTGACGATTAATTTAGTAGTATCGTACATGAGCAAATTTAAAGTCATATACATATGTGTATACACTAGGTCCAACCTCATCTGCGTCTCCTATTGCCCGTAGTGTGATGTCATACAGCATGAACTAAACGTTATTTTGAGCCAACTTGCGCATATAGATATATACTGTCGCGGACTTCTTTTAGAACTTTTAAAGGGGAACAATTCTTAAATACATTATTTTTACGAAACTTTTACTGTTTACGCACCCTACGCAGTTGAAGCTCTCAAAAGGCATAAATAGGCCCCCGTTTTTGTAACATTTTTCATTGATACGCCGTCCCTTTTGGTCGTAACGTTGTGATATATAGCCTAGAGGTTTTCTCGATAACGAGACTATCTAATTCTGCAAGAATTTTTCAAATTGGAGCAATAATACCTGAGATTATCACTTTTAACCAAACAAAGAAACCCTTCAGCTTTATGTTAGTATAGATTACTATAGATATATCCCTATAGTGTTGGTGCAATCGAGCAGTAATCAACTACTTTCATCTACTATTACTAACACGTTAATCAAGTCATCAACAGCCTTTTACAGTCCACTGCTGAACATAGGCCTCTCTTTAGCAAGGAGGTTTTGGCCTACTATATCACGCTGGCCAGACGGGTTGGAATAGGGTTTATTTCAAGTTTTCCTTCTCTTTGTAATGATGTTGTCTTGCATACTTTGTTCAATTAGTCGCTTTTTACGACACCCACAGGATGAATAGGGGTGGTAACACTATGTATATTAATTAAGTACTAACACTAAATTGGATATCATAAAAGAATTACAATACAAACTCACCCATATTTAGCAAAGTTCGTCCAAAGTTTAGTCACTCTATTAATCGCCTTGAATTCTTCAGTACTTTCATCGACTTTCCCAAACAGAATTCTAAGAGGAAACAGGTACGATAAGTCATCACCATGTGCCACTACATCTCTATCCCCAACCGGCTCTGCAAGTTCAACCCGAGCGAAGATATTTCTCTCAGTTATGCAATTAAATTTATATAAGTAAACTTTATTTCTGCTGGCAAGAAACTTGACCAAAAGATTTATGCTATAAACATACAGATCTGTGGCAATGAACCTCATAAGTTGATCTCTTTCGTCGATAAACTCTTTGTCCTTTAAGTAAAACTTTTTTATTAAACTACCAACTTTTAATTGGTTATTAACAACGCAGTTGTATTTTATCCAACCAGGTACAAAGAACTCGTTAAAATATTTAGCTTCGTGGAATAATTCTTTTAGACTACTGCCCAACCCCAATACCATAAGACCTTCGTCTTTGTTGTATCCTGTCATGATTTCTATCCCTTTATGTGCCCCTTTACGAAATACATCCGCAATATCACCATAAAAGAACCTCTCCTGTCCAAAATCTTTTTCGCTCACTATGGCATAATATAAACCATACAGCTTTTCGGATTTCCATATTTTAGATTTTGTATTAACTAGCCTCTTAATAGGTTGTTTCATAAAAAAATCATATAGAGTTTTATTATCTTCTGAAAAGCAACCCAATTGTTTGGCCAGCAGTAACACTTTGTCGCGTGAACAGAATTCCTCTGTCCAGGTTGTGCCAGCTCCACTCTGAAGTATGGCTCTACGAAAGAGCCCTTTTGTCATTGGTGATACCAAATGATAAGAAACGCATACAGCGCCAGAACTCTCCCCAAATATCGTGATATTCTCAGGATCACCACCGAAATTACTGACGTTTTTCCTCAACCATTGAAGAGCGGCGACCTGGTCTTTCATTCCCAGGTTACCAGGAATATCTGGTGAGTGAAGACATAGGAAACCAACTACTTCAAGCCGGTAATTGAAGGTGACTAGGAGAACTCCATGTCTGATAAGGAACTGGGGTCCATAGTAGTCATCATTTCCACTGCCGCAGATGTGTCCCCCTCCATGGATGTATACCATGACTGGTAGGAGTCTCTTGGGATTTGTGTCTGGTGTGTAAATGTTTACATACAGGCAATCTTCGCTCATGGTGTATTCAGGTTCTTCCCTTACGTCCTTTGGCTCCCAAATATTGTGCTGATAGCACATAGGTCCAAATTTAATTGCATTACGTACTCCTGTCCAAGGTTCAACGGGTTGTGCTACCTGAAATTAAAAGGAACATTAAAAAAAAAAATTTTTAATTCAGAACAGTTAAAAACACGACAGCACTCTAGCTGTCATGTTTCGTGGTAAGTGTGTGAGCTTTATGTTGCCAGGATGACAGTCTTGCAATTTACGTCCTCAAGTATCTCACTAGGCCGCCACAGTGTGGGTCACCATACTGCATTGACTGTCTGGTGACCACAACTCTTGGCTTCATGCTTTCTATTAGGCAGAATAAAGACACTTTGGTAGGTCCTTAAATTAAAAAAAAAAATGTTTTTAGCTATTATAAAGTTGCCAATTAGAAATAATAATGGAATAAAAACAGAAATTTTCTTTTGTAATACATGAAATGAGTATACAGACATACCAGTAAGTTAAAAAGGGAAACAGAAGAGTATGTAACACTCACATTTTGACAATTATTTGAGTGATTTCTAAATATTAATTATTAAAAGTAATAATAAAATTTTGTTTTTGGCAACATTGTTCATTGCTACTCGAGTCTTATGTTAATTCAATACTATTTTTTTTTAATTCGGCAACTTCAATAGTTAAGTTGAAAGTTCCTTAGTTTGTATAGATAAACGATTATAAAATTGAAATATGACCTTGAACCTGAGTTCTCCAACCGGTGGCTGAGCATACGGAACACCTTTGAAGCTATAGAAAGTGCCCCCGTACTCATTCTGGACTTCCTCCCCCTCCAATATACCCTCATTTACTTGGACTTGTACCATTGTTGACTCCTGAACTTGATAAAAAAAACACGCACGTAATAAGTTACACTTCTTTGACGTAACCGTTAGACGTTATCCTCTGTTTGTAGAGAGAACGACACTAATAATAGAAACAAAGGTATTTAATATATTGAAAGAAAGTTTTATTATAACGCATTATCTAGTTCAATAAATGTTATTTAAATATCATAAAATAATTCATCATTATCATCATCATTTCAGCCAAAAGACGTCCACTGCTGGACATAGACCTCCCCCAAAGTTTTCCACAACAGCCGGTACCGTGCCGCCCGCATCTAGCAGCTTCCCGCGACCTTTATCAGGTCGTCGGACCACCTTGTGGCGGGCCTACCAACGGTAATTCCCAGTACGGGGTCGCCACTCCAAAACTTTATGGCCCTGTGCCGACTTTCACATTACAGCACAAAGAAAAATTTTACGTTTGTAGAATTTAGAACTTGGCTAGGGGGGCTGATGGGACGAATAAAAATATCTTTGAAACTTATTGTATATCTTGTCAAAACTATTACATAGTCGGTGGAGAAGTTACTGAGTTTTTGACGTGCACACAAACTAACTTTATTTACACAAATAAATAAAACTGAAGTGCCTGTTTGTAATTTAAAATTTGGAGCTTTCTCCAAATGCATGTGAAAGTATAAATGGTACTTACACCAACTGCGATCCGTGAATCAAACCCTAGACAGTCAATTTATGATAAGAACCATCATTAGTTCTGTGAGTGAGTGCAGTTTTTCTATAAGTAATTTACCATCATCATCGTCAACAGCCTTCAACAGTCCACTGCTGGACATAGACCTCACCTTAGAAAGGAGATTTTGGCCAACTATACCACGTTTCTCAGGTAGTAGAACCACGCTGATTTCAGCACGGGCGGGCCGGCTCGACCGGGGCAGTACTACCCTCCCACAGAAGACCAACCTAAAGCGCCAGCATCCGTGCTGTCGTGTTTCGTTGGTAAGTATGAGACCAGAGGCCCATTGATGCAGGGGTGACAGTTATCGTGATAACTATGAGCGTAATCGTATGAGCCTTACACTGTCACGATGACTGTCATGCCTTTTACGTCCCCAAATGGGGTGTGAAAAAGCATCTCACTAGGCCGCCATAGTGTGGATCACCACACTACGTTGTCAGCATTTGCAATGAGTATGGTGACCATAACTCTTGGATTCTATTCATGCTATCCATCAGGCAAAGTAGAGTCACTTTGGCAGATTCAGAGATTAAAAGAAAAAAAAAAGTTGGCCAGACGGGCTAGTATAGAGTTTGTTTCAAATTTTCCTTGCCTGTACAATGCTGTTGTATGCGTAGCTTACTCTCTTAGTCGTCTTAATAAGATACCCACGGGATGAATAGTCATGTATATAAACAGTACACTATATAACAATACTGTTATATATACATATAGGAATATAGGGCTATAATATGTATGTATTTAAGAATATTACTTACCATTCAGATCAGACCGCCGTGTGTGAGATGTGACAAGTGATTACAATATAATTCAACTAACATTTAATATGGGTTCAAGGTGTAATGATAATTCATAATAATAAGGTTGCCCCTACGTAGATAACGCGGCAATGTTTGTAAACTAGACAATTTATTATAGATCGTCGAGAGGTCAAATCTCATTTTTCTCACGGGCGACACAATCACAACACTCGTTTCGGGATTTAGGAAACTGCTTTACATTTACAACACATATTCAAACTCTTTTCGATCTTGTGACAGTAGGGAATATGCGGATTTTCTTTAAAAAAAAAAACGTTTCTAGTAGATGTTACAATACCAAAATTAAATATAACACCTCACCGGCACGGAAACTTGGCCAAGTACAAAACGTATGACAACTTCCTTTTTTTTTCACTTAGCTCTACAAATTTTGGCTAATTGTGATCGGAGTCTATCCAGTTAACGTTCCTGATCACTTCTTTTCACATTAAAAGGTTTTTCGGGTTCATAATGAAGTTTATGCAAAAAGTCACGTTTTCACAAAATTTTACACTAGAGTTCAAAGCACTACGAATTTAAAATTGTTTGATTTTTTGTTGCTTTCTGTCCTTTTTAATAGCGTGTGTTGCCTCCTCTAGCCCTAATGACCGCCTGCATTCGGTCTGGCATGCTTTGGATGACGTTCTTGATGTTGACTTGTGATAAGTCGCGCCAGGCAGTAAGTGCAGCATCTCGAAGCTGGTTAAGGGTTTGTGGTGGGTTCGATGATAACTTTATTGCTCGTTTCAGTTTGTCCCATACGTGTTCTATCGAATTTAAGTCCGGGCTGCGAGCTGGCCACTGCAATTTTTGAACACCAACCTCTTGAAGGTAATCATTCACGATGTGAGCGACATGTGGATGGGCATTAACATGCATTAAAATGAATTGGTCATAACCAATAAACCCTCCGAAGGGCACAACATGATCTTGAAGAATTTCTTCGACGTATTGAGTTGCATTTAAGGCGACTAATTCCGTACGAGCATCAGAACTCACGCCACCCCATACCATTATAGAGCCTCCGCCAAAACTGACCGTCGGTGTGGTTGTCATCGCCAAATAGCGTTCCCCTTTCCTTCTCCAGACACGTTGTCGACCATCAGGTACATTTAAAGCGATCCTGCACTCGTCTGTAAACAAAACCCTTGCCCATTGCTCAAAAGTCCAGTTAGCGTGTTCGCGGGCGAAGTGAAGTCGAGCTACTCTGTGCTGTGGGAGGAGCTGTGGACCACGGGCTGGTCTTCTTGCTCTCAAATTAACTTCCTCCATACGTCTTCTCACCGTACGCTCGCTAACATTCACACCTCTGGAGATTTGAAGCCGCTGACGGATCTCAACAGCGGTCAGGAAGCGATTTCTTAAAATCTCTAACACAATAAAGCGGTCGTCACGAGCTGATGTGCATCTTACACCGCCACTACCTGGCCTTCGGGTGAAGCGGCCAGTCTCTTGATACCGTTTTAGTGCATATTGCATCGAAGAACGCGGCACGTTTAGGACAATAGCCACTTCACGATGGGTCAAACCTTGTTCGACTAATGCCACTGCCTGTGCTATCTGACTTGATGACAAAGGCATTTTTATGGATCCTAAGGGGCCTTTAGGTGTTTATTAACCACAATAACAACAAAAGTCTATGTCAAATTAAAACTTAAAATTTTTAGAGCACAATTAAAAACTTCGACTTCGTCGAATTAATGACACGATTTAACTAAACTTTAAAACGCAGACCAAAATGCATTTCAAATTAGTGAATTACCCTCTAGAGATGAACATAAACATTTTTTCTACCCACTTACACGATAAGAACAAAGTTAGACACCCTTCAAAAAATGTTATCGCATGTTATGAGTTTGGCCAAGATTCCGTGCCGGTGAGTATATAAACTGAAAAACTAAAAAAAAGATTAAAACCACTATAATTTTCGGACAAAGTAAACGCGGTCATTTTGGCGCGCTTTTTCTGTGTCGACGGACTACACTCATGTCAACAATAAAGTATTTGGTTCACAAATGCACCGAGTTATTTTTTTTAATTAACTTATGGAAAAGTAGAGTAATATAATGCAAAAAAGTAATATAATAGTTGTGAAGATCATTTTTACATAAGTAAGGATGTTGTCCGCGAGGTGATGGATTAAGAATACATAGTGTTACCACCCCTATTCATCCCGTGAGTGTCGTAAAAGGCGACTAAGGGACCAAGTATACAAGACAACATCATTACAAAGAGAAGGCAAACTTGAAACAAACCCTATTCCAACCCATCTGGCCAGCGTGGTATAGTAGGCCAAAACCTCCTTGCTAAGGAGAGGGCTGTGTCCAGCAGTGGACTGTAAAAGGCTGTTCTTTAAAGGATGTTAAAAAAGTGATAAAGTACATATAACAATATTTTTTACTTAGTTAACTGCACATACTGTTTTGTGTACAAAGTTCGAAGAAAATATAAGCAGCTTTACTAAAGGATCCGACGGGAAATTGACGTCAAAGTTTGTTCCACCAATAATGTTGCGTCTTAGAAAATAACAAGGGAATTTCAAAAAAGTTACTAATTGATTATTAAATTTCTCTAATAAATTGTAATAAATTTCAAAAATAATTACATAGAAATATTTTTTTAGTAGGCAAGTTTACAAATAAAAATATTTTGTCCATTTTGGAGTCTTATGCATATACCCTACTTAAAAAACATTTTGCGTGTACACTCAATAGTCCTTTTTTTTTAAAAAAAAGACAACGACTGCAGTAGGAACAAATCCTGTGTCGCGGGGGACTTTAAAAACGTAAAAGAAACGGACACAAAGAACACCCAGACTCAGAACAACAATTTGTGCGTCACACACAGTATTGTGGCGTGTGGCGTTTGAAACCACAACACTCAGCGCAGTAGAGAGCGGCGTGGCGACCGTTTAAACCAAGGCCAATCGTGCAGTCGAACTGAGACTCACAAATGACAGTTCCTAGGTGACGTTTTTTAAAAATAAACATAAAACTCTTTCTCACGCTGTCAGGTGAAAACAAACTGAAAAATTAACATTCTAAGCGTGGAGTTTTAAAAAATATACTAAGTTTTAATTGGATATAGGTCTGATAAAAACTAAACTTCCTTTTTAAGAAGATGATTAGGTCTAGTAGTGGACCATTAAAGTCACTTTGACAGGCAGTAAACAAAAAAAAGTATAAGACTGTTGGTGTGGTCAGCTAAATAAACACATAGGTATGTATGTAAAGAACTAATAATGAATGATTAATGATAAAAAGCATTTTGTTAGCATAGAAATGCCTTTAAGTTATATAAATGATGGACTGTTGGACTTTTTTTTTTTATAGTAACCTACCAAAGTTACTCTATTCTGAATCCAAGAGCGGTGGTCGCCGTACTCACTGCGAATGAAGACAGTGCAGTATGGCGACCCACGCTATGGCGGCCTAGTGAGATGCTTTTTCACGCCCCGCTTAAAGGACCCGAGATCGTAGTGGGAGGGAAACACGTGTGCTGGTAATGAATTCCAGGCTATAACTGATTTTCACAGGAAGGAAGAGCCGAACCGTTTAGTTCGGGAGCGTATGCCTTCCAAGGCCAGCACGAGTTGTCCTGTAGAGGAACGGAGAGGATGGGATCAGTTGGAAAAGTTCGTCAGAACACTCTCAGGATAAAGGCGATAGAGGACTGCCTAAGCCTGTTGACTAAGGAGGTTTTGAACTACTGCACCACTCTGGCCAGACGGATTGGTATAGGGTTTGTTTATACTGAATTATCTGCATCCACAATGAGTATGGTGACCACAACTCTTGGATTTTATTCATGCTTTCGACCAGGCAGAGTAGGGTTACTTTGGCCACCTCTTAAAAATAAATAAAAAAAACTTTAGCAAGTACCAGCTAACTTTTATTTTAAATCATTTTAATTACCGTACAATACTTCTAGGTTATATTTGATTTCTGTTAATGTATGGCAGAATCGCCCAAACGTGAATTTCCTAGGGTGGGCCACGAATTAGGTAATTTTTGAAAAATCGTATAAAAATCGTTTGGTATATTATAAAAATTGTTTATTTACGGGAAAACTACATAATTAGTTGGAATTTAATTTTTTTTAAATTATTTCGCCTAAATGAAAAACCGTTTCGACGTTTGCACTCTTCTAAGCGAGCACGGAAATTTTTGAATACTCGTTGGCAAAGAGACCGCGAGATCGCCGATATCTCTGCGTTATTTTTCTCTTTTAGTTGACGTAGTATGTTTAGTTTATTGATGTAGACACGATTCTTCAAATAATCCCACAAAAAGAAATCTGCTGGGGGTAGATCTGGACACCTGGGTGGCCATGGAATATCGCCTCGTCGGGAAATCAGCTTTTCCGGTAACATGTCTGACCACCAGCAGGGACTCATTCACACATCAAACTCATAACATATTTGCGCGGGATATTAGATTCAAATGTTTACGAATTCTTGGTCCACCCTATAGAAAACAAATTGTAAAATAACTCGCAACAAATTATCGTTTTGTGTGCTTCAAATAGTTTCGCTTTTTAGCTGAGGATTATATGTAATTATATCACCACAATAATAGCTTCCATCGTGTAAGAATTATTATAATAACCGAAAACATCACATTACAATTAAATCCTCATTTATCTTTGTCAACCAGAAATAGCTGATTTCCGAAAACGGACAATGAAACTCAGCCCTCTCTTAGATTACCAGATAGTTTTAACATTTTGTTACGTGTGTTGAAACCACTGTTTTGTTGTGAGCAATTGTGTTCTAATCTACAAGTATTGTAATTCTTTTAAGAAAATAATGAAAAAAGCAACATCTGATACAAGGGTAAGAGACCAGAATGCCTTTTTTTTCTGGTATATAAACGAGCAGATACGTTGACTTGAGCAACCCATAGAGTCCTGTAAAACATAACTTTTTGCCTTTTGAGTAAAAGTTATAACCAAACGCTCACATACGCTTTTGGAAAGCTGTTGCAGATTTTTTATTCATCTGCCTCTCATCTTCACCAACATCCTTTAACCGTCCACAGCTGGACATAGGCCTCTCCTTAGTAAAGAGGTTTTCGTCTACTGTACCACGATGGGTTGGTAATCGTTTAAGGTTTGTTTGGAGTTTTCCTTCCCTTGCAGTGATTATGTCCTGCGTCCCTTGGTCATAGGGGTGGTGATATGTCAATCTTTTTTTTGGAGGACGAAAGGGAACATCAGGGTACCCACACGGGCCGCCCCGAGCATGCGGCAGCTCGAGAGGCGGAGCTTTTGGTGGAATACAGGGTCGCCAAGAGGACTCTTCAGGCAGCGATAAAACGGGCCAAGAGCGAGGCCCGCCGCGAGTTGTTGGAGACACTGAAGCGAGATCCATGGGGACGCCCTTACCGTATGGTTAGGAGCAAAATGCGGCCATGGGGCGGCATCTTCAGCCAGAGCTGCTTGAAAGGGTTGTCGGCTCCCTGTTTCCATCGCATGTGGTGGAGCACATACCACCACCGATGGCTCCGCCTCCAGCGCCTGAGGCGCCTAACGTGGACGACGACGATGTGCCTGAGGTCACTTGGGCAGAACTAGCGCTGGCAGTGCGACGACTTAAAGCCAAAAACACCGCCCAAGACCCGATGGCATTCCAGGACGAGCATGGGTCCTGGCTCTGGATGATGAGGCGCCGGCTCTCGAGCCCCGACTGAGAGAGTTTCTCAGCGCATGCCTCGAGCAGGGCCAGTTTCCGAAAATATGGAAGACGGGAAAACTGGTCCTCATCCGAAAGGAGGGGCGCCCAGCGGACTCACCATCCGCTTACCGGCCCATAGTGTTGCTTGACGAGGTATGCAAACTCTATGAAAGAGTGATTGCATGGCGTCTCGTCAAGCACTTCTTCAGAGTAGGGCCGGATTTGGGGGATAACCAGTACGGTTTCCGTCAGGGGCGCTCCACCGTGGATGCGATCATGCGCGTGAGGACTCTGGCGGAGGAAGCCGTTTCTCGGGGTGAAGTGGTGTTGGCGGTGTCTTTAGATATCGCCAACGCGTTCAACACTTTGCCCTGGAGTTGTATCAGAGAGGCGCTAGTATATCATAAAGTGCCTCTCTACCTCTGCCGCGTTGTCGGGGCGTATTTGTCGCAGAGAGCCGCTATCTACCCAAGTAGAACCGGTCTCGGTCGACGTGAAATGTCGTGTGGTGTTCCGCAGGGGTCGGGTCTTAGGGCCTCTCCTGTGGAACATTGGCTACGACTGGGTGCTTCGCGGTGCATACCTAGATGGTGTAGCCGTCACGTGTTACGCGGACGACACGCTTGTGACGGCGTGCGGCAAGACACACCGTGAGGCAACCCTGAGGGCCACGGCCGGTGTTGCCCAAGTCGTGCAGCGAATCCGGCAACTGGGTCTCGAGGTGGCTTTGCACAAATCCGAGGCCTTGTTTTTTCATGGGCCTCGGAGGAAGCCACCTGATAGACTCAGCCTCATAGTAGGAGGTACTCGCATCGGCATCGAGCCCTCTATGAAGTATCTGGGGTTAGTACTCGATGGCCGATGGGACTTCGGACATCACTTCCGAAGTCTGGTCCAAGTTAGTTGGTGCAGCGCGTGCATTGGCACGTTTGCTGCCGAACATGAGGGGACCCGATGACTCATGCAGGAGACTCTACGCTGGAGTTGTGCGGTCCATGGCCCTTTATGGGGCCCCAGTATGGGCGGAGGTCCTGAAGGCCAGCAATATAGCGTTACTGCGACGACCACAGCGTATGCTGGCCATTAGGATTATAAGGGGGTACCACACGATCTCCTTTGAGGCGGCGAGTCTCCTGGCCGGAACTCCACCATGGGACCTGGAGGCGAGAGCCCTTGCAGCTCTGTATCAGTGGCGCAAGCAGGCGCGGGAGTTAGGTCGGAGTCCTGAAACCCGAGATATCGAAAATCAGAAATCCCAACTCCGACAGGCCCTCGTAGAGGAGTGGAAGGAACGACTTGGGCAGCCAAGCGCTGAACACGCCGTTGTTTCGGCGATAAGACCCCTTATGGAGGATTGGCTTGAGAGGCATCATGGGACCCTCTCATACCGACTGACGCAGGTGATCACTGGAAAAGGATGTTTCGGAGATTACCTGTCTGATCCGTAAGGAGCCAACGCCTGAGTGCCATCACTGCGATGGCCGGACCGTGTACACAGCGCTCCACACGCTGGCAGAATGCCCGGCATGGGTGGAGCAGAGGCGTGACCTCATGGCGGCCATTGAAGTGGTGACTCTCTCGCTCGGTAACATGGTTGCGGCCATGATACGGAGCGAGGGTGCGTGGAACTCCGCCATCTCTTTCTGCGAGCAGGTTATGCTTACGAAGGAGATGGCGGAGCGGGACCGAGAGAGGTTTAGAACTCTCCCGGTCCGCCAGGCCCAGGAACGGGCTAGGTACCGCAGAAGGCTCAGGCGCCGGAGATCACTAGAAGATCTCCGTCCTCCATAAGTGCAGGCCTGGGGGTGACAGATCAGGTCATCTGTCACCCTAGCAGAAGCAGATTGGGGGGGGATATCTGAGTACTACGGACTGCGCGCACCCTTTCGGGGGGAAGGAGGGCAGTAAAGAAACCATGAGTTTTCCACACAGGAGGGGGCCACTGCAGCCGTAGTTGGTCCGAGGTACGTCGGGGTTCCAGGGATTGCCTTACTGGGGTGCACCTGGTCCCCTAGCTATTGGTATCTGAGACGGCGTGCGGTTTTTGGTCGGTTCGAGTCCGACATAACCACCCTGCGGTGGTATCCGTGGGGATTTCCGCAGAGTACAAAAAAAAAAAAGGGTACCCACACGGGAGGGTGCCATCTACAAGCCATAGGCCCGAGGTACGTCGGGATTCTCGGGATTTGCTTTTTAGGGTGCACCTGATTCTCCGGCTACTAATACTCGACACGGCATGCAGTTTCTGGTCGGTTCGAGTCCGACATAACTACCAACTGGTGGTATACAGATTTGCCAAACCAATTAAGGGGGGTAGTGACACTCTGTGTTCTTAATCCATCATCACATGGATAAGACTTCTCACATTAAAGTATAAAACATACAGATATTCGCCTCTCTTCAAGTAAAACTATTGATGGTATATGGTGATCCGCTATGACTATTGTCTAATAGATTTAACTTACAATTCAGGAGTAAATAATGGTGCGAGTTCGAGTTAATGAGGGTATATTGAGGGGGGAGGAGGTCCAGAATGAGTACGGAGGGAGTTTCTACAGCTTCAAAGGTATCCCGTATGCTCAACCACCGGTCGGCGATCTTAGATTTAAGGTAACAATTCAAAATATCTGTGGATGCGCACTGTCAATTATATTTTTACTTCTATATTCCTGGAGGGTTATGTAGTGGCTAAGTACCGCTCATAACTTGATGGCTATAATAGCCATTTACTCTAGAAAAAGAAAAATCCATCGTAATCAGTGAAGTGATTAATAAAACTGGTAAAAAGGACCGTAGATTACTAGGTAGTAGAGCCACGTTTCAGCACGAACGAGCCAGCTCGACCGAGGCAGTACTACCCTCCCACAGAAGACCAACCACAAAAGCGATAGCATCCGTGTTGTCGTGTTTCGTCGGTGAGTGTGAGAGCGGAGGCCCATTGATGCAGGGGTCACAGTTATCATAGTAACTGTGTAAGCCTTACACTGTCACGATGACTGTTATGCCTTTTACGTCCCAAGCGGGGTGTGAAAAGCATCTCACAAGGCCGCCATAGTGTGGGTCACCATACCGCATCGTCTGCATTTGCAATGAGTATGGTGACCACAACTTTTGGATTCTATTCATGCTTTCCATCAGACAGAGTAGAGTCACTTTGGCAGGCTCTTAATATAGAAAAAAAAGATTATATTGGAAAAAGAATATCCGTTTTAATAATTAATGAACTTTTATTCAGGACGCCATATTTGCTTGTGTATAGAGGTGTGTGTCCACAGACAATAAAAATATAGGGACGGGAGTGCACACTAGTGAGGTGGCGCTACGATGGATTATGATTAAAATTGAGCCATACATTACAACAAAAACATATCAGACAAGAATAAATGATTTTGGTAACTAATTAAGAGAATAGGCCCTTTTCTTCACTCGTTTTTGTTACACTTCACTTAATTTTATTATGTGTTCACATTAACTATTAAAAACATTTTTCCTCCTCAGGCACCACAACCTCCACAACCGTGGACCGGTGAAAGGGAAGCCACCAAATTCGGGCCAGTATCATACCAGTATAACTTATGGGATTCTAACCAACCATTAAACATGAGCGAAGACTGTCTATATCTCAACGTTTACACACCTGAAATAAAATCAAACAGTCTTCTCCCAGTCATGTTCTTTATACATGGAGGTGGATTCTTGGCAGGCAGTGGCAACGATGATTTTTACGGTCCAGAATTTTTTGTTAAACATGGAGTAATTCTCGTCACGATAAATTATAGACTTCAAGGTCCTGGTTTTCTCTGCCTCCATACTCCAGAAATACCTGGTAACGCAGGAATGAAAGATATGGTGGCAGCCATGAGGTGGGTAAAGAAGAACATCCAAAATTTTGGTGGAGATCCTGAACATATCACTATATTTGGTGAAAGTGCTGGAGGTGTTGCCGTCTCCTATATATTAATATCACCTATGACTAAAGGTCTGTTTCGGAGAGCCATTGTTCAGAGTGGAGCACCTACACTCTACCTGCTATCGGAGTTCGAAGCACAAGAAAAAGCTCTCTTACTTGCTAGACAATTGGGTTGTTTCTCAGAGAATGATAAAACTTTGTACGAATTTTTCAAGAAACAACCTATCGAATCATTAATTGACGTAGACTTAAGGATATGGGGAGCCCAGACACCAATTGAACTGCCTTTCGCAGTAGTTGCTGAAAGAGATTTTGGACAAGAAAGATTCTTTCACGGTGACCTAATAGATGCAATGCGGAAAAATGTTCATGAAGGAGTTGAAATAATGATGGGATATACGAAAGACGAGGGTATATCAGCTATGGTGTTACGCTACTCTCGAGATCGCATGATCAATGACGCAAAATATTTCACGGAGTTTTTCGTTCCTGGAGATATTAAAAGACATTGCGTGGTGTCTGACCAGTTGGAAGTTGGGAGGAGAATGCGCCAATATTACGTCGAGAATGGTGAAATTGTGTTGGAGAAGTTGCTGAAGTTTATGGGCACTGACATTTACCATTACGGAATGATTTTCACAGCCAGACTTCATTCGTTGACGAACGAAGTGTATTTTTATAAGTTCAACTGCATATCAGAAAGAAATATTTTCGCTCTTGTGGACCCCGCAGAGCCGTACGAAGCTGAGAATATTGTGTGTCATGGCGATGACTTGGCTTACCTGTTCCCGTTGAAACGTTTCCTGGGGAAAGTCGACATCAACTCTGAGACATTTAAGATGATAAATAAAGTGTGTAAGCTTTGGACAAACTTTGCGAAATACGGGTAAGTTAAAGTCAAAAATTTAAATGGTTCTCTGTGTCTAGTTAGCGCCATGTTTAAGTCTACTCATAAAATATCACACACTTACACATCTCACTCACGACCGTCTGACCCCAAACTAGACAGAGCGAGAGAGAAACATACTTATATATTTCTAAATACATACATGCTATAAATAAATTATACCTAGACACAGAACTCAGTCGTAGAAGATGCTAGCACCATCTTATTGTATTTTTATACTATTGTCAAAGTGAACGATAATCTAAAGTGACTGACCTGATTGCTGCGCTGCGCACATAGATTATATTCCTGTCTTGCACCAGCGTGAACATTTCTTAGTCTATTTATTGTTGAGTATTTAGTTATATATATGTAAGTTTATCAGCAGTTTGGGTATCCCAGTACAGATTCTGCCTAGTTTAGAAGCAGACTGCAGTTTTTTTTTTTATAAACCTACCAAAGTGACTCAATTCTGCCTAATGAAAAGCATGAATAGAATCCAAGAGCAGTGGTAGCCGTACTCACTGCGAATGATGACAGAAGAAGGATGAAACCGTGTGGAAGATGTGACATTATTGTTTTCCTAATGTTCTAAAGTAACTGAATGGCTTGTTAGTCTGGTAGCAAGCAATTTTGTATATTGAGCCTTGGATGAGACTCCCGTCCAGAGCAAATATTATTAATTTACCAACAGATTGAATAAAATAATGGTCCTCAGGAATCCTACTCCAAGTTCTGATGCAAACCTTGAAGTGGAATGGAAGCCGTTCACCTTGGAGAAGCAGGAGTACATGGATATTAGTGCCACGTTGAAGATGGACTTGGCACCTGATAAGGAAGAACTTGAACTTTGGGAGAGCATCTTCAAAAAATATTTGCCGAAATATACTGTTTAAATATAAAAAATATAGAGGAAGAAGTCCTTGGTCTCTTTTTTTCAGTAAATGTGGAGGGACGTGTGTCATATGTCCCTCCGACACAAAGGGAGGATCCTCCGACCAGGTGAGGTGATCCTGCCTGGCGGGCCGCAGCCCAACGGTTGATGTTGGGATGTTGTATATATGCTGATTACCACGCGGATCTCTGTTTACAGGATTAGTAGTTGCATTGTAGTTCATTGCGGTGGTTAGCGCTTGTGGGTGCTGAATCAGAGGTCATTAAACCGGTTCTCACTCAGTATAACTTCCCAGCAACACATTCATCATCTATCGATGTCCACTGCTGGACACATTTTATTTTAATTACAAACCCTTAAACTAAGTATCGACCTACTACAGCATATTGCGTTTAATAATAATAACAATTAGAGTTTCAATTTTGAGGTGCCATGCTATGGGTTTGTGCTGGACCCAGTTCTCGAGAACGGTCGTGCTACGTTATATTGGGATGGATATACTATCATAGATAGGACTATTGTTGCCAATAAGCCTGATATTGTGGTGATAGACCGATTAGAGCGCCGCACAATGATTGTCGATATCACCGTTCCTCATGACGAGAATCTCGTGAAAGTTGAAAAATAAAAACAATTGAAGTATTTGGATCTGTCTCACGAGATTGCCGATATGTGGAATGTGGATTCGGTGATCATTGATCCGATAATTTGTTTACGGATTTATCGGCTCACGTTAGAAGGTTGGATCAAGGATCTGATGCAGAAGGTAGTCCTACTTGACACGGCCCGTATAGTGAGGAGGTTCCTGTCTTTGGAACCATTGATGCAAGGGTGACAGTTATCTTGATAAGCTATACACTGTCAAAATGACGAATGTCATAATAACAGCTGTTCCCGGATCCCTCCTATGTCAGGCACAAAGTGGCACACCGTGTGGTTTTAGTCGGTCCGTCTCCGACACACCACCCCGCCGTAAACCCCGGTGGGATGACGGCCCGAGGGGGTTTCCACACGTTAAAAAAAACGAGTTCGTTACAAGTTTTCCTTCTCTTTGCAATAATGTTGTCATGCGTATCTTGTTCACTTAGTCACTTCTTACGACACTCATGAGAACAGTAGCGGTGGTGATACTCTGTGTTCTTAATTCGTCACCACACGGATAATATAGTATATACCTAGATAGTAGTGTTGTAAAAATAAGAACTGGGCAGCGTGTGAACGTTTTGGAGTGTTATATTAATAATTATTCAATTAGAAGGTATTCTTTATTCGTTACTAGCTGACCCGGCGAACTCTGTTCCGCCTTAGAGGCAATAAATAAGATTTTGAATTTTGAACTGGAAGGCGGTCGAACGGAATAAAAAGTATCCTATGTCCGTCTACTGGTTCTAAGCTATCTCCCCACCAATTTTCAGCTAAATCCGGTCAGCCGTTCTTGAGTTATAAGTGGTGTAACTAACACCACTTTCTTTTACATATATAGATGACGCGCGACATGCCTATGCAATTCGGCGCAAAACCAGTCATTTATATCGACGTGATTGCATATCCTACTAACAAACTTTACAGTAATATAGGTTATACATATATAGGCTACAATTGGTAATGATTTTATGTAACTTTGGTCGTAATATAACTATATGTCAATTAAGTCGGATAGGAAATCTATCTTAGCGTACACTACCTAAACCATTGAAGTTACACAAAAATAATTTACTGTACTGTTGTCCGTGTGGTGACGGATTAAGAATACACAGTGTTACCACCCCTATTCATCCCATGGGTGTCGTAAGAGGCGACTAAGGGAACAAAGTATGCAAGACAACATCATTACAAAGAGAAGGAAAACTTGGAACAAACCTTATTCCAAGCCGTCTGGCCAGCGTGGTATAGTAGGCCAAAACCTCCTTGCTAAGGAGAGGCCTATGTCCAGTAGTTGACTGTAGAAGCTTGTTGATAAATGTACTGTAGGATTGTTTGTATGTTAAAAAGAAATATATTTATTTAAAGTGATCTGTTACGAAGCTGTAGCAGACCCAATTCTGAGAAACTGACTTCATTATAACTGAAAGCAGAAACAGATTGAGTAACAAAAAAGTCAAGCCTGTGTGTCCTCCTTCATGGTTAAATAAAGTATACCTATAAGGTTAATGACTTTATCATAACAGTTGATATTGAGCTGTGGATTATTTACTCGATAAGAATATTGCATTATTATTTTTTTTTATTGCACACATACGCATAAGATATAAGGTAGAAGAAAATGTCACGAACAAGGGCGAATATAATCCAAAATTGAGTTTTCTGCCAGCAAAACCCCGAGTGAATAGAGAACAGCAGAGAAATGTAAGGGCACAATCATATGACTAATGATTTTATGTAACTTTGGTCGTAATATAACTATCTGTCAATTAATTCGGAAGAAAATCTGGCCTCTGAGAGTTATCTTGGCGTACGCTGCTTAAGCCATAAGTTACACAAAGATAATGTACGTACTGTACTATTGTACGTGTGGTGACGGATTAAGAATACATAGTGTTACCACCCCTATTCATCCCGTGGGGGCCGTAAAAGGTGACTAAGGGAACAAAGTACAGAACAGTTTCTTTCTTCAGTACTTAATCTTATGGGTTGTGGTGCCGGTCTCGGCGGCTCATTTTGGCAGAAGCATAATTCACTTACGAAATTTCTTTTTTCACGTGTAACAGAAGGTACTGTCATAAATATTCTTACAGCACTGTGGAGGGAACGTGTGTCATGTCCCTCCGACACACAGGGAGGATCCTCCGACAAGGCGAGATGATGTTGCGTACATGCTAATCGCCGCGATTCAGGGTTAGTAGTTGCTCCGTAGTTCATTATACTCCGTAGTTCGATGTGTCTTAGCTAGATGACGTTATAGTATATATTTCTGGTTGTGCTGTATGTGGAAGTCGCCACAGCACAATTATCTGCAAATGTATGAAAGTTTTCATTGTCCGTGTGGTGATGATTAAGAACACGGAAGGTTACCATCCCTACCTACCTCATGGCAGTTGTAAGAGCCGACTAAGGGAGCAAGCGATGCAGGAAGACATAATTGCGAAGTGAAAGCAAACTTGATCAACAAATCCTACACCAACATGTCCGGTTGGCGTGGTATACTAGGTCATAACCTCCTTGCTAGGGCTCTCCTTAGGCCTCTGTCTATGGTTCGATGATGGTAGCAGTTGTCTATTAAATGTTATTGGTGTTAATGTATTATAATTTTAATAACAGTTGAATTTTACAAATAATATTGCAATTTGGTCTGCCATATTAAGTTGCGTAACAGATCATCTAATTATTTTTTTTAAATGAAAAGTATCCTATGTTACATCTAATACCTCCAAGAACATGTGTACAAAATTTCATGATGATCAGTTGAGTAGTTTTAGCGTGAAACTGTATCAAACAAACTTACATCCGCATTTATAATGTTAGTAAGGATATATTGTTTCAATCGACCGCTGCTAACAACCTTAGCATACACTAAGTAGGTTTTATCATCATCCACAGCATGGAATAGCTTCAACTGGACACAACCCTCTTCTTAGAACGGTGGTTGAGGTCTGGTTCTCCAGTTGGCCAGAAGGGCTTGTTTCGACGCAGAATTCTGACCTACTAAAAATATTTTGTTACACTACCGTAAAAAGAATTATAAAAGGATTATTTGACCCGAAAAACTTCGTACCGTAAGACTATTTGTGAATCTAAACCATCCAGGACGCCACAGAATGCATGCAAAAAAAAACATATATATTTTTTTCTATCTTAAGAGCCTGTCAAAGTGACTCTACTCTGCTTGATGGAAAGCAGGAATAGAATCCAAGAGTTGTGGTCACCATACTCATTGCAAATGCAGACAATGCCGCATGGTGACCCACACTATCGCGGCCCTGTGAAATACCTTTTCACACCCCGCTTGGGGACGTGAAAGGCATGACGGCCATCGTGACAGTGTAAGGCTTACACAGTTACCACGATAACTGTCACCCCAGCATCAATGGGCCTCCGGTCTCACACTCACCAACGGAACACGACAACACGGATGCTGGCGCTTTAGGTTGGTCTTCTGTGGGAGGGTAGTACTGCCCCGGGTGAGCCGGTGCGCTTGTCCTGAAATCAGCGTGGCTTTACTACCAAGCCGAATCGATTCAAATCAATCCAGCCGTTTAGGAGTTCAGTGATATAAATATACAGTAGAATTATATATAGAAAGATTAGCGAAAAAAGAGTAGATTTTCCAATCATACTCCAGTACCTGATAAGGTAAGCATTGAGGATTTACGACATTATCTTATACGCAAAATCTTTTTTAATCTATGGTATTAACTGGATTAGTGTTATCTTTATTTACGTATAATATCTATTAAACAGTCATATAATTAATTAAAAGTTGATTCAATGACATAGCAAATGATATTTAAGGTCGGGTCGATGACCGTCTTTAGTGCCCTTTGTGGCGACTTCCACATTACAGCACAAAAAAAAATATACAACAGCGCCATCTAGCGAAGATACATTGAACTACGAAGTATAAACGGAATGTATGAATGTAATGAACTACGACGCAACTATTAATCCTGTATCGCGAAATAGAGATTCACGTGGCAATTAGCATATATACAACATCCCAATATCAACCGTTGGGTCGCGGCCCGCCAGGCATGATCACCCCGCCTGGTCGGTGGATCCTCCCTTTATGTCGGAGGGATATGAAACCCGTTCGGTCCACACCCTTCTTCTAATAAATCCTATAAAACAATACATCTACCAGTACGACTCACCCCATTTGCTTGGCTACTGCGTGTCATTGACAAATTTTACGCGTCAAATAAAACTATATTCTAAAACTGACGTACGTGTAAGAGTTCCGAATATTAGATGTCCCTTTCTTTGTCAACTTTACCCCAACGTGTCGGAAAGCCCAAAGTTTCTAATGATAAAAAAAATAGCAAAGTTAGAAATACTTGGACGTCTGGAGCTTAAAAAACACAAATGCATTCTTACTCTTAGAATGTCCGATAGAAAAGAAAAGTAGTTTTGGGCTTTACCTTTTTTTGGTAACCTCTGTGAACAAATGGGTGTCATATTTATCCAACACAAAAAGAGGATCTTCCAAGCAGGCGAGATGACATGCCTGGCAGGCCGTTGCCCAACAGATGATATGCTAATCGGCGTGAGAATATTAGTACCTCAAGTTACGTCAATATCACACCCACAAAAATGTTTCCCAAGACTGATGAAGCTGTTATACTTGACTTCATAGATGGCACAACACTGAGGGACTATCATCTTTTTTTTTTGTTTGAATAGCCTACCAAAGTGACTCTACTCTGCTCGATGGAAAGCATGAATAGAATCCAAAAGTTGTAGTCACCATACTCACTGCGAATGCTGACAATGCAGTATGGTGACCCACATTATGGCGGCCTATTCATCGGCCGACGTAAAAGACATGACAGTCATCGTAGCATTGTATTGCACACATTTACCACGACAACTGTCACCTCTGCATCAATGGGCTTCCGGTCTCACACTCACCAACGGAACACGACAGCACGGATGCTGTCGCTTTAGGTTGATTTTCTGTGGGAGGGTAGTACTGCCCCGGTCGAGCCGGCCCTTTCATGCTGAAATCAGCGTGGCTCTACTACCTGGTAGCTCTATTATACCTTCTACATCTATTTGATTTATTTCTCGAATATCCAACGCTCAAATACGCGTACATTTAAACACCAAGAAATCATAGATGACCTTATAAAAACCAAAAATAAATTACTTTAAAGAATAATATTCCAGAAATAAAATCACTTGTTACGAGAAACAAACGCATCGTTCTATCAAAGGCATGTCCAGCCCATACTATATTATACTATATTATAGAACAAAAACTCGAGAAAATGAATAATTCAACAATAACATTAATGAAAATTTGATGCAGGGGTGACAGTTATCGTGATAACTGTGTGAGCCTGACACTGCTACGATGAATGTCATGCCCTTTAAGTCCCAAAGCGTGGCGTGAAAAAGTATCTCACTAGGTTGCCATAGTGTGGGTCACCATACTACATTATCTGCATTTGCAATGAGTACGGTGATCAAAACTCTATGGATTCTGTTCATGTTTTCCATCAGGCAGAGTAGAGTCACTTTGGTAGGCTCTTCATATTGAAAATTGGTGCAACTGAACTAGGTTTTTTCAGATATACTGAGCTTTAGGAAAGAACTCTACGTGATACCAGAAGCTGCAGATCACCTTCTAGAATCATTTGAGATAATAAATTATTTGAAGCTGCAAATTACTAGATCTATTAATAATAAATAAATAAATATTTCGGATATTTGACGACACACAACGCCATCTAGTTTCAAACTAAGTAGAACTTGTGATATGATAACAAGACTGACTACATAGAAAACACCCAAACTTCAAAACAAATATTTGCAAATCATACAAACATTTGGTGCAACCCGAGAAACGAACCCGAGACCTCAAGCACAGCAGTCACATTCACTACCGCTGCGCCACCAAAGCAGTTTGTATGTATCGTCTGATTCCCTACAATGATTTTTTCTGTCACATTGTCATGTCACCAGGAATTTTTCTAAAGTCATACCTCACTCACAGCAATACTCCACAGAGCGTGAAGACCATTTAAAAGAAGCAATGATGACTAAGTATGGTGTCTGGTATTTTTTCAACCAACAACTACATCAGAAGAATATTCTCAAAGATTTTGAACCCTTACTGAAGATGTAAGACGACTTCATGCACCTTCTGTGAGTGAATGTACAAAAGGTGGACGCATAAAATCCATAGACCCAAAAGGAGATGATATCTGTGTAAGCCTTACACTGCCACGATGACTGTCATGCCTTTTACGTCCCCAAGCGGGGTGTGAAAAAGCATCTCACTAGGCCGCCATAGTGTGGGTCACCATACTCCATTGTCTGCATTTACAATGAGTATGGTGACCACAACTTTTTGGATTCTATTCATGCTTTCAGTCAAGCAGAGTAGAGTCACTTTGACTGGCTCTTTACATAGAAAAAAAAAATTAAAATTTACAATATGACTTTCTTAGTACACTTTAACTAAAATGTACCAATCTGTTTAAATACTGTCAGTGGTTTGACTGCACAGTTGGCCTACTGATTTAAGCAGTCGCCACAAAGCTCTCTACTGCGCTGAGTGTTGTAGGTCCAAAGCCCACATGGGACAACACTTTGTGCGATCCACAAATGGTTGTTCTGAGTCTGGGTTTTCTTTGTGTTCATTTCATGTATGTTTTTAAAGCCACAACACAGGATTTATTCCTAGCGCGGGCATTACCTTTAAAAAAAAAACAAAAAAAATAATCTAAAATGAATGGTGTCGTGGGACACCAGGTAGGAACGAAGTTCCTTCGGATAATGTGGAATCGACACAATTTGCAAAAAAAATCGTGCTCAATTTTATGTAGGTTTTCTTGATTTTTCTCTTAAATTTTGCTGATTAGTTTTTATTTAAGTACAAGAAAGTATTTAGGAAATTCAGTATTTTAGGAAATAAATAATAAATTCCTTAAAATAATAAAATAATAAATTCCTTAAAATAAAATAAACATTGTAATTCAAATTTCAACTGAAATAATAAAAAAATATGTATCTTTATTTTTTTTTGTCAACATTATTATTAATTAAAAATTACATAGAAATAGAAAAATAGAAAAAAATAATAAAAATTAACGGTTTTATTCCACGCACTTTTTTCCACGCACTTTTTCCACGGATTTTTTCTTACGGTTTTACTATCACATTTTTTTCAGTTCGGTCCCGCAGCGAAATCCCTATCCCCTCCAAGCCTGCCGTAAGGAACTTCGTTCCAATAAATAAATTAAAAAAGACGTTCCCACGTTTTTGGTGGTAGTCAATCTAAAAGGTGATATGAAAATAAACACAGTTTTTATCAAACAATTGGTTGTAAAAGTCAAGTTACGTACAACACGTGGTTGTAATTAATCTACAAGCAGCTGACCCGGCAACCTCGTCTGCGTCACTTATTGTGAAGCCGAGTGTCATTTATCTGTAACTAGCTGACCCTCGCAACCTTGTCCGCGTTACCTATTGCCTATAGCGTGATGTTATACAGTGTGAACTTATTTATATGCCATAATGAGCTAACTTCAAAAGATAGACACATGCTGCCGTGGACTTCTTAAAAACTTCTAAAGAAAAACAATTCTTTGATATATTATTTCTGCTAAATTTAAACTATTTCCACAGCGCACGGAATGGTAACTCTCAAGAGAAGTTATTGGAATGAAGTTCCTTATCGCGCGTTGTGAAGGAGGCTAGACGGAAAAAATTCAGACGAAAAGTTGTCACGACACTTTTTACTATAATGTAGTAAGCCGTGCGGTGTGCGCGTGTTTCTCTGTCTGTCTCTCTTTCTCTCTCTCATAGAAAGCAAGCTCATTGTTTTCGTTTCGTCTTTCTATTTTGCTTTGAACAGTGTAGTGTCGCGACGATTATTTTTGTTTTGTTAAGTTTATACAGGTTTTTTGTACATAATAAATAATAAAATAATAGAAAATAAAATTTCTTATTTCTTTACTTAAATTCCTTCACTAATTAATCGAAAGGAACTTCGTTCCATCCGGGTGTCCCTTGACACCTCTCAACTTTTGTTTTTCTCGTTTTTCCACTGTTCTTGATATGCTCCTCTTTTTAGTTGAAACGTGATGAGATATATAGAGTGAGCCAAGAATTCGTTAATATTTGAATTTAACATCCTGCGCAAACATGTTACAGAAGTTCTTGGGACCCATGCTACTGGGATTAGCTGGCTACAATCGTAACATATGGTTGCAACTAGATGGAGCCGCTTATCACACATCCAATGAGTCCCTGCTGGTGGTCAAAGACATGTTTCCGGAAAAGTTGATTTCCAGACAAGGCGACGTTCCATGGCCACCCAGAAGTCCGGATCTATCCCCAGCAGACTTCTTTTTATGAGGTTATTTGAAGAATCGTGTCTACATTAATAAACCAAACACTACGTCAACTTAAAGAAAAAATCAGCGAACGAGCGACGAGTATTCAAAAATTTTAGTGCTTGCTTAGAAGAGTACAAATGTCGAAACGGTGGCCATTCAGACCATGTAACTTTTAAAAAATAAATTTCGACTAATTACCTTTCTTGTAAATAAACAATTCTTATGATATATCAAACGATTTTTTTAATCGATTTTTTCAAATATTAACTAATATGTGGCCCACCTGTATATTATAGTCTTCTTCGATAACTGGGTTATTTAAAATTGAAAAATTGTTTTAAATCGAACCAGTAGTTCCTGAGATTAGCGTTTTCAAACAAACAAAAGAATAAACAAACTTTATTTTTATAACATTGGTATGAGCATGTTTGTATTTAGTAAAAAATAAATAAGTTTAAACAAACTAAGTTATTGTAAAATATTTTCATTAGATCGTATATTTCGCTAAATATTCCGTAAATATAGAGCATATTTACGGAATATTTAGCGAAATCTATGTCATCTTTGTCAGGTTCGAACTCAATTTTGAGGGAGTTACCTACGTTCAGATACTCTTGCGTCTCTATAGTGTACGGCTTCCACTTCACTCCGAGAGATTCATCTGGAGTTGGATTCCTGGAAGAAATAAATTGTGGAGTTTTTACAATGTTAATAACAGCCCTGATGGCCTTCTGGTGAGTGACCCTGACCTCTGCGAAACCTAATTGCCACCCAAGACATTTTATGATAAGCATTATCATTTGTTCAGTGGGTGTAATTTATGTTTAATAGATATTTATTCGGTATTTTAAATGTGTGGGTGCGTAGGAGTCCCACTAAGAACTTAGGGCCACAAATCAACTTCATATGCAAGTGGGGCACCTGCAGTTCAACTGGCTCTGGTAAACAGAACATCCCGATTAGTGGCAATAAGCTCATCTGTTAATTACGCGGGAACAAAACACTATCGAAAAGTGGGTATTTAATATGCCTCTGCCTACCCCTTTAAGAAAATAGGCGCAATTTTATGTATGCGATTTGTTTAATATGTACAATTTCGGGATATAACAGCCGCGTGGGAGATGTGTGAAGTTGTTATGACGAATAATCATCGATAATATATCCTAAAAGATGGTCTGGTTGACATCTGTCAGGCATGCAACCGTCCTGGGAAATCTATCAAGCATAATATTTCTAGCTGTTCTCGTCTTGCTTACGATGGATACTTATTATTATTCTCTTTATTTTTAAATACATTTACATACGTATAAAATAATATATGCTTAAAAATATAAAAAATAGTAGACCACCGACATCGGGTACAGGGACTAAAATACCGGTGGTTAGGGCTCCAAACACAGGAACTTCCTCGCTATACGTGCCGTGTTAAGGAGGACTGCCTTCTGCATCAGACCCTTGATCCAGCCTTCTAACGTGAAGCTCTTAAGGTGCTTGTCGAGGCTCTAGGCTATAAATCTTTGAGCAGATACGACAATCGGAACAACGATCACCGAATCCACCATACACATATCGACAATCTCATGAGATAGATTCAAATACTTAATTTATTTTTCCTTTTCAACTTTCACAAGACTCTTGTCATGAAGAACAACCACATCGACGAATACCTGTAGTATTACCGTAGTACCTGCAGTACTATTTACTACAAGTTTGCGTCAATTCTCTTTAGCCAGAGCGAGCGGGGTAAAACCAGTATCCACTGCAATTACATTGCGATGCACTCCCACATTAGTCTGTAAAAAATATTCTCTGAGATTGTATATCTTACAATGGTATAGTCAAACTTTCGCGGCATATACAACCTCAACCGATGAACGTTGGTGATGCATGCGGAATGCAATCAGCAGTGTACGGGCTCTCCTGTCAAAGGCATCTAATTCGGTCTGAGTCCATCTAAGTACACTAAAGGAATACGTTAGAACTTGCATGACCCAATCAGTGGGTTTGCAACTTGTTGCACTCTGATAAAAGACTTTTAAGTACGTATTATTATTACTGTTAATACACAAATTGCCAGAGACGTAATTACTGCCCACATTTTACGTGATGCCATTGTATTACTGTCTCCCTTACCTTAAATTATCATAATGTTTTGATTGGTTCACTCACCCATATTTAGCGAAGCTAGTCCAAAGCTTACAAACTCTTTCAATGATTTCATACGTATCAGACTCTTCATCTACTTTCGCATGTCCAAATAAATCAGATACAGGAAACATGTAGGACAGATCATAACCATGACAAACAACAGTGCCATCTGGAATCTCCTCAGAAACAAGTACACGACCAGAAATATTCCTCTCAGTTAAGCAAGAGAACTTGTTTTGCTTTACTCTGTTCTTCTTCGAAAACTTCTTCGCTGTAAAGACGATTCCGTATGAAATCATGTCAACTTGCATAAACTTCTGTAAGGTATTTTCTGTCACATCTTGGTCTTGAAGTAGAATTGTCTTATTTTCCCTCTAACTTCTAACTGGTCTTCTGGCAGACAGTGATTTGCACACCATTTCGGTACAAAAAATTCATAATTAAATTTAGTCTTCTCGATCATCTCTTGAAGATTATACCCAAAGAATAAAGTCACTAGACCATCCTCTTGCGTATAACCCGTTATAATTTCGACTCCTTCAAAGCATCTGTTAAGTCACCGTAAAAATATCTCTCTTGTCTAAAATCTTTCTCGTCTGTTAGCCCAAAAGGGTATTCATATGGTTTTTGGGATTTAAATAACTGCAATTTCAAATTAGCAAGCGATTTAACAGGTTGCTTTCTAAAGAATTCACTTCGAGTATCATCGTCTTCTGAGTAACATCCTAACTGTTTTGCTAGTGCTAGCACTTTATGTCTTGAATTGAAGTTTCCTGCCTACCAGCAACCTGCTGCTCCACTTTGACAAATAGCTCTCCGAAAAAGCCCTCGAGTCATCGGCGAAATCAAATGATAAGAAACACTGGCTCCACTACTTTGCCCAAATATAGTGATATTCTCTGGATCTCCTCCAAAATTTCCAATGTATCTTTTAACCCACTTAAACGCTTCTACCTGATCTTTCATCCCTGCGTTTCCAGGAATATCTGCAGTATCAAGACCAAGAAAACCTATCGCTCCAAGTCTGTAATTAAAGGTAATTAGGAGAACTCCATGTTTGATGAGGAATTGCGGTCCATAATAAGCATTGTCTCCACTTCCCTCCACAAAAGCACCCCCATGTATAAATATCATGACTGGCAACAGGTTCTGAGGTTTGATATCTGGTGTGTAGATATTAAGGTAGAGACAGTCTTCGCTCATGGTATCTGTATCATCATTGGAAGGTTTGTTCACGTGCCATCGCTGGGACTGGTAGCAAATGGGTTTGAATTTAGTGGCTTTACGTGCACCAGTCCAGGGTTGGGCTGGTTGGGGGTCCTGAAATTTTAAAATATTTTGTAAATTATATTTCTCGCGCTTACGGATTAAGAATACCGAGTGTCACCAACCCTATTCACCCTATGGGTTTCGTAAAAGCTGTTTAGGGAGCAGAGTACGCAGAACAACACGACGACTCGACAAGACCGAAACCTCCTTTCAAAGGAGAGACCGATACCCAGCAGTGGACTACCAATGGCTGTTGAAAACAAAGATGTGTTTTCAAGGTATTTTGTCGTACAATTTGAGTCTTACAAATTGAAATGAAACTGTCATGTACCTACCTTAAACCTAAGATCTCCAACCGGTGGTTGAGCATACGGGACACCTTTGAAGCTGTAAAAGGTTCCTCCATACTCATTCTGAACTTCCTCCCCCTCCAATATACCCTCAGTTATTTGAACTTGTACCATCCTCTGCTACTGCAGTTGTCAACCTATAAAGAAAAATAAGAATTTAGTTAGAATTGAACCAGTAGAACCACTCTTGAATTCTATTCATGCTTTCCATCAGGCCGAGTAGAGAGTCACATTGGTAGATTTAAAAAAAAATATTTAGCCGACTTCAAAGGAGAAGGTTCACAATTAACCTGAATGTTTTTTATTGCGTTAGTTACCCGACTGCACCAGAAAGTAAGTTATGGTCTCCGAGAGTATGTATGTGTATTGCTTTAGTGGCTTGACGGATTTTGGTTTGGGAGTTGTTGTTTTTTTAAAAAAAAAGACAACGCTCGCATTAGGAATAAATCCTGCATCGCGGGAGATTTTACAAACACAAAAAACGGACACAAAGAACACCCACACTAAGAACAACAATTTGTAGATCACACAAAGTGTTGTCTCATGTGGGGTTTAAACCCTCAGCAGTCAGCTTAGTAGAAAGCTGTGAGGTGACCGCTTTAACCTCTAGGCCTACTGTGCAGTTAGATTAGAACTGTTAGATGCGTTACTCACGAGAATGACACTGTAACTGTAAATTATGAAATTTTAAGTAGATACACACAGAGCCAAAGTGTACTAGAGTGGATACCACGATTGGGCAAACATAGTGTAGGGCGCCCTGCGGCGCGATGGACCGACGACATGAAGAAGGTGGCTAGCAGTGAATGGATGCGAATTGCCCAAGATCTAGATGGTTGGCGTTCCTTGGGGGAGACCTTCGTTTAGCAGTGGACGGCGATAGGTTGATTGATTGAAACTGGATTCAGTTCCTACCCAAACAAGCAATCATGTGATAAGTATGATGAAAGCATTGAATAAGTCTCTGCCTACCCCATCAAAAATAAAGACGTGAGGATATGATGATGATAGTGATCATACTTTTATTATTATTCCCAAGGTTATTTGGGGATGATTACTAGTTTAATTGATTTTATCTCAATATCAATTTGTCCGCAACCCTGAGGGTAAACTGAATTCGAAGGTTGAAATAGTTGTCAGTATATTTGAGATCAATGACTTCCTGACAGTGATAGCCATATGAGGTCATGACAACCGGATCTAAAAACTTAACATGCTCACCGAGACATGGACGCGGGCATAATTTCGAAATAGAATTCAAGACCTTTTTACCACCGAAGTAGCTTCTATATACTAATATCTTTTTTTTTCTATCTTAAGAACCTGCTAAAGTGACTCTACTCTGCCTGATGGAAAGCATGAATCCAAGAGATGTGGTCACCATTGCAAATGCTGACAACGCAGTATGGTGACCCACACTATGACTACCGGTTTAGCAGACAGGGTCATCAACTGCTAGACCAACAGACCCATCCCACTCCTAACCGAATCAGGCTACGGCGGTCAGCTACGCAGACAACTACCCAGAAAATAGTATAGTACACAAATGTGTGCGCTAACACAGGTGCACTCTCTGTTCCTTCATTCTCACAATCGGATAGTTATCCTCTACGCCGGGGGAAATCAGTCTTAAGAGCCTGCCAAAGTGACTCTACTCTGCCTGATGGAAAGCATGAATAGAATCCAAGAGTCGTGGTCACCGTACTCACTACAAATGCAGACAATGCGGTATGGTGACCCACACTATGGCGGCCTTGTGAGATGCTTTTTCACACCCCGCTTGAGGACGTAAAAGGCATGAGTCATTGTGACAGTGTAAGGCTTACACAGTTACCACGATAACTGTAACCCCTGCATCAATAGGCGTCCGGTCTCACACTCACCAATGAAACACGACAACACGGATGCTGTCGCTTTAGGTTGGTCTTCTGTGGGAGGGTAGTACTGCCCCGGTCGAGCCGGCCCGTGCGTGCTGAAAGCACTACCTAGCAAAACTTCTATCTAATATATAATTTACTTTTTTAAATATAAGAGTTTGTCAAAGCGACTTCTCTGTCTGATGGCAAGGCTAACAGTTAATTTCTGTTTATATAAATAAACCTATGTAGAAATATACTTCAACTTTAAAGTGTCTACTTATTTAAATAATATAGACAGTTGTACGCGATAACTACACGTGGAGTTAGTTCATTAATGAAATAACTTAGAGAATGCAGTTTAATTAATTGTGAATCATCTTAAGAAATAGTTATTACTTTGTAAAACGAATGATAAAGCACACATTGTTGTGTAAACGCGTAAACATCCTCCTTTAGATTTGAAAAAAAAAACTATTTATCAATACAAAACAACGAAAACTAATACCAAGGTACTTTGATAAAGAAAACACGGACATAGTTTTTAGAGGTCCAACGCAAATGTAATGACTTGCCCTTACAGATTGATATGTGACTATTGACATCTATCAAAGACAGACTTAACTACGTAACTGCTAATCCTGTATCGCGGTAGAGAAATTTTCGCGCCGATTAGTGTATATACAACATCCGAACATCAACCGTATGGACGTAGCCCGCCGGGTATCACCTTACCTGGTTGGAGGATGCTCTGGGTTGAAGGAACACGACAGTGGGTTCCTCCACAGATTCATTAATGTAGAGTCTAAATCCTTGGGGTTATAAATATGACACTGGCATTTTGCGTGTTCCACTGTAGCGCTTACACTGATTGTATTGAATGAAGTGTCAATAGATGCGTAAAAATGGCTCGGGTCACAGGCTATTCATCAAAGTATTATATCATCATCATCATCAACAGCCTTTAACAGTCCATGGCTGGACATAGGCCTCTCCTTAGTAAAGCTGTTTCGGTCTACTATACGACACTGGCCAGATAAATTGGTCTAGGGTTGGTTTTAAGTTTCTCTTCTCTTTTTGCAGTGATGTTGTCTTACGTATTTTGATTCTTTCACCTGTTACGACACCCATTGGAAGAATAGGGGTGCTGACACTCTACATACTCAATCCTTCACCACACGGACAAGTTTTATATTAACCTCGAAAAAAATTAACCTATTTTATGTGTTGGATTTCTAGAGAAAGGTCTTTACAAGCACATAACAAATATATTACATGACAGATGCAACGAAAACAACAATACATACTACAGCGCCATCCAGCGAAAACTCATTAAACTACGGAGTAATGAACTACGGAGCAACTACTAATCCTGCATCGCGATATAGAGATTAACATCGCAATATCAACCTTTGGGTCGCGAGCCGCCAGGGATGATCACCTCGCCTGGCCGCAGGATCCTCCTTGTTGGATAGAGAGGACCGACTGTGTCACCTATCGATTGACCCAGATACTCACCGGGCACGGCTGCTTCGGTGAGTATCTGAATCGAATAGGACGGGAGGCTACGGCACAATGCCACCACTGCGAGTCCGAACGGGACTCCGCCCAGCACACGCTGCAGGACTGCCCTGCTTGGGAGTCTGAGCGTCGAGTCCTGGTCGGACGGATCGGACGAAACCTTTCACCGTCAGCATTGATCGCGGCAATGCTGGCGAGTCGTGAAGGATGGGAAACCGCGATCTCCTTCTGTGAGCAGGTTATGCTCCGGAAGGAGACCGCAGAGCGAGATCGGGAAAGGGCCGATCCCGCTCGAAGGAGGCGGCGAAGGGGACGCGGCAGAGGTCGCTAGCTCCCTAATCGCTGCCTAAGGGTCGCTGTGGTCACATCTTGGGGCGTTGTGACTGCTGCAAACGACCCGAGTCAGGTGACACTCCGGTGCGGACGGGGAGTGTCGTCTGGGGCGGGGCGCTGTTCTGCCTCTTACTGCGCAGGGCGATGGGAGGTGCGATAGCGTCTTGCCCCTGGGGCATGAGGTGCCCGAGATGTACCTCACTTGTGAGGTACGGCAGGGAGGACTCTAGAAGCCGCTAATGCGTTCCTAGAGCTCCTCCCAACTGCTGAGGTAGGCTGCCGCGGGGTTTAGTGGGTAGACCGGTTTTCCGGGAGTCCCACACACGCCCTTCGTCCCTCTGGAGGGTATAGTGCGAAAAGCATTTCCCGCGTTAAAAAAAAACAAAAAGGATCCTCCTTGTGTCGGAGGGAAATGGCACCCGTTCCCCTACATGTTTAAGTCAAAAATATATATTTTAAGATTCACGCGGTCCTTCATTCGACGTGATCTTTACTTTTAGAGTGTGACAATGTAAATATTGCACGGCTAGTGTAAATACACGATTAGATCATAAATATTAAATATTAAAAAAAAAATTAAAAAATGATAACCCGAATACATAAAAAAACTGTCTAAAGAGGATGACCACGAAAATAATTCAAATAGAAATCAAGAAGGGTACAAAAATAGTCAAGGTAGAGCCGTGGTCGCACCTACTGCCTATCAAAAATAGTCCAGCCGTTTCAAAGATTAGTCGGAACTGGATGTAAGTACCGTATATACGTATTTTCATGTGCATTTATTTAGTGAAAAGCTTCTGATTTGATATTACAAATAAACACTTCTATCTTATTTGGCAACTGCCTCGCTGGCGCAACGGTAGTGAATACGACTGTTGTGCTTGAAGTCTCAGGTTCTATTCCTGGGTCGGACCAAATGTTTGTATGGTCTGCAAATATTTGTTTCGAAGTTTGGTGGTGGTTCGAAAGTGTTTTCTATTTATAATATGTACGTATTTACAAAAAAAAAGTATATAAGTATTCTATCAGTCAGTCTAGTTATCATAGCACGAGCTCTGCTTAGTTTGAAACTAGATGACGTTGTGTGTTAAATGTCCGTAATATTTACATATTTATTGTTATTATTTATTTATTTTTTGTAGAGATATTTATTTTGTTTATTTTTTTTAAGAGAAACACACGAAGTCGGCTAGTAAATATAAATATGTGCGTAGGCGCTGGCCCTTACGAGTACATGGACCGCCCCGATTAGTCTCTGACTCTGGAACCATTTCTTTATTGCTTCAATATAACCAGTAGGTATAATAATAGTAAGTCAAGAAGACAAAATTATTTCATCAACAGCCTTTTACAGTCCACTGCTGGACATAGGCCTCTCCAAGGAGAGTTTGGCCTACTATACCACGCTGGCCAGACGGATTGGAATAGGGTTTGTTTCAAGTTTTCCTTCTCTTTGTTTTGATATTTTTTTTGCGTACTTTGTTCCCTTAGTCGCCTCTTACGACACCCACGGGATGAATAGGAGTGGCAACACTATGAATTCTTAATCCGTCACTACACGGACATTGTTTTTTGTACTTACTTAAAAAATATTCGTCATCTGTTACGAAGACACAATCCCAATTATCAGCCAAATCTTGCTGTATCCTTAACTCCAGTTCCCACCCCAATAGGGAACATGCATGTATTTTTTTATATTTTTAAACATTTCTACAAGGTTTTATATTACAAAAAATGTATTAAACACATCCGAAATATAAAGTATTAAGCTAAAAAATGTATATCAAAATCACTATCGTTTTCGTCCGATTTAAACGCAGCCATCTTGGTGCGCTTATTCTGTGATGTCATATTACTCTCAGTCAGTCATAAAGTGTATGATTTACAAAGTTCACGAAATATTTTTTATTAATATTGTAAGGTATATTTCTTTATGCCTCGCCAAGGTGATGAAAAGATATACTCGTAGTGTATCGTGTTTCTTAAACTGTGGTGAAGATCATTAAGAATAAGTATTAACTACTTCAAGAAAATGATAAAAACAATGAAGTATCATTTGTATGTAGTTACACATAGGAGTATTTGTTTTGTTTACAAACTTTAATAAAAGCATAACTTAGTTTATGGAAAGTTCGTGAAAGTTCTCCTATTTTATAATATATAGGTATTTATCTATCTACATATTACCTAAAGATGAAATACTTAACTTATTAGAAAATAAATGATCACCAGAAACCATACAAATCAACTTGTTGACAGAATACGTTGATCGTAAATTGACGTCACGTTTTGTGCCACCAATAGCGTTGCGTTTTCAAAATATGCACGGGAATTTAAAAAAGTCGCAATGACGATTGAATTTCACTATTACATTATGATGAATTTCAAAAAAAATGAATGGTGTCGTGGGACACCAGGTAGGAACGAAGTTCCTTCGGATAATGTGGAATCGACACAATTTGCAAAAAAAATCGTGCTCAATTTTATGTAGGTTTTCTTGATTTTTCTCTTAAATTTTGCTGATTAGTTTTTATTTAAGTACAAGAAAGTATTTAGGAAATTCAGTATTTTAGGAAATAAAATAATAAATTCCTTAAAATAATAAAATAGCACACATGACGCGCTTTCGCGCCTGCGCACGTCTCATTTAACAGTTTTATTCCACGCACTTTTTTCCACAGATTTATTCCACAGATTTATTCCACGCACTTTTTCCACTTACGGTTTTACTATCACATTTTTTTCAGTTCGGTCCCGCAGCGAAATCCCTATCCCCTCCAAGCCTGCCGTAAGGAACTTCGTTCCAATAACTGTATTGATATGTTTGTTTAGCAATAAAGCTTATAATTAAAAATATTTTATCCATTTTGGTATCACCCGCATATTCCCTATTTACTTTTCTTTGTTTACTTTAAATACAATTACGGAATTGTGCTTTCTCTTCATATGTTCTTTTTGGAAATAAGAAACCATTTGGTAATACTATGTTTATTTTATTATTATTATATTGTTATTATCACATTATTATATATCTAAATGCTATATTTCGGTAAATACTGCCTAAAAACGCTTTCCCAGAGTTCAATTTCTTCCTTATCCGGTTTGAAGTCCATCTTCAACGTGTTTCCAAGATCCAGGTACTCTTGGTTTTCCAAGGTGTAAGGTTTCCATTCCACTCCGAGGTTCTGATCAAAAATTGGAGTAGGATTCCTGAGAAACAATAGTTTTTTTTTAATATTTTATCATCTACAAACTACCATGTGCAAGTGCGTACATATTATTGACAGCCTTTAACAGTCCACTGCTGGACATAGACCTCTCCTTAGAAAGAAAGTTTAGCTACCATACCACGCTGGCTGGTTGGTATAGGGTTTGTTTCAAGACGCTAGGAGGGATCTGGATGTCGTAATTACAACTGTTCCCGGATCCCTCTTATGTCAGGCGCAGAGTGGCACACCGTGTGGTTTTAGTCGGTCCGTCTCCGACACACCACCCCGCCGTAAACCCCGGTAGGGTGACGACCCGAAAGGGTTTCTACACGTTAAAAGAAAAGGGTTTGTTTCAAATTTTCCTTCTCTTTGCAGTGATGTTGTCCTGCTTCGTTGGCTCTCTTAATAGTCTCTTACGACATCCACGGGATAAATAGTGGTGTCGGCACTCTGTATTCTTAGTCCGTCACCGCCATCCGACATCTTAATATAACACAACTTCGTATGCTTGTTTGTTGTAGTGATACAGGAGAACTCAGTAAAGGGGTTGGGTTCAATTTCCCTAGGTTCAAAAATTAGAGGCCGCACCAGATCATAAGCCTGGAATGCTACGGCAGAACGTGCACAAACAAGCTCTGGTGAGTTGGCAGGCACGGCTCGAAATTCAGGGCTGTGCTAGCCTACGCGCTGTTGGAGCCGTTCTGCCGAACTTCGAAGCGTGGGCAGAGAGGACCGGCTGTGTCACCTATCGGTTGAATCAAATACTGCTGCTTCGGTGCCCAGCACACGTTAGAGGTCTGCCCTGCGTGGGAGTCTGAGCGTCGAGTCTTAATCGGACGGATCGGACGAAATTTGTCACTGTCAGCATTGATCGCGGCAATGCTGGCGAGTGGTGAGGGATCCGCGAGGACACCGCGGTCTCTTTCTGTGAGGATGTCATGTTCCAAAAGGAGACCGCAGAGCGAGATTGGGAAAGTTTCAATCCTTCTCGAAGGAGGCAGCGAAGGGGACTCTGTAGAGATCGCTAGCTCCCTAATCGCCGCCTAAGGGTCGCTGCGGCCACATCTTGGGGTGATGTGACCGCCGCAAGCGACCCTAGACAGGTGACACTTCGGTTTGGCACTGTGCTTTTTACTATGTAGAGCACTGAAAGGTGCAATAGCGTCTTGATTGGTTAATGTGCCCGAGATGTATCTCAGTTGTGAGGTACGGCAGGGAGGACTCCAGAAGCCGCTGATGCGTCCCTGGAGCTCCTCTAGACTGCTGAGGTAGGCCGTCGCAGCGTTCAGCGGGTAAACCGGTTCTCCGGGAGACCCACACATGCCCTTCGTCCCTCCGGAGGGTATGGTAAGAAAAGTATTCCCAGCGTAAAAAAAACGTTCAGAAATTAACCTCGTAAAAAGGCTGAATAAGAGATCAACATTTACCAAAATATAGAGTAGCCTACGCTATAGCCATATCGAACTTTGGGCTATGACACGCTGTATTAATCCGGCATTACACAGAATCAATCATCAAAAAAACAGACTATTTTTAAACTGTTTCGACTCACCCGTATTTCGCAAAGTTTGTCCACATCGTGCAAACTCTATCAACCGCTTTAACTGTGTCAGACGGCATATCAACTTTGCCCAGATATTTCTTGAGAGGAAACATATATGCCAAATCATCCCCGTGGCTCACAAGATTCTCGACTTCGTACGGTTCAGGAGGGTCATAAAGGGCGAAAATATTCCTCTCCGTAACGCAGTTAAACTTAAAAAAATACACTTTGTTCGTCAATGAATGAAATTTGGCTGTGAGAATGATTGAAAAGATGAAAATGTCTGTGCCCACAAATTTTAACAATTCCTCTAATAAGATTTTACCATCTTTAATATAAAATGGTCGCAGTTTTCTTCCAACCTCCATTTGATCAGTAGCTACACAATATCTTTTAATTAGAGCAGGGATGAAAAATTCTGTAAAATATTTCGCATCATTGATCATTTCGTCTCCAGTGTAACGCAATCCCATAGCTGTTATACCCTCGTCTTTTGTATATCCTATTATTATTTCAACTCCTTCATGAACATTGTTTTTCAATGCTTCGACTATATCACCGTAAAAGAATCTCTCTTGTCCAAAATCTTTTTCATCAACTACTGTGTAAGGAATTTCATAGGGTTTTTGAGCTCCCCATACCTTCAAATGTACGTCAACTAATGACTCAACAGATTGCTTCATGAAGAATTCGTACAAAGTTTTGTCATCTTCTGAGAAACAACCCAATTGTTTGGCAAGTAGAAGAGTTTTTTCACGTGCTTCGAACTCCATCATCAAAAAGTTAATAGCGGTTCCACTCTGGATAATAGCCCTCCGAAAGAGACCTTTAGTCATTGGCGATACCAAAAGGTAAGAAACAGAGCATCCGCCAGCACTTTCACCAAATATGGTGATGTTGTCAGAATTTCCGCCAAAGTTTTGGATGTTTCTGTTCACCCACTTAATGGCTTCAACCATATCTTTCATTCCTGCGTTGCCTGGTATTTCTGGAGTATGGAGACATAGGAATCCAGCACCTTGAAGTCTATAATTTATTGTGACGAGAATAACGCCGTATTTGACTAGAAACTCTGGACCATACAAATCGTCATTTCCACTGCCCGCCAAGTGTCCGCCCCCGTGTATATAGAACATGACTGGAAGAAGGCTAGTTGGTCTTATTTCTGGTGTGTAAACGTTCAGATATAGACAGTCTTCTGCCATATTTTTTGGTTGATCGTTAGGATTCCATAAGTCAAACTGCTGGGATACTGGCCCGAATTCGGTGGCACTCCTGATGCCGTTCCACGATTGTAGTGGTTGTGGTGCCTGTTAACCAAATTTCCTGAACATAATAAATAAGAATGAATTTTAAAGTGGAAAAACTTTGCTTTCATGATTAAAGAGAAGTGTGAAATGTAACATTCCTACGTATTTGTCTATTATTAAAAATGTATTTCTTTTACTAGTATATGTAACTATAGGGTAGGCCAAGAGTTCGTTAACATTTGAATCTAATATCTCGCGCAAACATGATACGCGAGTTCTTAGGACCGATGCTACTGGAATTTGCTGGCTACAATCATAACACATGGTTTCAACAAGATGGAGCCACTTGTCATACATCCAATGAGTCCCTACCGATGGTCAAAGACATGTTTCCGGAAAAACTGATTTCCAGACTAGGCGAAATTCCATGGTCACCAAGAAGTCCAGATCTACCACAGCAGACTTATTTTTATGGGGTTATTTGGAGAATCGTGTCTACATCAATAAACCAAATACACTACGTCAACTAAAAGAAAAAATTAACGAAGAGATGTCGGCGATCTCGCGGTCTCTTTGCTGACGAGTATTCGAAAATATCAGTGCTCGCTTAGAAGAGTGCAAACGTCGAAACGGTGGTCATTTAGAATATGATGTAATTCTTGAAAATAAATTCCAAGTAATTAGCTTTCTTGTAAACAAACAATTTTTAAAATATATCAAATGGTTTTTTATACTATTTTTTCAAATGTTAACTAAAATCCTGACCCATTCTATATAAGAAATCAATACTTCACTATTTTACTTTCTTCACAAATTAAAACAATACACATGAACTCATGTTAAAACACTTTAACTCTTATTGACCACTGCGTCTCGGAATATCCAAACGTTTAAATAAGAGATCTAAATTCTCTAAGAGATCTAAATCTAAATCTCTTTTCCATTCATCAACAGATCTTCTGAATTGTTACCTTAAATCTAAGGTCTCCAACCGGCGGCTGAGCATACGGGACACCTTTGAAGCTGTAGTAAGTCCCTCCGTACACATTTCGTACCTCTTCTCCCTCCAACATGCCCTCATTTACTTTCACTAGCACCATGGTTTCTTCCGGAACTGGAAATTTAATCCAATATAGGTA
Organism: Hypercompe scribonia; assembly: GCA_949316085.1. Lineage (NCBI taxonomy): Eukaryota > Metazoa > Arthropoda > Insecta > Lepidoptera > Erebidae > Hypercompe > Hypercompe scribonia. Next base: position 11,036,867 of record OX438995.1, read on the forward strand.
AGAGTTTTACTTTAGGGAAAATAAGAGGATTTCTGCATGGATTTTCAGCCTAAAGCCAAGGACCATGTGTGACGTTCTTGAGCCAACCGTCCATATGGTGGCGGTATAAAATACGGAGTGTTACCTATCCTCAACCTGTGGGTGTCATAAAGTATACAGTACACTGAAAAGAGAAGGAAAATTTGGAACAATAGATGAGCCTGCGTGGTATAGTCGATAAACCGAGAGAGGTTAAAACTCTCTCGGTTCGCCGGGGCAGGAAACCGGCCCGGTATCGCATACGAATCGGGCGCCCGTGATCGCAGAACGATCTCCGTCCACCTTAAGCGAAAGCCTGAGGGTGACAGGTGAGGTCATCTGTCACCCTAGCAGAAGTAGGCTAGGGTGGCAGTGCGACGGAGCACGTGTGCTCTTTTGGGGTCAGCTACAAGCCGTAGGTTGATGACCCAAGGTAAGTCGGGATTCCAGGGATTTCCTTTCTACACCTGGTTCCCCGGCTACTGATGCCTGAGACGGCGTGCAGTTTTTAGTTGGTATGAGTCTGACATAACCACCGGAAATCCCCACAGTAAAAGAAAAAAGAAAAGTAGTCGATTAAGTCAAATCTTAATTTAATTATTTTTATACTTCCTGCAAGTTATTTAGATTGCATAAGGTGGAATTATTGCCGCAGGCATTTTCTTCCAGTCGACCTTTGGGTGATGATGACCACTAAATAATGGTAAAAATATAACATTCTATACAGAGGCCTATATCCAACAGTAGAGTACCAAAGGCTGTTGGTGATAATTAGATTTTCATATTTTAATAAATACAAAAAATACACACCCTTATATCACAAACAATTTAAAATGTATTTTTTGAATATATTCCTTTAGTCAGACCAAATGTTTGTATGATCTGCAAGTATTTGTTTCGAAGTTTGGATGTTTTCTATATATAATATGTACGTATTTCCAAAAAAAAAGTATATAAATATTCTAATAGTCAGTCTAATTATCATTTTTTTTTAACGTGTGGAAACCCCCTCGGGCCGTGACCCCACCAGGGCTTACGGCGAGGTGGTGTGTCGGAATCGGACCGACTAAAACCACACGGTGTGCCACTCTGCGCTTAACATAGGAGGGATCCGGGAACAGCTGCTATTACGTCATCAGATCCAGTCTAGTTATCATAGCACAAGTTCTGCTTAGTTTGAAACTAGATGACGTTGTGTGTCAAATGTCCGAAATATTAATTCAATCATTTGTTTATAGTACAAGCTCTGATTAATTTGAAACTAGATGACATTGTGTGTCAAATGTCGGTAATATTAATATATTTATATATATAGTAGAATTGGACTTACGTAATTGCCTTAAGAAGATACACTTCCAATTGTTAACACAACACCCGTGCCGGCCGTGTACGGCACTAATTTGTATATGAAAACTGATAACCGCTTTGAATCGCTGTGGCATATAATCAAGCGATATAACATTCACATAATGTCAGCGATAAAAGAATCAAGTCTATACTTAGAAAACACAACAATTATTACTGATATATAGGATGGGTCATGAAATAGATAACATTTGAAAAAATCTTAAAAAAAAAACTATTTGATATACTATAAAAGTAGTTTATTTACAAGAAAGCTAATTAGTTGGAATTTATTTTTTAAAAATTACATCGTCTAAATGGCCACCGTTTCGACGTTAGCACTCTTCTAAGCGAGCACCGAAATTTTCGAATACTCCAACGACGCGAGATCGCCGACATTTCTTCGCTGATTTTTCTTTTAGTTGACATATTGTATTCGACTTAGTCATGTAGATACGATTCTTCAAATAATACCGTAAAAAAGTTTATTGGGAATAGATCTGGACTTCTGGGTGGCCATGGAATGTCGCCTCGTCAGGAAATCAACTTTTCCTGAAACATATCTTTGACCATCGTCGGGGACTCATTAGATGTGTGACAAGTGGCTCCATCATATTAAAAACATGTATTACGATTGTAGCCAGCAAATTCCAGTAGCATCGGTCCCAAGAACACCCGTAACATGTTTGTGCGGGATTTTAGATTCAAATGTTAACGAATTCTTGGCCCACCCTATATAATATCATGTTAATACTCTTCATTATCCGTGTGGTGTAAGATAAGAAGATAGAGAGTCATCACCTCTACTTATCCTATGAGTGTCGTAAGAAGTGACTAAGAGAACAAACTACACACGTCAACATGTTACAAGAAGAAACACTTGAACACCCTTTTTTTTAGCGTGTGCATACCCCCTCGGGCCTTCACCTCACCGGGGTTTACGGTGGGGTGGTTTGTCTGAATCGGATCGACTAAAACCACACGGTGTGCCACTCTGCGCCTGAGATAGGAGGGATTCGGGAACAGCTGCTATTACGACATCCAGACATTTGAAAATCCTATGCCAACCTGCCTGGCCAGTGTGGTATAGTACACTAAAACCTTTCGAAGAAGAGACTTATGCCTAGCAGATGACTATTCAAAGCTGTTGATGAAGATGATTGGAATTTACAGGTATTAACGAGTTTATGACAGGTATTGAGTACTTGTCGTGGTCACAGTCAGTGCCAATCTGGTGGAAGCGACAGGCAACTAAAAGGTACTCAATTCGACTTCCGGTAAAATTAATTAAATATTACTAACTGTGCCCAGCCACGCTTATCGGTCTGGTCCGTTAGCGTATCGACTGCAGATCAAAAGAGTTTTGGCTTGGATTCCCTGGTCAAAGTTTTGTTGTGTTTTTCTTACAAGAAATTATTCATAGGAGTAGCAACAGTCATAGTCATTACCACATTTAGTATCGTATGCAATTGAGCAAAAAAACTTCATAGCGTCACGGTCAATTCGAAGTGATTCAAAATACGCATCATGATGGATCTTCCAATGGGAATGGAATGTTTCACCGCAGTAAAAAGTAGCCAATATTACTCTTCAGCCTCCTAACTATCTCCAGACATAAAAATCATATCATAAAATCGCTCCATTGCGACGTAAAAGACAGACAAACATACAAACAAACACTTTTGTATTTATAATTTTGAGTATGTGCATGTCTTTGTTAAGAAATGTTTGTATCTGGTAGACTTGGCCATAATCACGAAAGTGAAACTACACCAGAAATCTCGCAATATTTGTCCCAGTTGAGACTCAAACCCACGACCTTTGACTTACCAGTCAGTTTCCTCAACTATTAAACCAACGGGTCCGTCTAGTTATTTAATAGAACGCAATTAAAACACGTACATATCATAAACAATACCATAAGTAGTAACATTCAAAACACCATTTCGGATATTTTTTAGTACAGTTTCTTATCAATGCAGTGTGATAAAGTAAGTGATAAGAACCTTAAAATTATGCTGATAAATAAATTGCATTCAGATTAGCAAACACATAACGATAAAGATGTCTTAAATTAATTTAGTTTCAAATTTATAGCCACTGGTGCATTATAAGCGCCGGGAATGAATGTATATTATTATTATATTATATTTCATAAATAAAGACCTAGTAGAATTCTATATTATATATTGATTAATGGTATGTGTGGATGTAGATGCACCCCCCTGAAAATAATTTTGACGACGCCCATATCCGTAGTAATAAGTGACCTTGACTGCTAAGTCGGTGGTCATGGGTTCGATTCCCACCCAGGACAAATCATTGTGTAACAGTATATTTATAATATATATGTATGTATTTAGTAATATATAAGTATGTTTATCAGCAGTCTGGTTGCCATAGTACAGGCTCTTCATGGAGTATTTTACCTATGATGACAGCGTATAGTATGTTGAAACATTTAAAATGACAATAAAATCACACCTTTTTCCCCGAAAGGGTTGGCAGAGGTGTGTCAAACGCCTACTTTTCGCCAGTGCTTTGGTCTAACGTAATAGTTAGCCTATTGCCGCTAATTGAGATGTTTTGTTTGTTAGAACCTCGTCCGTCGAACAGCAGATGCATCAGTTGCAGGTGAGGTTGTCTTGGGGTCGTCAGTAATTGATCTGGATGTCGTAATAACAGCTGTTCCCGGATCCCTCCTATGTCAAGCGCAGAGTGGCTTAGTTGTGGTTTTAGTTGGACCGATTCCGACACACCACCCCGCCGTAAACCCCGGTGAGGTGACAGCCCGAGGAGGTTTCCACACGTAAAAAAAAAATGGGTCGTAATTGACTGCACGGTTGGTCTAGTGCTTTAAGCGACCGCCACGCCGCTCTCTACTGCGCTGAGTGTTGTGGGTTCGATCCTACATGGGACGATACTTTGTGTGATCCACAAATTGTTGTTCTGAGTCTGGGTGTTCTTTGTGTCCGTTTCTTGTATGTTTGTAAAGTCCCCCGCGACACAGGATTTATTAACGAACGTTGTCTTTTCTAGAAAAAAAAAGGGTGGAAACGCTATGCACCCATGATGCATGATTTTAAATATAGACTAAGAACATATCTTCTAATTGCCCTGTACCTATATCTTCGAAAGAATTACGGTGGGTTTTATTAAACAAAAAAATTTGTGTGTGTCAGCTCCGACGCACGACTGGAGTTTTCTCCTTAAGTACGATTGTCAAAACAGACGCAAAAAAAGCTTATTCAACTGAAATTACCTGAAAAAAGATTGATACCGTATGAAAGGGTAAATTAACAAATTAATGAAAATAACATATAGATATATTCGCTTTGGAGCATACTCTATACACGTCTTAATACACTCACAACCAGTGCAGCCGCACCAAAACCAGTGCAACCACACCAAAAACGTAACGAGGTCATTCGTTCAGTAGATTTTACTCCTCACATTTCTCTCATACCGGGCGCCTTATATCAAAAAACCGATTCTTAAGAAGTAAACTCCAAAAAAACAACGAGGTACACTCCGGGAGTGCTGTCAGAAGTGAAAACTTGAATGTTAACACCGTGCATTTTTGATATTTTGGAATGGTTAGGGAATCATTTTACACGAATTGCTTTAACTATCAGTATAAAAGTACTATCATTTATGTGGTAAAATACAATATTCATTGAATGCACTATCGTACACAAACCTGACAATTCATATACACACACGAGTAAGCGTCTTGCGCCGCCTAAACGAAACAGCAAGCGCGGGTGTACATTTTCACCGCGCGGCAGAAAGAGAGGGGAATACTTCCTCTCCTACGCCGCGCCGGCGGTCTAGTCTCCCTCCGTGTTACGAATGTTCGATCAAGTCACGTGTCTTGACGAGAGTTTAATATTTTTTACCCATCACAAAAAGTGCATAACGCAGCTAAAGAAATTTTCATTCGTTTTCGTTTCAGAATGGTAGACATACGCTCCTGAACTAAACGGTTCAGCTCCTACTTCCTGTGCAGATCGGTTAAAGCTCGGATTCATTACCAGCGCACGTGTTTCCGTCCCACTACGATCCCGGGTCCTTTAAGCGGGACGTAAAAAAGCACCTCCTTAGGCCGCCATAGCGTGGGTGGCCATATTACACCGTCGTCATTCGCAGTCAGTATGGCAACCACCGCTCTTGGATTCTATTCATGCTTTCCATCAGGTGGAATAGAGTCACTTTGGCAGGTTAAAAAAAAATAATATTCATTATTTTTGGTCAGTGTGGTGACGGATTAAGAATACATAGTGTTACCACCCCTATTCATCGCGTGGGTGTCGTAAGAGGCGACTAAGGGACCAAGTATACAAGACAACATCGTTACAAAGAGAAGGAAAACTTGAAACAAACCCTATTCCAACCCGTCTGGCCAGCGTGGTATAGTAGGCCAAAACCTTGCTAAGGAGAGGTCTATGTCCAGCAGTGGACTATAAAAGGCTGTTGATTGATGATTAGTTTTGAACCCACGATGTGTCTTTGGCGGCTAAAACACCTTACCTTCAGATACTCAACCACGTTTAAATAAAACAAGACACAATTTACAAAAATCTCTTTATTTCGGTATATCTAAACTTAAAGATAATATATTTTACATACATTGTATAATCAGTGATGTAAAGGCTCAAAATGACATACGCACTTAAAAATAACCGTGAGGGGGGCCGGGTGGGGGGTGTGAGGGGAGCACATACTCCCCCTGATACTACCAGTACTTATGTCAGACTCGAATCGACCAAAAATCGCACGCTTCAGATACCAGTACCCAGGGAACCAGTTGTACACTAGAAAGGAAATCTCTGGAACCCCGACGTACCTACGAATGCAGGTGACCCCTTTTGAACCCCATATACTCCCCTGAAAAATACATTTTTACCCTATTTCACAAGAAGAAATCAATTTCATGTTCGAAGACAGTGTAACTCTATATTTTGTATTAGTAAATATTGTGTTATCGTGGACGCACCGCCTGAAAACAATTTTGGCGACGCCAATGACCGACAGATATATGACAGATAGACCCCTAGTGGTCTAATGTCAAACAGTTTATTGCATGACCAGTATAACTGGACCTGTGATTATCATAGTAATGGGAAAGGGTAGGTTGGAATATAAACTGGACTCTATGATTTACGTGGTCGTTTTTGAATCAAGCGTTTAGTAAGTCAGAAATGGAGAACGCTACTAGGCCGTGACCCGAATCACGCTCACAGCGCTCATAGCGTACCAACGTGCGGTCCGGTTCGTGCTTTTCACGCTCACCGTAAGCGTTGTGGATGGTATGACGTCACTACCTAGTGCTTACAGTACTGACGGGTCGGATCGTTAGCACCGTGAGCATTGACGTTATTTTGCGCCATTTATTAGAATTGACTTTCCTCGATTGCGGCAAATGCTTGAAATACAAGCATTTTACCATCTTCATCGGCTATACCACATAGTCCACTCGTGTTTATGTCAAAAAATGTTCCGCGGGGTTTAGTGGGTAGATCGGTTTTCCGGGAGTCCCATACACGCCGTTCGTTCCTCCGGAGGGTATGGTGCGAAAAGCATTCCCCGCGTTAAAAAAAAAAGGTTATGTTCAACTTTCTGAATTCGTAAGCACACTCACAAGTAGTCCGAATTATTAATACTGCTAACAGACGTTGGTGCACTCACTAAACCGGACCACACGTTAACTGTTTAAACGTCGTAAGTGCTGTGAGCACAATTTGGAACCTTAGCCCTAGTGTACATTCATACGTGTATAGTAAAGTCGAGATTCATCAAAATAAACGTGGCTAAGTTTCTACTGCACTTCGTTTTAAAACTATTTACTATAAATAATGCCAACTCAGCAATTTCTAACCCAATACGCTTAAGAAAAATCATTTTATCAGACTTTATTAACCTTTTGAGATTCTCAACACCGACTTCTAAATTCGTACACCGCCATCTAGTGGTGTCGCACGAAACTAAACCAAACAATCAATTGTACTTGTAGTACTGGAACAGGATACATAGATGACGCTAGCGTAGCTTCAAAGTTTATTTAAGGATAGAAATACTTGCATCTTGTTTAGAAATAATTATCTAGGGTTGTAAGTTATTGTATTAAACAGACAACGCTCGCATTAGAATAGGCTAGATGACACCTTAGTCAAACTAGTTGCTTTTTATCATCTGTCAAAACGACAATTTTGTATGAAAAATGTATTAAATACCAAATTGTGACGTCACTTTAGACTACTCAATTGAACAATATATTTCACTGTATATTTGATTGAAATTCGTAATAATAATAAAAAGCTATGTTAATTGTATTTGCCGAGATGTTTCGCGATATTAGTTTTAATGAAGTGGACATTGGTATTTATTTACGACAGTCCTCTACTCAATTGGTCTCATAGCAGTTGCTACACCAGCACCATGTAATCATATCTATATTATAGCCAGACATATCCCGCTTAACTTTCAGATTACAATTATTTTTACGCATCATCTATACACGTCTAATATCAAAAACAACATATTACGTTAACTATGAAAATTTCAATAGCTGGCCATTTAAAAACAATTATAAACGTCACCGTCTTTATAAAAATGAAACGTCAAAATTGACAGCTACACACGTTTAGTTTTTTCATCCTGCATCGCGCAATCAACATTATACGTTATGATACAGACTGACCGATATGATAGCTTTGTCAGAGAGGTTGAAGGGGCATAACATTGCATTTTTAACATTGGTCTTATAAGACGATTGTCTTGTAATGAGGTCATAATTATGCTGCCAGGAATACTGAGGGTACTGCTGCCAAAATATGTTATGTGGAATAAGGGTACACTATCCTCGGAGAACACGTAACCCATCGGTCCAGATTACCATATCAACATCTGTCACTGAAACGTCTCCGAAATGAACTTTTGTTTCTATTTTAAGAGCCTGCCAAAGTGATTCTATTCTTTCTGATGGAAGTGTTGTGGTCACCATACTCAATGTGAATGTAAATCCACTCTATGGCAGGCTAATGAGATGATTTTTCACACCCCATGACTGTCGTCGTGGCGGTAGGATCACACAGTTACCACGATAACTGTCATCCCTGCATCAATGGGCCTCCGGTCTCGCACTCACCAACGAAAGACGACAGCACGGATACTGTCGCTTTAGGTTGATATTCTGTGAGAGGGTAGCACTGCCCGCCCGTTCTTATTGAAATCAGTGAGACGTTACTACCCTCAAATAAAAAAAATTAAAAAAAAACACAGATTTTATTTGAGATTCGTTTCGGCTGCATTAGTTAAGTACAATATATCAAGACGAGTCTATGGTAAAGATTACTTAACATATTCGAACAAATAATCCTTAAGAAATATATGGCGTGTGAATTTATCACATAACTAAGGTTTTAAATATTAGATCTTAACTAGTTCATTCGTACGAACGATTGAATGATTCAACGAATGAACGATAAACAACGCTTATGTAAATAACTTAATACTAACTCTAACAGCTGTCATGCGAGTTCGTTTAAACATGTTGTCAACAGATGACGTTCAAAAAACTTTCAGTTCAAAAACATTGCTTTTTAATCAGATGTTGCCAGTCTTCAAATTTATTATGAGTCACGATATTTTTGATGAAGTTTTAGAGATTCGAGATTATTCTGGATATTCTTGATTTTCATCAGAACACAGGACGAACTTAGGAGTACAGGACAAGAGCTTTTTAACGCTACTGTCTTTTTTTACTGTATAATGAGAGGACCTCCGAGAATCAACAAATACAATATCGGTATGGACCACTCGGGCCACTAAATGCTGCCTATTGACACTAGCTCGTTTCCATCTTATGGATGGAATCTTCCAGAAGGGGAGTTGATTTAAAGCCATTTACGCTAAAACGTGGCTCTCCCATGGAGGGTTAGGATACTTTTATACAGTATCATACGGCAAATTACTTGCCACAGCATATGGTGATGCCAGGTTAACCAACTGACCGTTCTGGAGTTGAACATCTAAACCTCCATGCTGTTTCTTTTCTCCACTCTTCTGCTTAAAGGCATCCAGCCAGGTGATCTTGTACGAATTTCTTTCCAAAGCTCTGTCTAACTTCTTCCAGAAATTGGAATCGTCCAACAGAAGGTAAGTGTTCGTTTTTATATAAGCGTTCAATTCAGCGGAGAGCTTCGAGTGCCGTGATAACTCCTCATCAAGTAATATAAGGATTATTCTTGAAGAATTCTCTTGTCTAGTCAAATTGTGAGCCGTCAAAAACTCCAGATTCGCCCACATCGAATCCAGAAAGCTTTTCGACAGAACTATGATTGTTTTTCTAGAATTTTCCACTGACGCGTTTATTTGCGTCGGTATCAACTCTCCAACGACCCAATCACGATAATGAACGCACACCTTCTGAGCGAAGTCTTTCTCCAACTTCGGCAGCAGAGTCTGCTGTACTAATGACAAGTCTTCGTGAGCGAAAGATATGAAAACATCATATTCCTTGTCAGATTTAATACTTTTGACGCAGCTTTTGCAAATTCCCCTACTTATCATGAAGATAATGATTTCGTTGAAGTATTTGTATATGACGATGCTCATGAAGACGGCGCAGCAAACGATGATGAGACAAGTGCCTAAGGATACTGCGAGAGCTTTCTGCACACTGCAAAGACTTTGCACATCTAACTGGTCGATAGGTCTATCACCATCACAAGTTGCATTGTAGACGTATCTATAATTTTTAAGTGCGGCGATGTGTTCCGCATTCCAACAGTTACATTCTAGAGAATTATTTACTAGGTACAGACTAATATTGGCATCTAAAAACGTCATTGGTACAACCCTAATATCGTTATACGACAAATCGAGTACTTTTAGATCCTCGGAAGGTTTAAAATTTATACTCTTCAAGCCAGTATTAGATAAATCTAATTTGTGTACGTTAAAACCATGTAACGAAACAGGTGGGCGTTTTGATTTGACAGTAATAGTCGGCTCTCTATTAAAATATTCAAGTAACAGTTCAGTTTTAGTGTCTGGCAACTCCGTTGGGAATTTAGCACAGTCAAATATTAATTCGTTTGTATCAGGTTTAGCTATGGTTGTGCAATTATCCACAGTGCTATCAGATATGTCGCAAACAAGACTAGAAGCTGGCACGTCTTTGATACGGATCCCTTTTAGGTTTTGTGGAAGGGAGCACCTAGCGTCGTTTATAACTAATTTTGGTTCTTTAGGCATATATACCTCCCCATCAAGTCTCAATTTGACGCCATACATGTGACAATCGCACCTGAAAGGGTTAAAATCTAACAGTAACTTTCTTAGCTGTGGTCCAGAATCTGCCCTCTTTGGTCCACCAGGGTTGACAAAGATGCTGTGTATCTCGTTAAATCTCAAGTCCACTGTTAAGTTAGCACTTATGAAGTATGTGGCCGATGGGTCTTGGTCGAACTGAAAAGAAAAATACCTATCGTTAATTAATATTTTAGAAGGAGACATGTCCAGCAGTGGACGTCTTTTGACTGAGATGATGATGATCATGATGAATTTATATTTTTGATAGTTTTGACAAGTGATGACTGTAACAGTAAATAATAATGTTATTTTGAAGTTCACAGATTTAGTTAATAACCATTGGAATGGAATACAAGGGGACGTAGTGTTTACGGGCTTTTGTAAAGGCTTTGATAAGGTAAACCATCGTGGTCTTGGTAGATTTTAGTGTTTAATGGTTGCTATATCGGATGAACTAATTAATTTTTATATTTTAACCCCATATTTATATCCGTCGATATCGTCATCTCCGATCTTGTAAGGATCATCTCCTGGAGTACCTCAAGGCACAATACAAGGTCCTTGTAATTTTGTAAAATACTCATACGAGAATTTGATTTCTTCTCCATCCTCCGGTTCCACTTGGATTTCAGATCTATGAGCTGAATCTACATGTGCCCCTATCGGTCTTATTCCGGCGACTCTGAGAGAACTCGTCTCTTCGACATCCACATCCTCCTTACCCCTATAGGACATCACGTGCTGGCCTTGGAAATCACGGTTTTATAATGGTAGACATACGCTCTCAAATTAAATGGTTCGGCTATTACTTCCTATATAAATCAGTCAAAATCTGGAACTCACTATCAACGCACGTGTTTTCTTCCTACCATGCTCCCGGGTCCTTTAAGCGTAAAAAGCTCCTCACTTGGCCGCCATAGTGAGTCACCATACTGCATTGTCTGCATTTGCAATGAGGTGACCACATCTTGGAATCTATTCATGCTTTCCATTGAGCAGAGTAGAGTCCCTTAGGCATATTTATTTAATTACATATAGACTTACCATTATACTTGTAAATTTGTTATAGGACAGATCCAAGTTCTCCAACTGAATCATATCCAATCGCCAATCATCAAAAATGGTACTTATTTCGTTGCCGCTAAGCAACAATTTCCTCAGTTTCGTTAAAGATGCGAAGGGTGATATATAATTTCTCGAGTTGTAGTTCAGAGAGCTGTAGTCTACGTCCAGGGCGAGTTTATTACGTGCCAAGGACAACGTCTCGAGCTTCGAAAGTCCATAGAACGTGGTCGAAGCTATAGATGCAATGCTGTTATGATCAAAATGTATCTCCTTGAGATGACTGAGCCCCGCAAACAAATCACTGGAAATAATGAAAAATTCTGAATTACTTACACACATAACTATATCTAGCATGATCAAAAATGTTATCTTTCACGATATCACACGTTTGTAGGGAAAACGACACTAATAACAACACATCCATGTTGTCGTGTTTCGTTGGTGAGTGTGAGACCGGAGGCCCATTGATGCAGGGGTGACAGTTATCGTGGTAACTGTGTAAGCCTTACACTGTCACGATGACTGTCATGCCTTTCACGTCCCCAAGTGGGGTGTGAAAGAGCATCTCACAAGGCCGCCATATTGCGTTGTCTGCATTTGCAATGAGTATGGTGACCACAACTCTTGGATTATATTCATGCTTTCCATCAGGCAGAGTAGAGTCACTTTGGTAGGCTCTTAATATAGAAAAAAAAGAGGGAAAGGTACTTAATGCATTAAAAGAAAGTTTTGTTATAATACGTTATATAGTTAAATTAATTTCGCGCCAAAAGTATAACTTCACAACTCAAATGTTGACTAACTAATATCATGGTGTCGCTTTTTTGTGACGGTGTCGGGTTTTCGTGACGGTGTGTGCGTGCATCTTAAAAATTTCTTCTTATCATTTTTGCCTAAAAAAGAATATTCAAATAACTAACCCAGGTAAACTTTCCAAATAATTATAACTCATGTCCAAGAACTCCAGGTTTTTGATGCCGTAGAAAATGGTCTTGTTTAATTCTTTCACTCGATTTCTTGCCAAATTCAGGTGTTTCAAAGAAGAAAGAGTATTAAATACCCTGGGAGGCAGATCCTCGATCAGATTGTAACGAAGTGAGATGTATTCGATGTTTTGAGAGCCGAAGAACAGAAATTCAGGGAGTCGCCGAATCTTATTGTACTCTAAATTTATTTTCTTCAATGAGGGTAGATTTGAAAGTGCTCGATCGCCGAACGTTATTTCTACGTCACTTAGTGTTAAGGTTATCTGGAAAAGAAAACAAAAAAAAAATGAGTGGATGGATGTGGACTACCCAAAACCGGACGATTAGCGCTCTATATATCGGTCATCGTTAAGCAGTGGACGGCAATAGGCTGAAGTATCCGGTGGGCCAAGAATTCGTTAACATTTGAATCTAACATCCCGCGCAAACATGTTACGGGAGTTCTTGGGACCGATGCTACTGGAATTTGCTGGCTACAATCGTAACACATGGTTTCAATAAAATGGAGCCACTGTCACATATCCAATGAGTCCCTGCCGGTAGTCAAAGACATGTTTTCGGAAAAGCTGATTTCCAGACAAGGCGACATTCCATGGCCACTCAGAAGTCCAGATCTATCCACAGCAGACTTCTTTTTATGGGGTTATTTGAAGAATCGTGTCTACATCAACAAACCAAATACACCATGACAACTAAAAGAAAAAACACCAAAAGAGATGTCGGTGATCTCGCCGTCTCTTTGCCGACGAGTATTCGAAAATTTCGGTGCTCACTTAGAAGAGTGTAAACGTCGAAACGGTGGCCATTTAGACGATGTAATTTTTAAAAAATAAATTCCAACGAATTAGCTTTCTTGTAAATAAACTATTTTTATAATATATCTAATGGTTTTTTTATACAATTCCTTCAAATGTTAATCAATTAGTGCCCATCCTATAGTACACTTCAACATATTTGACAGTGTGATACTGCAGCTTTAGAAAGAACCATTGATAAGTTCTTCTAACATCACGTATTCCACTAAATGAGTGAAGTTACTGAAGAATTTTATCGTTTCTTTTATCTTTTTGAAAAGACAACACGGTTTCTATGTCACGTGAGATTACAAAATACAAGAAATGGACACAATGAACACCCGGTCAGAACAATAATTTGTGGATCACACAAAGTGTAGTCTCATGTAGGGTTTGAACGTGCGTGGTGACCGCTTTAAGCACTAGGCCAACTGTGCAGCCACTAACTCCCAGATTGTGTCCTTTGGTGGTGGATTGATGGTGGGAGTCGCAGGAGCCGACTAAGGGAGGAAATTATGAAAGATAATAGCACTGCCAGGAGAAGGAAAACTTGACAGAAACCGCCGTCTGATCGAAGTGGTATGGTGGACTAAAAGCTTCTTTCTATGCAGAGCTCTTTATCCAGCAGTGGAGGTAAAGGTTGTGGAGGAATCCCCTGGTGCTTACACCTCCATTTCTGGGTTCTCGGTACACCAGTCAAAGAATTTGTGCTTGGTAGATGAGGTGATGAGGTCAGGAGGTAGATTCTAAGATTTTCACCAATACTTACATTTTGAAGTTGCTTCGAGTTTGCCAAAAGCCCATCTGGGAATACTCCGAGTTGATTTTTCATCAGATTCAAATCACCCAGCTTCGGAAGGTCATCCAAGGTCCCAGGTTCGATATATTTGATCTTGTTGGTACTCAGCGATAATTTTCTTAATGAATTGAGACCTGGAAATAGAATTGACACTCTTTAACATTATAGGCACACTTATTATAATACATCAGAGGCAACCACATTTGCAACGGTTTAGCCATTTCTAAGCTTAGACATAGACAAATTTTATAATTTTATTATATGTGTAGGTAGGGCAGCAAAAGACCACACAGATCACTTGATGATAAGTAACTACCCCCACAATTGAGGATGAAGGGGATGTCTTTTCGAAGTTACACCTGGTTCCCTGACTACTGCTATCCTAAATGACGTCCGGTATTTGTTCGCTTGGAATTCGACATAACCGACCACTGGTAATAATAATAATAATGTTTTGGGCATCTCAGCAGAGCTTGTACTATGAGTACTAGACGATATAAACACACATACTGTTTTTTGTACATACACATCATACATGGAAAACATCCAAACTCCGAAACAAATATTTGCAGATCATAGAACCATTTGGACTGACTTGAAAATTCGATCCGAGACCTCAAGCATAACAGTCGCATGCGCAGCCACTGGGGAATACCTGAGAGGATTTCCGCACGACAACAGGTGGAGGGAGTGTTGTTATTAAAATTCTCTCATTAATGAATATTAGTAAAGCAATTAAAGCGTGGCGACGAAACAAACGATTTTTATCGCTCGAATTTTTCAGATCATCTGCACTTTGAGGCTCAGGAGTAAGGATTATTGTCACCCTACTAGAAGCAGGCTGAAGTGGTGTTGCGAGTACTAAGGACCGCGTACCTCATTTTGGGATACAAAAGGAAATGCAGGAGGGTTCTATCTACGAGTCGTAGATGGCCCGAGGTACGTTGGAGTTCCAGGAATTTCCTTACTAGGGTGCAACGAGTTTCCCGGCTACTACGACGTGCGGTTTTTGGTCAGTTCGAGTCTGACATAACTACCTGCCGGCAGTATCTATGAGTATTGCCACATGGGAGAAAAAAACAACAGTCAGCCTCTGGCACCCTACTCCAGGAGGACCCAGAATGTGATTTCAGATTTCCCCGAATCAACTTCATGCGTTTTTACACGCGAATTTAAATTCCTGTTTATTTCGCTAGTTAGGTACTGTTACACCTAACTATTGACGACACGATTGACAAAAACCCATGACAACATGAGGAAGGTAAATAATTTACTTTCAGAAATAATTAACACATCTATTTATATAATAAAAAACCTACATCAATGTTGTACATAGCTGTATCGTTCCACGTTTCGCTGTGGAACATTGCGGCTGCATTGATGAGAAATGAGTAACAAATCTGACTCAACAAATATGCCTATCTCTGAAGCATGTAGTATGATCATCATCAACAGCATTTAACAGTCCACTGCTGGACATAAGCCGCTCCTTAGGAAGGAAGTTTTGGCCTACTATATCACGCTGGCCAGATAGATTGTTATAGGGCGTGTTTCTAGAAGGGTCCAGATGACGTAATAACAGTTGTTCCCGGATCCCTCCTATGTCACGCGCAGAGTGGCCCGGTGGGGTGACGGCCCGAAGGGGTTTCAATACGTTAAAAAAAAGGGTGTTTCAAGTTTTCCTTCTCTTTGTAGTGCTGTTGTCCTATGTAGTTTGTTCCCTTAGTCGTCTCTAGTTACACTCATAAGATGAGTACGGATGGTGACACAAAGAAGACGTCGGCGGCGTCATGTCGACAGGACATTACAGAGTGCGGGCCTCTGGGGCATTACTTGCTGCGGTAGAGGATAGGATAACGGTTTAACCGACATAAACCTACGGTAGGGCCGCCACGTCAGAACTGAGCGGGAGAATTACTCTTTCCGCAGGGTAAGGTCTAACGGGACATGGCTTCGATTTGAGAGGAGACTTGAAATCATATGATTCGGGTCCCCTCAGAGTAGGGTGCCAGAGGCCGGTCATCAGGGCGATTTTTAGTGGGAACACCACATACTCCTTACTCCTGCACCCAGAAGAGCAGGAGATCCGAAGGGATTTTTCGCCACGTCAATAAAAAAAAAGTGGCTAAGTGCGAGTCGGTCTCACCCGTGAAGGATTCCGTAACAGCGATTTCCGTATCAACGCAAAAGCTAAATACTTCAGTAGATGACGTTGTCTAATAGGCCCGTTTTGACACTTGTCTACGTGACAAAATTAGGGATGGGAACAAAAGAAGTTGTTGAATTACGATTACTGGTAGATTTACCAAAAAATACTACTAAATAATGTTAATAAGAGTGTTTAAAATATAAACAGCCAGTTTCACCAGGTCCTGATTAAGTTTCGGATAGCTATCTGCCATGTAACACCTAATACACCGGATAGTTTTCTGTCGTTATGTTGCAGATACGTTGACCAAGTTTATCGGGAACTTTATCAGCAAGTGGTGAAACTGGCCCTAAATTCTCTGAACATTTGTCTCTTACCTTTAAAAGCCCCGATGCTAACGTTTCCTATGTTATTGCCCCAAATGTTTAAATGAATCAAACTGGACAGTCCATTGAAGGCATCTGGTGGGATACTGGTCAATTTGTCTTCGTTAAACTCTAGATAAGTGAGAGGGGGGGAACCTTCGAAGATATGTGGCGATAGCTGCATATTCCCCCCACCTATTCGAACTTCTCGGAGAGTTGGAAGATTTTTTATGACTGTGACAGGTACGGTTCTTTGGACTCCTGAAAACGAAAAAAAATCAATATTTTTTTTTTTTAAAAGACAACGCTCGTACCAGGAATAAATCCTGTGTCGCGGGGGACTTTACAAACATACAAGAAACGGACACAAAGAACACCCAGACTCAGAACAACAATTTATGGATCACACAAAGTGTTGTCCCATGTGGGATTTGAACCCACTACATACAGCACAGTAGAGAGCGGCGTGGTGACCACTTAAACCACTACGCCAAATGTACAGTCAATTATAATATTTATTTATTTATTTATTTACACTTTATGCACTTTGTACATCGGCGGACTTAATGCCCAAGGCATTCTCTTCCAGTCAACCTTAGGGTGGTTTAAAAATATTGTAAGGGAGGTGCACAGAGGTTACATTGACAATTAAAATATACAATACATGAGTGCGTATACATACATGATAATATTATATTAAATTGCCAATAATAATAACTTGAGACATCCCACACACGGCCATCTGATCAGAAACTAAGCAGAACTTGTACTATGGGTACTAGACAATTGATATTGATACGTAAATAGAAAACATCCAAACTCCGAAACGAATATTTGCAGATCGTACAAACATTTAGTCTGAAACGGGTATCGAACCCAAGACCTCAAACATGGCAGTCACATACGCTACCACTGCGCCACCGAAGCAGTCGAAAAAGATATTTAATGAAATATAATTATCACACCATAATTTGCGCTAAACGACATCCGATACCAAAGCCTTAGGTTTAGCATTCAGGATCACTAATCATTAGGCTGATAGCCCAGTTACACAAAGCTTATGGTGGTAATGACACTACGGGGTATCACCACCCATATTTCCTGGTTGGTTGGTTGGTTCCTCGGTGTAAAGAAAACTTACCAGCATCTCTCAAAGTTAAGGCATTCACAGCACCAAGATTCTGAACATCCTCTGCAGACAACGGCTCCGTCATCCTCATCAAAGTGACTCTGTTTATAGATGGTGCCTCCACTACATCGTTGATGCACTGTAGTATGCTCGGTGGGCAATACTTGAGTCCTATGCTCCGCAGAGGCTGGCCGCTGGCAAAGTCGAAATAAGGAATGTCTGTGCAGTTGATGTTGGATCCCTGGAATGAGAAGATACTAATGAAAATAATATAAAGTATGACCACACACAAGTGGAGAGTCATGATGAAGTCCATATAGACCAGTTCTTGATGGAGCCTCAAAGAAAACCAAAGTTCAGCTATTATTGCTTTTCAAACTGTAAGCGAGGGTAAATGGTCCTCCTTCCTATTATTCTGGAAGTGCCCTGTCTACGAGGCGGCCCTGTTCGAGTGAGTAGATTCTTAAACATTTACTTTGCATCTAAAGATTCTGAATTCTACTAAAACGAAAATGGATTACAGAAAGATGAATTTCTTAAAAGGAAAACTGAATCACAATTATTTTAATTAAGTAACTAAGTCCACACTATCAATCTACACAAA